>JAVSCE010000756.1:0-199969 GCA_032199065.1 Smutsia gigantea | reverse complement strand
AAAGACAGGGTATTAAAGGCAGTTAGAGAGAGAAAAAAGATCACCTAAAAAGGAAAACCCATCAGACTATCATCAGACTTCTCAACAGAAACCTTACAGGTCAGAAGAGAATGGCATGAAACAGAAGGGCCTCGTACCAAGAATATTGTATCCAGCACGATTATCATTTAAATATGATGGAGGGATTAAACAATTTCCAGATAAATGAAACTTAAGAGAGTTTGCCTCTCATATACCACCACTACAGGATATCTTAAATGGACTGCTCTAGATGGAAGCACACCTAAGGCTAAAAAGATGTCACCAGAGAAAAAAAAATCACAGCAAAGAAAGCAGACCATCCAAATACTAACTAAAGGCAAAGAATAAAACACCTATTATATAAAGAATGGAGGAGGAGGAATAAGAAGGGAGAGAAAGAAAGAAACATCCGACTGTGTTTACAATAACTTAAAAACAAAGTTAAGTTAGATTGTTAGATAGTAAAGAAGCAACCCTTGAACCCTTGGTAACCACGAATCTAAAGCCAGCAAAGGCAATAAGTACAAACCTATCAATAATCACCCTAAATGTAAATGGACTGAATGCAACAATCAAAAGACACAGAGTAACAGAATGGATAAAAAAGCAAGACCCATCTATATGCTGCCTACAAGAAACTCACCTCAAATCCAAAGATATACACAGACTAAAAGTGAAGGGCTGGAAAAAGATATTTCATGCAAACAACAAAGACAAAAAAGCAGGTGTTGCAGTACTTGTATCAGACAAAATAGACTTCAAAATGAAGAAAGTAGCAAAAGATAAAGAAGGACATTACATAATGATAAAGGGGTCAGTCCAACAAGAAGATATAACCATTATAAATATATGTGCACCCAACACAGGAGCGCCAGCGTATGTGAGACAAATACTAACAGAATTAAAGGAGGAAATAGACAGCAATGCATTCATCTTAGGAGACTTCAACACACCACTCATTCCAGAGGACAGATCAACCAGACAGAAAATAAGTAAAGACATAGAGCCACTGAACAACACACTAGAACAGATGGACCTAGCAGACATCTACAGAACTCTACACCCAAAAGCAACAGGATACACATTCTTCTCAAGTGCACATGGAACATCTTCCAGAATAGACCACATAATAGGCCACAAAAAGAACCTCAGTAATTTCAAAAATATTGAAATTCTACCAACCAACTTCTCAGATCACCAAGGTATAAAACTAGAAATAAATTTTAGAAAGAAATCAAAAAGGCTCACAAATACATGGAGACTTAACAACACTCTCCTAATTAATCAATGGGTTAACAACCAAATCAAAACAGAAATCAAAGAATATATGGAGACTAATGACAACAACAACACAAAGCCACAACCTCTGTGGGATGCAGCAAAGGCAGTTCTAAGAGGAAAGTAGATTGCAATCCAGGCCTATTTAAAGAAGGAAGAACATTCCCAAATGAATAGTCTAAAGACACAATTACTGAAATTGGAAAAAGAAGAACAAATGAGGCCCAAAGTCACCAGAAGGAGGGACATAATAAAGATTAGAGAAGAAATAAATAAAATGAGAAGAATAAAACAATAGAAAAAATCAATAAAACCAAGAGCTGGTTCTTTGAAAAAATAAACAAAATAGATAAACCCCTAGCCAGACTCATTAAGAGAAAAAGAGAATCTACACACATAAACACAATCAGAAATGAGAAAGGAAAAATCCCGACGGACCCCACAGAAATACAAAGAATCATAAGAGAATATTATGAGAATCTATATGCCAACAAGCTGGAAAACATAGAAGAAATGGACAACTTCTTAGAAAAATATAACCTTCCAAGATGACCAAGCAAGAAACAGAAAAACTAAACAGACCAATCACCAGTGACGAAATCGAATTGGTAATCAAAAACTACCCAAGAACAAAACCCCTGGGCCTGATGGATTCACCTCTGAATTCTACCAGACATATAGAGAAGAAATAACACTGATTCTCCTTAAAGTTTTCCAAAAAATAGAAGAGGAGGGAATACTTCCAAACTCATTCTATGAAGCCAGCATCACTCTAATACCAAAACCGGGCAAAGACCTCACCAAAAAGAAAATTACAGACCAATATCCCTGATGAACGTAGATGCAAAAATACTCAACAAAATATTAGCAAACCGAATTCAAAAATACATCAAGAGGATCATACACCATGATCAAGTAGGATTCATCCCAGGGATGCAAGGATGTTACAACATTCGAAATTCCATCAACATCATCCACCACATCAACAAAAAGAAGAACAAAAACCACATGATCATCTCCATAGATGCTGAAAAAGCATTTGACAAAATTCAGCATCCTTTCCTGATTAAAACTCTCAACAAAATGGGTATAGAGGGCAAGTACCTCAACATCATAAAGGCTATATATGACAAACCCACAGCTAACATCATACTTAACGGCGAGACGCTGAAAGCTTTTCATCTAAGATCGGGAACAAGACAAGGATGCCCACTCTCTCCACTGTTATTCAACATAGTACTGGAGGTCCTAGCCACAGCAATCAGACAAAACAAAGACATACAAGGCATCCAGATTGGTAAAGAAGAAGTCAAATTCTCACTATTTGCAGATGACATGATACTGTACATAAAAAACCCTAAAGATTCCATTCCAAAACTACTAGAATTAATATCTGAATTCAGCAAAGTTGCAGGATACAAAATTAACACACAGAAATCTGTTGCTTTCTTATACACTAATGATGAACTAACAGAAAGAGAATTCAGAAAAACAATTCCATTCACAATTGCATCAAAAAGAATAAAATACCTAGGAATAAACCTAACGAAGGAAGTGAAAGACCTGGACTCTGAAAACTACAAGACACTCCTAAGAGAAATTAAAGAGGACACTAACAAATGGAAATGCATCCCATGCTCATGGCTAGGAAGAATAAATATTGTCAAAATAGCTATACTACCTAAAGCAATCTACAGATTCAATGCAATCCCTATCAAACTACCAACAGCTTTCTTCAATGAACTGGAACAAATAATTCTAAAATTCATATGGAACCACAAAAGACCCCGAATAGCCAAAGCAATCCTGAGAAGGAGGAATAAAACAGGGGGAATTACACTCCCTGACTTCAAGCTCTACTACAAAGCCACAGTAATCAAGACAATTTGGTATTGGCACAAAAACAGACCCACAGACCAGTGGAACAGAATAGAAAATCCAAACATTAACCCAAACATATATAGTCAATTAATATTTGATAAAGGAGCCTTGGATATACAATGGGGAGATGACAGCCTCTTCAGCAGCTGGTGTTGGAAAACTGGACAGCTACATGAAGAGAATGAAACTGGACTACTGTCTAGCCCCATACACAAAGGTAAACTCAAGGTGGATCAAAGACTTGAATGTAAGTCATGAAACCATAAAACTCTTAGAAAAAAACATAGGCAAAAATCTCTTGGACATAAACATGAGCGACTTCTTCATGAACATATCTCCCCGGGCAAGGGAAACAAAAGCAAAAATGAACAAGTGGGACTATATCAAGCTGCAAAGCTTCTGTACAGCAAAGGACACCATCAGTAGAACAAAAAGACATCCTACAGTATGGTAGAATATATTCATAAAAAATGTATCTGATAAAGGGTTGACATCCTAAATATATAAAGAACTCATGCACCTTAACAAACAGAAAGCAAATAATCCAATTAAGAAATGGGCAGAGGACATGAATAGACACTTCTCCAAAGAAGAAATTCAGATGGCCAACAGGCACATGAAAAGATGCTCCACATCGCTAATCATCAGAGAAATGCAGATTAAAACCACAATGAGATATCACCTCACACCAGTGAGGATGGCCAACATCCAAAACACAAACAACAACAAATGTTGGTGAGGATGTGGAGAAAAGGGAACCCTCCTACACTGCTGGTGGGACTACAAATTAGTTCATCCATTGTGGAAAGCAGAATGGAGGTTCCTCAAAAAACTCAAAATAGAAATACCATTTGACCCAGGAATTCCACTCCCAGGAATTTACCCTAAGAATGCAGCAGCCCAATTTGAAAAGGACAGATGCACCCCTATGTTTATTGCAGCACTATTTACAATAGCCAAGAAATGGAAGCAACCTAAGTGTCCATCACTAGATGAATGGATAAAGAAGATGTGGTGCTTATACACAATGGAATATTATTCAGCCATAAGAAGAAAACAAATCCTACCATTTGCAACAACATGGATGGAGCTAGAGGGTATTATCCTCAGTGAAATAAGCGAAGCCGAAAAAGACAAGTATCAAATGATTTCACTCATATGTGGAGTATAAGAACAAAGAAAAAAACTGAAGGAACAAAACAGCAGCAGACTCACAGAACCCAAGAACGGACTAATAGTTACCAAAGGGAAAGGGACTGGGGAAAATGGGCGGGAAGGGAGGGATAAGAGGGAAAAAGGGGCATTACGATTAGCAGATGTAATGTTGGGGGGGCACGGGGAGGGCAGTACAACTCAGAGAAGACAAGTAGTGATTCTATAGCATCTCACTACGCTGATGGACAGTGACTGTAATGGGGTTGGTGGGAGGGACCTGATGAAGGGGTAGTTTAATAATCGTAATATTGCACATGTAATTGTAAATTAATGATAATAAAATAAATTATATTAAAAGAAAAAGAATTAACCATCCCCCCCCCCAAAAAAAGTTAGTATTCCTGACCAAATTGATATTCTGGGTTGAGGCCAAAATAGGAAGAAGGTGTACTTAGTTTTCCTATAAGTAAATTATTTCCTTCCCGTCCTTCATTTTCACACTCAGCTCACTCATTAATTACCTTGTCCATGGTTCCTGGTTTGCTGCTTTAGCTTACCCATCTTTGTATACCGAACACAGAAACATTCGTTTAACCTACACACCCAGATATGACATATATTGGCCACATTTTCTGAGGAGTGAGGAATGTTGTCCAACAGATGTATTAAAACATATATAATATGCTGTTATATATGTGGCTCCTAAATATTTGAGGACAATCCATGAGAGTGCTTTGATTGTACATTTTCTTTGTTCTAGATTACTTTTAGCTTTTGGACTGAAGAGGGGTTCAGCTCAGACTACCAAGGAATAGATGCCAAAAAGCTTCTCTAGACCATACATTTACTGAGTGGTAGGTAGGGCTTATTAATCTCTATAAACCTCAAGAAATGATTGTTAGATAAAAGTGCAGGCTTGACAATCTCCTTATCAGAACTGTTCATCCCTAGAGATTTCTATCTGTCAGGAGAATTATTAAAGAATGTGTGATGGTGTTAAATAATTAATAAATTAATAAGCATCTGGGCCATCCATCTTATTATATCCAGATCTTCTCTTCCAGGGAGTGTCCTAAGCGTCAGATAATCCTACACACGTTTCTGATTCAAGCATGGGGACTCTGGAATGTCTGAACTTTGGGAAATTACTGTCTTCATAAATCAACGCTGTCGCATGTGGATGTTAATGGACATCTGTGTTAAATCCCCCAGGTTATATTCATTTTGTAAAGGTATTTTTCATATATTCACTGAAATGAGTGAGTTGTCCAGAACTTTCAGATAGCTTTTCAAAAAGAGGGAACAAATGGTAGGGGAAGGTGATTTAGAGTCTTTCCTGACACAGAATAACCAAATAGTAATAAACTATTGCTAAAGGAGTTCTGGAATAAATAAATTGAAATAATTAATAATCATACATTTATATATATTTAACAACTGTAAGATATGTTGTTTAAATTTCTAAGTTTGTGGTAAATTTTTACATAGTAATATAAAACTGTACAAGGATATTGGGATATTTAGATTTTTTTAGAAACATGTGATAGCAGTAAAGAAGATGCTGTAGAGTTTATCAGATCTGAACCTGTTAGTTCACCTTTCATACCTAGTGTCTGTTCTTTAGCTCATATTGAAATGTTCTCCAATGAATTATGTATAATTTAGACCAAATCAAGCTAAATAATATTTTAACTGTTAGCCATACAACCAAGGAATATCATTATGTAATTTAATGGGAAATAATATATTTATGAGATAATGTTTCTACCAAATGTCATTAACTTTTGAAAAACATTAATCATGTTGTCCTTTAATAATCATATACGATATCACTATATACCATTTTACTTATTATTATTATTGTACTGTATTCATAGGGAATTCTTGTATACATTCAAGGCAAAACGGCTTTTGTGTTCATCTGAGCATTTGTTAAATTAGTCTTTCTTTTTCAAGAAATATTTGATTTATATTTAAATATGTTTTGGAATGTTGACAAGAAAAGCAAGAATTTTGTGAGAGTGTATTGTGAACCATACATGTTTGACAGCATGTGTCAACTTCATCTGAATTGAAAGTTACTAGATTCTTGTAGTCAATAATCAAAATTCAATTATATTTTCCTTAGGAAAAACTTCCAGTAATAATAAAAATTGCTTAGAAAGAAACATATCAAAAAAATAAGTTCTCTACTTAAACACTTTGGAAATGCAGTTTGCATAATAATAATACTATTAAACTCTGACGTTTAAGCAGTCTGTTGTCCAAGCTGACTAACATTTTCCTCTTGAAGTTATAGTGTCATATTTTTTCCAACTTAGGAAAATACTATTTTAAAAATACAACAACAAAATACCAGGGACATTTTCTAGGCTCACACATATATTTGTATGAAGCTAATTTTAATGATCTCCATAACTGTCATAGAAAACTGCTCCCTAACCTCCACTTTGAAGTCTTAATTCCAAAAAGGTCCAGCAGTATTCTATTACATTTTTCTCTTTAAAACAATTCCGTGTTCAAGCAATGCAAACATATTCCTAACTGGAATAATGTTTAATGTTGAATAAACTTGTTACAGACCTTTAATGATGTAATTTTAGATAATGAATCCCCCAAATTAAATACTAAGTTATGGTTCAGAATATGTTATCTTAATGAAAGCATGATAATGACTTGAGGCTATGTATTTTTAGAAAGGTTTGAATGTTTTAAAAGTTTCTTCTTATTAAACAAATAAATAGTTCATGGAAATCATATTCCATGAACCTCAGCTAAGATGTGCCCTTCTCTTTTCCTTGAATGCAGTTTCCCCTCCATAAGTCATTTGGTATCTTCATCGCCTCTCTCCCCACTCTACATCCCATTACTTTCAAAACTCAGCTCTTGGGAAAAGGTCTGAATTGTTTTTCCTCTCTTGGAGAGAGGCTATATGTCTTATCCCACCTTCTCCAGTCTGGTCTCTTTTCTAGCTGTGGTAATTATTCTCCAGGGCCAACTTAGTTCTAGAGCACTGAAACACAAATTTATCTCACCCCATTTAAGAACAGATGACAATGCTTCACAGCGGACCTTTTTTTCTTTAGCACCCTGACAATAGCATCTGAAAGCTTAAGGGTCTTTCTATTTTTTTGGTGTTGAATAAGATTCATCTCATTAGATTACATATATATATATGGAAGAAATTGATTTTCTTTATTTTTAGTAAATTTCTCTACTAATCTCTGGTCTCTTTATTAGTTCACCCCTTTGAATGTATAATTTGTGTACCTAATTCTCTTTCCCTTGAATGCAGTTTTCCCTCCACAAGTCATTTGGTGTCTTCATCGCTTCCCTCCCCACTCTATTACTTCCAAAACTCAGCTCTTGGGAAAAGGTCTGAATTGTTTTTCCTCTCTTGGAGAGAGACTATATGTCTTATCCTACCTTCTCCAATCTGCTCTCTTTTCTAGCTGTGGTAATTATTCTCCAGGGCCAACTTGGTTCTAGAGCACTGAAACACAAATTTATCTCACCCCATTTAAGAACAGATGACAATGCTTCACAGCGGACCTTTTTTCTTTAGCACCCTGACAATAATATCTGAAAGCTTAAGGATCTTTCTATTTTTTTATTGTTGAATAAGATTCATCTCATTAGATTACACACACACACACACACACACACACACATATGGAAGAAATTGATTTTATTTGTAGTAAATTTCTCTACTAATCTCTCGTCTCTTTATTCGTTCACCCCTTTGAATGTATAATGTGTGTGTACCTAATTCCTTCCTAACCCAAACTCTTTTTCCATACACATGGAGAATTTGTCTAATACACTGTATTTCTAGATATATAAATATGTTAGCTGTCCATATCATACGTAAAATAAGAATTTTCACAGAAAATCTAAAAGGATTTTCCCTTCAAAACAAAGATTATATTCTTAATATAGTCTCTGGAAAATCAAATTTGAAATAAAGAAAAAGTCTTTTTGTTTCTTCTACTACCTAAAACTAAATACTGTGTTGTGTTTCCCCCACAGAGTTCCTCCTTTCCAAGTGAAGAATAAACTAAGTGTAAATGTGTGATAATTGGAACTTTCCACTTCTAAAAGTCTAATTTTCTTGACAGAGATGTCCTATAGTCAGAAATTTACTTGCAATACATGTAATAAATTGAAATAGCAGTTGCTTTTTTCTTGATGTTCTACCTGAAGCTCAACATGTAGATATACATAATTCACTCCTAGCAGGATCTAAACTACAAGAACAAGATGAGCAAACTTCAAATTTCTAACTGTAGTGGAAAGGAAAACTGTTTTGGAAGAAAATATAGTGAGGAGAAATGAAACTTAAGCAGGTTTATTGCATGAAATACATAGGCTGGCTAAATTTTAAGGAATTGCTTTATAGTCTATAGAATTTCCATCCTCTTTTCCTTCAAAGAAGGCTATAGTTTAAAATTTTTTAATCTCCTTCTTTGTTAGGAAATGAAATTTTATTTTCCTCATAATCTCTTTGAATTAGCTTCACTTTTCATATACATTTACTAGCCAGAATTCCTCATATGTCTCTTTATTATACACGGTAAACTTAATGCTCCTCTCTGTTCATTCCATTCATTCCATATGGACACATACAAGGCACATGTAGACACATAGAAACACACATATAACCACAGGTTAAAAATAAGTGTTACCAATGTAGTAGCATCTGTTGAATGTGTTAAATGGTCATGAGGGCAGTAGAAATCCTTGAATTTTTCAAAGATCCATGGTCCTTCAGAGTTGTTGCAATAAGAGTGATAATATTGCATTTCCCAGAATTTTTAGACAGTTTCTAGCCTTGCCCCATGTATCCATATGTTCTGACTGACTGGGATGGTTGAATACTCAAATGACCCTAGACAATGCTACAGATTAACGTAATGGTGATGCCAGAAATTCTTTCCTATTTTATTACTTATTCTTTGATTGAAAAATGGAAAAGATAAAAAGATCTTAGAAAGGAATCCCAGACTAAAATCTTGATGGGAAAATAGGAAATAAGAAAGGAACATGAATCTCAAACTAAGCATTTGTCCACTTGATCATATTATTACATAGGATTCGTCTAAGTTGGACAGCTTGTTCTTGTCAGGAAATTTAGCAAACAGATCTATAAGTGGTTCATCAGAGGCTGGAAAGCAAGTTTAATCCAATCATAGTTTATGGGAGCATCCTAAAGTCCTACTGAGTTATTTTGTTAATACAGTACCACCTGCTGCATGTAGCTATTTAAGTCTAAATTTAATTAAAGGAAATTAAATACAAATATCAGTTTTTTAATCTCACAAGCCAAATTTCAAGTGCTCAGTAACAGTCCATGTGGCTACTGGCTATTCTATTGGAGGATGCACATACAGAAATTTTCTATTGTTGCATAATGTTCTATTAATCAGCATTGTCTAATAGACATAATCAGTGTGTAATAGATGTAAGTAATGGTGATTTACAAATGCATTCAAAGAGACCAAGCTGTCTTCTTATGGATTGTAATTAGGTACAGAGGGAACTTATTAGCTATTCCTAATATCTGTCTTTTCTCTTCCCACATTGTTTAGCTGGGCATATAAAATCATGCAGAACTAGTGCTATGTCCTCCAGCCTCATTTACAGCTAGGTCAAAGCTAGATATAAATGGAAATGTTATATGTCAAATTCCTGGAGTTTTCCTTAAAAGACAGTGAGCTCTAATTTTTGTTCCATTTTTCCATTTTCTTAGTTCCTTTCTTTCAACCTGCTACCTGAGCATAGATAATGTGTTCCAAATCCTAATGGCCTTATTCAACCACTAGAACTGCTACACAGTAAGGTTGCTGAAGCACTAAGTGGAGAAAAGCCTGTATTCTCGGGGCCCTCATGGAGCAAGGCGACCATGCTAACTCAGAACTGCCTATATCCTGGTTGTAATATGAAAAAGAAATACATTTCATCTGATTTAAGCTTTGTACACCTACGTCTACAGCATTTCCATCTAAACCTAAGAAATAAGTTTGACTGCAATTGCCTATAACTGACATTAGTTTTTGTTTTTGGACTTTTTTTTCTTTTTTGCCAAGATGGGAAGTATCTCTTTAAATGATCTTGCTGCAGAGTTAATAGAAACAAATTTTCTGCCTTATACACATTTGTTTTTGTAGATACTGCCCTTTTCAGTGTTCCCCTCTTTTGTTTACTGGAGTAATTTACAGCAAATCCCCTTTTGTAGCCCTCCTATTTGTTGTACGTTTTGCTTTTGTATTTTAATGGCTGTCTCCTCTTGGCAAGTTGTAAGCTCCAGAAGGATAGGTCTAATAGGTATTTGTCTCATCCGCTTCCATATGGTAGACACTTGTTGATGCAGTCAGGCAAAAAGGAAGGGGTGAAGTAAAGAAATAAGGAAGGGCTAGCTAGATGGAAAGGAATGGGGCATGATCCGTCACAAGGAAATATGGTTATGAATGAATAGGAGGATTATGAAGTCTTAAATGTGGGAGAAATCAGACACTGACTTACAAACTGCATTGGAAACTCCAAAGATAATTTTATCCTGTGGATTCACACTTGGATAAGTCACATATGAGAATCTTTCATTTGGCTTACCCACACAGCTCCTAATAAGGAGATAGTCTTGGAATAGTGGTTTGTAAGTAACATAATGAGAATGCTTGGTCCTTTGTAGCTCGTGCACATACCTCGTTAATATTAGTTTATATGAGTTCAAAGGAAATATTGGTCATGGGACAACCTCAGGGAGCTCTGCTCCCATAAAGACAATAGTCACAGGAATAAAAAAATGAGTAATTAAATAGGTGTATAACATAATATATAATTATAACCTATATATAATTATGAAATATATATAATTATATTTAATATCAATTTATACAAATTTATATGTATATATTTATGATATTTATGGATATTTAAATTACCCATGTTCTCATGGATATTTCTTTTATATTTTTGATTCTAATCTATTACTACGTTACATACTATTTTGTTCAAATTTTTTCAGCTTTGGACATTGTGAGCTGTTTCAGTTGGTATATCCCACCATTGGGCCTTTTTTTTCTTTTTGGGCCCTTCCTGACTTTTTGGCACTACAAGAGGCTCATGTTGTGCATTGGCTATGTATTTCCTGTTCCAGTCCTAGAAACAGCCATGTTTTATTGGTTTCTTTAGTATAAACATGATAATAAGTGCTGAGCGTAATCAATACCACTGGGGCAGACTTGCTTCTAGGCTATCTCAGCTGAAGGAGTGAGGAAATAAATGTGTATATACTAAGTTGTGTATACACACCTAACTATGAGTATCTCTATAGGTAAATCTCCATATACTAAACCAAACATGAACTGGAGACTAATGTCTGTATCTACTCCATTACCACATGGATCGTCACAGCCTCCTCCCCTTGCTTACCTCTAACTCCTTACTCCGATACTGGAAACCTGATTGCCGCTATCGCTCATCCATTTCCTTTACTGTTTAATTCCAGTACAAGTGCATAGCAGTATCAAACTTGCAACCTTGACCTTCCCCGAGAAACAATTTTATCAAATAGAGTACAAGGCTTATGTATAGCTCTTTTTGCATTTAGTCTTCCAGACTTCACTCATTTCCAAAGTTACTTTGTCACCAAATTTTTCACCCATGAGTGAGCATATCTCATATATTTGTAATACACTTAAATTGTTTGTCACTCTCTTCATTCCATCCTGCAATCCCTCATCTCCTAAATACTTAAAACATTTGCATACATTAATATTCACTCTCTGTGCTCTAAAGTTCTATGAGGTTTGACAAATGAACAGTATCTTGTATATACTAATACAGTCTCAAACAGAATAGTTTCACAACCCTAAAAATTCCCCTGTGTTTCAATCTATTCAACCCTCAACCCTCCCTCTGAACCTCTGGCAGCCACTAATCAATTTACTGTGGCTAAAGTAATGCCTTTCCCAAATGTCCAATAATTGGAATCATACAGTATGTAGTCTTTTCACACTTATTATGCATTTAACATTCCCCCATGTCTTTTCCTGGCTTGATAGCTCATTTTCTTTCACTATTAAATAGTGTTTTGTTTATTGGTTTTACCCATTAAAAGACTACCTGCTGTCTCCAGCTTTTAGAGATTATGCATAAAGCTGCTTTAAACATCTGAGTGAAAGTTTTTATGTGCATATAATTTTCAAATCAGTTCGGTAGATATCTAGGATTATGATTGCTAAATCTCATGGTACTATTGCTTTTACTTTCTAAGAAACTCCCAAATTGTGGTCCAAAATAGCTAAATCATTTTAAAGTCCTACCAATAATGAATGAGAGTCAATTTGTTCTTTACCTTCTCCAACATCTGATATTGTCAGGTTATTATTATTTTTTAAAAATTTAGCCATTTTAATAGGTGCATAGTAGTATTTATTTTTTTAATTTACAGTTCACTAATGAAAAATCATGTTAAACATCAACATTACAATTATTTTTCATTCTTAATGTAGCTTCTTTTTTGGAGAGGTATCTGTTCAGATCTTTAGTTCATTTTAAAATTGGATTGTTTTCTTAATGATGAGTTTTAATAATTCTTTAAATATTTTGGAAATTCCATTATTAAATATATGTTTTGCAAACATTTTCTCCCAGTCTGTGCTTGTTGTTTCATTCTATTAACATTTTATTTCCCAGAGAAACTTGAAAACAAGTTTAATGAATTCAATTTCTCAATATTTTTTAATAGATTGTGTTTTTCGTGTTATGTCTGAAAACTCACACCAAACCCAAGATCAAATATATTTTCTCTTATATATTCTCCTAGAAATGTTATAGTTTTGCATTATCATTTAGGCCTATTGTCCACCTTGACTTAATTTTTGTATCTAGAAAGGTCTGTATTTAGATACTTTTTTTTTTTGCAAATGGATGCAGAATTATTCCATCAGCATTTGCAGAAAAGACTATGATGTCTCCACTGAATACTGAATTATCTTTGCCCGATTGTCAAAGAACACCTCAACAGATTTGTGTTGGTCTATTTCTGGGCTCTCACTCATATTCTATTGATCTAGGTGTATATTCTTTCATCAGTAATACACTCTGTGTAATTGGAGCTTTATAGTTAAATTTATACGTAGAAGTGTTGATTTGCTAATATTTGAGAGTTTTTGCATTTAGGTTCATGAGCAATATTTACATTTTTCCCTCTTTGCAATACCTTCATTTGGTTTTAATATCAAGGAAATGCTTGCCTGAAAGAATGAATTAGGAAGTGTTCCCTATGCTTCTACTTTCTAAAAAAGATTATAGAGAACTGGTATCATTTCTCTCTTAAATATATGATGAAATTCACCAGTGAGACAAACTAGAACAGATGCTTTCTTTTTGGAGATTATTAATTTTTTATTTTATTTCTTTAATAGGTAAAAACCTTATTTCTTTTTCTCCTGTGTGGGTTTTGGTAAGTCTTTGAAGAAAATGGTCCACTTTATCTAAGATACCAAATTTTAGGGAATACAGTTTTGTAGTATTCCTTCATTATCCATTAAGTGTCTATTGGATCAGAATTCTTCAGCATAATATGACTGTTGCTTTAAGTCATTAAGTTTGGAGACAGTTTGTTGCATAGCAATGTACCTAGAACACAGAAGATAATGTTGGTGTCATGAGAACACTTTAGAATATGGATAAAAAACTAACTATAGGAATTTAGCATTCACATGATGGACTATGAATACAAAGCCAAATTATACAATAGAAACCATATAAGTGCTTAATATATCCTTAACATTATACTAATGTCTTTTTTTGCATCCTGCTATATAATTCTCATAATAACTATATACGTACTATGACTATCTCTTTAAAAAAAATAGAAACAGAAGGTCAGAGTAAAGTAATATAAGTGTCACAGACACATGAAGGCCTCACAGATGCCAGTGGAAAGCTCTGAATCTGGGAAGGCCAAATGTGAGCAAGGAGGGGGGGGGAGTTCAGTCCTTTATATCCTGTACCAACCAATCACTGGGTGCAGGCTGCTCGAAAGGAGCCCCTTAACTCATATAAAGTTCAAAAAGAAGATATACTAGGCTATGGCAATAGAAATAAGAAGAGGGTTCCCAGTTGGTGGAAGTATTGACTGGAATGGGAGACAAAGTATGCTTCTGGGGAGTTTATTCTGTTCTGTCTGTTGATCTGCATTTTGGTTATAGGAATGTGTTTGGTTTTTGAATATTCCCTGCACTGCACAATAGTAACTTGTAAGTTCATTTGTATTTTGAACCTCAAAATGTTTTACAATTTGCTGTGCAAATCCTGATTGCTCATCATTACAAAGTTGAGTTTACTTCAAGAATGCAAGGTTGGTTTAAATTTTAAAAATGAATTATTGCCATTCACCAAACTAACAAAATAAAGAAAAAAAATGTGCAAGAAAACCCTCATAAATATTGGACAAAAGACATTCGATAGACATTGTCTTCTCACCATCAAGAACTTTTGGGTCATCTGTTAGCTGTATTCTTTTCTAATTATCATTAAAGATGCAAATCCCCTCAACAGAAAATCTGACTGGCTTTCTTTTGGTTACATCCACACTCTTCTGCTCCTCTGATAAGGGTAAGATAGTTACTCTTGTCTGCTGTACAAAAAGTAGACTAAACTTTAAAAAATAGGCAAAAATAAGAGATGAGCACTTCAATGTTTATTTTAATAAACAGTCATTTGAATAAATCAGTGGACTATGAGGATCCAAGGTACAGATATATAAAACTAAATTTCATATATTCTGAGCTGTAAATGGTTCACTGTGATTGGAAAGAAGGATGTAAGTGAGAACATTACTGGATATAAAGCAACACAGGTAGACAGAACCAGATCTCAAACGACCTGCTAGCCCATGTACGTAATATGGAGTTAGTGCTAAAGTAATAGCAAATCACTGAAGCATGCAAAGCAGAATGGATATGAGTTAACATGTGCTTTATTTAAGAAAGAACATGCTGGTATCTATGATGAGAATGAATATGAGAAGAGTGAACTTCAAATACAGAGATTAATTGTAATAATCCAGGTGTGAAAGGAAGAGGACCTGAGTTGGTAATGGAATAAAAAGAAAGGGATAAATTTAATTGCATTTTATAAGGTACCATCCATAAGGCTTAGTGTCTAGCTGAGTAAACAGAAGTAAAGGGGATGAAGAATCAAAACTGAAGGGTCACAGAATAGAGGATGAGTCTAGTTACCAATGGAGGAGACATAAAAGAAGGATTGGTGAATTGGAAAAAGGTAAAGATAATGAATCCATTTAATCTATTTTGGATTCAAGTTCCCTGTTGGTCATTACTGGAGATATTCAGTAGGCATTCGGAGATACAGGTTTCTTTTGAATTTAGATATAAACTATCACAAAATGGTGAACAATGACTTACACTGTCCCTTCGGTCTGGAACTCTTTCCCTAATCTTGTCCTCCTTGAATGTACCTATACCTTCTTAAGGGAGATGTATTCAAGTGTCACTTCTGAGAAGCTTTACCTGTCATGATTCCCCATCCATAAAGATGAAAGAGCATTTTCAATTCTTCTCTACTGTCTTTTCCTTAGTACATCCCATGCAGAAGCTCTCCATATCCAACCAAACATGGAATTTAGAAAAATTATTTATGTTCATTTAGAGTTTAAACAATACAAGAGCAAGCATTTGGTACATCCTCTCTAAACTATATCTTTAAGACCTAGCATTCTTCTTTATCAATTATAGGTATATGATTATAGGTACCAAATAATGAAACAATGAATGAATGAATATGTGCACAAAAACAGAGATGCTATGGTAGCTTCATCACTCCTAGTACTTACAATGTCTGACATGTAATAGATACACAGTAAATAATTTTCATTATGAAAGACCAAGAATTAGAAAATTCCTTATACTCTATAATAAATTCATAAATATATTTGAACTGCATGCATTTTCTTGTATTATCATTTTCAACATCATCACTGTTTTGCTAGAAGCACCATGTATATTTGTGTTTTAGCTGGGAGACTACATTGAGGTTTGTGCATCATACTTTAATAATATACATCATATTAAGAGTGTGCTTTATATATGTCCTTCCCTTATGTAATTTGCCATCATTTCAGGGTACTAGAATTTTGCAACATTCTTTTGCACTCCATTGTAACACTCCCACTAATAGACACTTCACTCTTTTCTTCATTATTTTACATTTTAGCTATCAGTTATATATTATATTGAAAAATAATAAGTAAAAAACTAAATGACATTCTAATTCACTCTGGAAGTGGATCTTTAAACACTCTTTGTCTGGCTAATGCACCATAAGGGAAAATGCACAGCAAATATTTTATTTCCTAGACATCAGCTAGCCATTTCATTTTGCTACATTTACAAGCACAATCCTGATTTTATCTTCCTACATTCTAGTTGTGGTTGAAGACTGTTCACATATGGGATTATATGAGAGTTTGTGTATCTTTGTAGGTATTGGCAATGCTGGGGGGAATATACTGAGTATAATGACATTTCCAAATAAAATGAGACTTAGTTCTATTAGTAACAGTTTTGAAATGGTAATTCATAGTGATCTTTATCAAATGCATTATAAATGTAATGGTCTTTAAGAGCAGAGGACACTGCTTTCACATTTTTTTTTGATGTCTTTGATGTTCTAATTGTAAGCATATTTTGTACTGCATTCTTCATGAAATTTTATTTTTTTAATTCTTTTCATGTTCTTTGTGTCAGTCATTGAAAATTCAACAGTAATGATATTTATTTCAAATAGCCTTTAATTTGTTGGTGGCTAGTAAAATATATATCAAAGCTTCTTATGAGATACTTAATATATGAGCCAATATAGCTCAAAATGAAGCCATATGAGTAGGATTCAAGGCTCTAGTTGAGGAGCTTTCCAATAAAGAATTTTGTTCCTAACCATTTTTTTTTCTCTTTTGTGTTTCAGGAATCACGTAAGTTGTTCTGTGGGACTGAAATTTACAGATATCAAATCTCTGTAAAAGTGTGGCATTTCTCTATTGAAAGAAAAGTACATGAGAATCATTATTTACAAATTGTTCTGTGGCTGAAATATGCCCCCCCTCTTAAATAGGGTGAAGTAATCTAGGGGAATTAGTACCTGCTTTGGAATCAGAAATATGAACTTAAACCATTATGTTAACTTATGGAAGTTAATTAACTTGTGGACCTCAATTGCTATATACAAAATAGGTGCAAAATGACTTATGTCACATTGTAAGAATTAAGTGAAATGTCATAAAAAATACTACCATAGTGCTTATTATGTGCCGAGGTAGGTTCTAAACTCTTATATACATATATTTACATAAATCATTATACATTATATGAGTACATGCACATGTAAAATTCATCAAGGTAGACTAAGATTTGTAAATTTTATTGTATGTACCTCAGTAAAGAGAAGCAATGCTGTAAAAATCATATATACATTATACATATATATATATATATATATATATATTTTTTTTTTTTTAGGATAGAGTCCTGTATACATAGCTAGGATAAATCCCATTACTCTAATAATGAAAGTTTCTGACATTTGAACATGAAAATTGCATGAGAGGAAAAAATTCAGTGCTGTTTGGAGAATGAAACACCAAATCAAACAGTTCTCTTTTTCAATATTAGGGAGGTATATAACATATAGTTCTTGTTATTCATAATCCTTAGGTAACATGAAAATTGACTGTAATTCCGGGGGGGTGGAAATCCTGGGGCAAAATACCTTTGAAACTGAAATCAGTCAAAGGGAGAAATAAAGTGGGCAAAACCTGTTTATTTCTTACAAGCAGTCCACTTCTGTTCTCCCGTGTCTCTTGCAACCATTTTGCAAAAGAAGAGCCGCCCTCCCCCCCCACCCAACCTCTCAGGTCCAGATATGCCCTGGCTCACCCCTGTAATACCTACTGATATGGAGATGGACTACTTCTCTCCACCCCTTGGAAACACCTATTGGGTGGAGATGCACTAAAGCCAGGAGAGAGGTTCTGGAAATATTGCAATTTTATCCACATTTACTATTATTGATTCTTGAACATAAAGCTCATCAAGAGCCTAAAAACCTGATAGTAGTTCAGTATGCCCAGGATTGTGCAAAAAGCATTAACACAGGATAAGGCCCCCAAATCATTTGAATGTAAATTTCCTGAAGTTCTCAAGAACATGAACGAAACACCTAGTCCAAGGTCAGCAGGTTTGTGAATAATGTATGGAAAAAGGGAAGTGTCCCATCAGCATTCTGGGATGGGACCAGTGAAGAAAATGGTACAATTGTGAGAAGTTCAGAAGACTACATTTTTTTTGAGAAATGAGCCCAAAGAATAGATGCAAAACTTGGAAAATATGACGCCCAATTATTTTAAAAACAGGATTTGGTTATCAAAATAATTGTAGGGATTAAAAATCATCTTTCACTTTTCTATTCCTAAGGAATTTCAAGATCCATCTAAATCAATAAAAACTGTTCTAGTATTATTTTTATACACCTGTACCGTATTGTGCATTATTTGGGATTTATATCTGCCCTTGGCTCCTGTCTGATAATTTCTTTGAATACTTGCTGAACAATTATCTTCTTTAACAGTGGAGAAGCAATGATAGGGGTGAAAGGTATAGCTCACCCAAATAACAATTTTTCTTTTTACTAATTTTTAACACTTTCAACAATTCCTGTTGCTAAATGGCCTGAGCTTCCACTTAATGCTGTGAATCAGTGCAATCTAGCAATTGTTAACAGAAATGGTAACAGTTAGACTGATGTAAATACCATGTTCCCCTGTGCCCACAATCTTATTCCTGAATAAGTCTTATAAAACACAAATTGAGGAGGTGTGTCAATGTTTTAATGAGAATGATGTAATGAAGAACCCAAGTAAAACGCAATACAACTAGATCTGTAATAAAATGAAATGTTATTACCCTAAATTTTATTTTTAAATTTATGAGAATTGTGAAAAAATTCCGATCATTAAATCCCTACTATTTAATCAGTTTGTAAGCAGTCAAAATTTTTTACCTCAAATTTTTACTAAAATGTGGAAGTATGACCACTATTTTGTATTATTTCCTTTTTTTTTTAAGGTACTACTGGTAAAGCCAGGATCTCTTGTTATTGAAGGACACCATGTATTTATTTCAAAAATAAAACTAAATATGGATGAATAAGCAACTCAGAAATGAACTGCTAATTAAACATCTAAAGTCACCACAAAATCAGGGATTTTGCAAATACTTCCTTGTATGCAACAGTCGTTTGTGGGTGTGTGTGTGTGTGTGAGACAGAGAATGAGAGAGAAAGAGGAGGGCAGAGGTGGAAAAAACTGGTTTGGCCTCCTTGCTCAG
Source organism: Smutsia gigantea (assembly GCA_032199065.1). NCBI lineage: Eukaryota > Metazoa > Chordata > Mammalia > Pholidota > Manidae > Smutsia > Smutsia gigantea. The sequence continues at coordinate 180,224 of JAVSCE010000756.1, read as the reverse complement.
CTGCAATGGACCGCTTTCCATCTGTCATACCCTAGATTATTTTTTATCAGCTGAATCAATTAGTTCGCACAACAGAATTTACTGCCCTAGTTTTATTTCCTTACGTACCCTCTTGAAAGAAATATTGTTTTACACGAACAAACCCCTTTCCTGAGCAAATACCAAAATGTTGACTTTTGTTTTTTACACTGAGGGGAAAAGCACAAAGCACACCATTATTTATTTTTGTTTGGTGTTTTCTTCTTCACAAAGCAAAAATCATAAATAACAGCCAGTAGAGGACAGAGACTCAGCCTTTAATAATATCGTTTTGGGAATAAATCACCTAGCATAGAAAATGTCATATAAAATTCGTATCCATAGCTGTTCACAGAGGGTAAAAAGAACTGTTGCATTTTGCAATGCTAGCACAATTCTCCACAACATTGAGAAAGATGCTGCGTGCTCTGTCTTTTTCCACACTTATTTTTGGTATCCGGAGCTGTTTCAGGGTTATATTGATTTTCATTCTGGCTGTGGTTGATTAATGTTTCAGGAAGGAATCTGGTGCATTAGGGCAGGGGCTGAATAGAAATATCAGTGCATTTTCTCAAGTCATTGTGGGCCAGAGTGAGACAAAACCAACTCACCTATCCGGCGATGTGTACACACAATCAAGCTAATCTCTAAAATTGACAGCCACATTGACTGGTAACAGGAAGCAGGACACTCTTTTCAACATTTGCTATTGTCATTGACGGTCTGTCAGCAATTTCTGGCAACCGATAAAATGTTGGCGTTTTGTGAGAACATTAGTGATCTTTTTATTTTTATTTTTTTGAAGATTTAATCTCTAGGTTAAGCATGTTCACCTTATAAATTTGCTTCCCAGAAGGTACATTCTTCAGTAATTGCTTTTCCTTGATAAGAATGTCTCACTCATTACAGGAAAATTGCAAATGTAATAGTTAAGGGACGATTCCATTGTAGTAACATTTTTCATCCTGACCCTATTCCCAAGGTTGAGAAATTGCTCGTCAGTTTAATGTTTTCTATTTGCTTCTTTGCCAGCTGCATTTTTCTATTTTAATAGCTCATTTTCCACCATCCACAATTCCCTTCTTCATATCAGCTTGGCTTTTTCATTATATGACTATTACATGCTGCTCACAGATTTCTCTGAACCTATTAAAACGTCCAACATATTGCCATCCAGAAAAACAATCACACCTAATTAATGAGACTTTACAAACTCCTCTATTTCTAAGAAGGAAATACATTTTGTAGAAATAATAGATAACCATTTAGACCCACTGGGTTTGAAATGTGACATTTTAAAGAAACGTTAAGGATTATGGTGAATAAAAATACATTGAATAAAACAGATTCAGTAATTCAATTCAGCTGTATCAAAGATTATCTTAAATAGAACTTTGGAAGAAATCAACACTTTTGTTATTTTCGTTCTCACTTTTACTAAAATTATACAGCGTACAGAGAACATGATTAAAAATTCAACTACGTAAAGGTGTCTTTAGTACTGCCAAAGACTAATAAACTTTAGAAATTAGCCATATAATGAGGAAATGATTATGAATGAAATACTCTACATATAAGAAATAATGCTCCTAGCATCAAAGTCAAATGAATTCACTTACCATACACTTCAGTTCTTCAGAATTATGGCACGTGTTAGTTTGCCTGAAATGTGAACCAAGGTTTTTTGATTTCCTGAAATTACTGAAAAGCTTTCTTCTTAATGCTAACCAAAAACAAAAACAAAACCCCCCAAAAAGGTAATGTAACTGCTAATTAAACTCATGTTTATCTAGCTTTAAAATCATATCCTGATTGCATAAGACCCATTTATTTTTTCTGAAACATTTCTTCAGGATCCCTCAAGTTTGTTCAGGAACCTTTAATCTGTACCAATTGTTTCCTTGACAAGTTCCAAAATTCTTTACTTGAATATCTTTTGGATTACTGGAGTCTCAATCTTCCTCATTTTCTTTTTTTTGGGGGGCATTGTTCTGTTGTGGTTTATTGTCAACTATCTCCCTTTGAAAGGGATATAGTGAGAAAATCCATGCGATCTTGCCTGTCTGAAAATATATTTTTTGACTTCATGCTTGATTATTCTTTGGATGGGTTAGAATAAATAAATAAATAATATTAAAAAGTCATTTAACCTAAGAAGTTTTAGTAGTGTCTCTTTTGCTCAGCTGATCTTTTTTTAGGGGTTCTCAATTTGCTATTACTATTTTATTGAGGTTTTTATAGATTCACACGAGGTTGTAAGGGAAACAGAATCCTTGTTCGCTTTACCTAGTTTCCCAGTTGTAACATTTTGCAAAATTATGCTACAATATCACAAACTGACTATGGGTTATTGATACAGTCCAGTAACATTCAGATTTCTCCAGCTTTACTTGTACTGGGGTGTGTGTATGTGTGTGTGTGTGTGTGTGTGTGTGTGTGTGTGTTTGCAGTTCTATACAGTTGTACCACTTGTGTGGGTTTCTGCTTCTATCACCACAGTCAAGATACTGAACAGTCTTAATGCCATGAGGATCCCTCTATTGTGATTTTATAACCATGACCACCTTCCTTCTATCCTCTCCAATTTCTGGACACAACTGATCTGTCCTCCATTTCTAAAATTTTATCAGTTCAAAAATGTTATATAAATAAAACCATACCGTATGTAACCTTTTAAGATTGAATTTTTCAGGAACCATAATTTTCTGAATATTCATCCAAGTTGTTTATAGATCAATAGGTTGCTCCTCTATATTGCTAAATAGTATTCTGCAATACTTATGTAACATAGTGTGTCTAACCATTCACTTGCTGAAGGATATCTAAACTGATTACTTTTTTGCCAAACATGAGGTCTGAGCGGTCTTCTGTTGAGTGGAAGCATGCAAGACTGGCTGTGCTGTTTCGCCGGTTTGGAGGTCCCAAACCAGCTCACCTTCTTACCACCTTTCAGAGTTCTCCTTTAGTAGACGTTTGTGGCCTTTCCGAGGATTATATAGTTGAGCTCAGCAGGGAGATTTAGGGAAAAACAGATCTACACCACCTTGTCCAGGTTGGAAATTTTCAATTTTGTTTTGCGTTTGACTTTGAAATTTTACTTGTGCATATCTAGGTGACAATTTAAAAATTAATTTTCATTTACACTAGGTAGCCATTCAAGGCTCATAGTTTTTTTACAGCAGTGAGAATTTTCTTCCCACCATTTCTTTGTTAATGTTATCCCATACATTTTACCTATTCTCTTGCAACTCTTATTATTTGAATACTGGCCCACCTGTATTGATTATTTATAGCTTCTATTTACTTATTTTTCACCTCTGAAGCTTACTATATCTTGATCATTTTGCTATATGGTTTAGAAATGTTACCATTATATTCAAGCACTTATATACATATTTTCCAATTTGGCAACCATATTTTTAATCTCTAAGGAAACATTTTTCCCCCATTTTTCATAGCTTCTGTAAATCAATAGCTTTAAAAAGCTATTACAGGTTTTGTTTTTAAGTTCTTTTATGTTCTCTAAATTATCTCTGATTTCTCCACAATATTTTTGTTTATTTTATTGTCTTATTCTTTCATTTTTCCTCTGTTGCTGTTTTGAATCTCTTCTCTTAAACGTCTAATACATAGCTATTTACCATGAAGCTTGCTGATTGTTAACTTGATGTATGAGAGGGGCATTTTCTTCCATTTACAGTGTTAGGTTTGTTCTGTATTGCTGTGGTTTTTGAAATGCTGCAATGGTGAGAATAAGAGCAACTCCCACAGCTCTGCTCAATTCTCCAGAGACAACCTCTACCATTTTTTATCCTGGGACTGAATGCTATACTGCATGGTATTTCTCACTTACAGAGTATACAAAAGATACAGCTGTTTTCTTTATTAAACTTTAATCAATTCCCCTGTTTTGAGAAAAAAAGGGTTATGCTAGATATGTATTGTTATTTGGATTTTACACTTTGTGAAGTTTAAGTTTTGGTCTGAATTTGTAACTTATGTTTGGAACATCATTTAAGTTGAAAAATTTCTAGGTTCAGTGTTCTACCTTATTTGCCAATATTTGAAACATCAATGAAATATTTGGGCCATCCTGAAAATTTTCCAAAAAATGTTGCTCAACTATTTAATTAACTTCAATAAATGTTACTGAGTCTTTATTTCTGCAAAGCCATGGAACTTATTTTACCAACTGAGCTAAAGGTAGTTTAGAGGCCAAGACAATACAAAGATCAAATATACACTGGGAAATTCATGTATTAAGAAAGTACATGCATGTGATGAAATAATTTTGGAATTTGTATATGAAGAAATATTAAATTCAGTGTATTTTGCAGAACTGTACGTGATGGATACTTCAAGGTACCTATACTATATATTCATTCTCATTTTTTTTCTTTCCAATTGAACTGACATTTTTCAGGAAGATAATGCAACAAGCAAAAATATTCAACCTTTAGACTCCCATGTACTTAAATTTGTATAACTGATCCATATCTGAGCAATAGGATATAAGCTTCAGTCAACTGGGTGGCACTTTCAAAAAGTTAAAGTTGTTCTTCTCCTAAAACATATATCAGTCCTGGATGGTACTCTTCTTTTGCCCATCATTTTCTCTCTTTCTTTCTCTCTTTGTATAGATACAGCAACCATCTTTCAAGTATAAGGCAACAGGGAATAGAGTAGGGAAAAGAAAGATAAAACCACACTTGGAAACCAATCACATCATCGAACGTATCCACGCCATCTCTGGTCTATTTTATGTCTCAGGCTTCCTGATAAATGAGAAAAATAGGTCTCTGTTTAGATAAGTCTCTGTACGTATATCTCCATTATGTGAAGCTGAGCATTTTAATTTGCAGTTTCTTCATTTTCTAATGAAACTAACAGATGCTGATGTAATGACATAAAAATAATATAATAAATAGTAAAATGATCTGTTTTTATTGTGAGTAAAAACAGTCAGTGATAATGTTATACAAATTCAAGTAGCACCATATTTCAAACCTTTCAAAGAAGTGTCGTATGCTTGCTAGGAGGTGTCATTTCTAAATATAGGTAACAGTATTTCTGAATTAGCAAAATTCACAGGCAGCTTTAAGAAAAAGAAAGCTAGACATCTGTCACCATAGAACTTGACCTGAAAGAGAGTTAGGTGATCTAAATGTGGAAGGACATTTAAAGCAGAAGGATCAATATGTTCAAATATATAAAGACATAGAGTTGCATATCTTTAAAGAATATCAAATAATTCAATACCTGTTCTTCCTAGTAATTTATAGACTGACGACAGTGGAGAGCTTGTAAACTGTGTTCCTCTGTAGCACTTAGTGTTGTGCCTAATAATAATAAGCACCCAAGAATATTTATGAAATAAATGAGTGGATAAATACATTTATGAAAAATTCCATATGGTTTGGAGATCGTGGTAGAGAAAAAGAGATACTTTTTTTTGTTTAATGATTGCTCTTTTTTCTGATTTTCTTTCTCACAGTCAGGTACTTAATATTTAAAATGATGAAAATAATTATCTTAGGATGGCTATTTTTCTGTGGAAGGTAAAGCAATATGCCTATATACATCCAGCATTAATTAAAGGGTATAATTGCAGGGGTTTACTAAACATTTAATATGAACCATGTTAAGACATTTAGGGCTCAAAAACAAATGTCAGATGGTAACCATTTAATTCACTCAATTAATTACATAAGATTTCAGCATCTTATGTATTTTTTTTATAATTGGGGATACCACTAATAAGAGAGATAAATTTGAAATATTTCAAGAAGAGGTTGCTTAATGAATTTATTATAGTTAGGAAATACATATAACTAATACCAGGTCAGATAAACTACTTTTAACAAATAATTTAAAGATTTGATTTTCTTAATTTATATTAATATTTTCTGCAAGATAACATATAGTCTTAAAAATTAAATCTATCTTCCTGGCTAATCTCCATTACAACCTGAATTATAGCTTTCTTTTACATAAAGTCATAAAAATTGTATTCTTCCAATTTCTGTTGGTAATCAACTGTGACATTAAATGGCGTAAATCTATTCAATTCATTTCCTCCTTCTTTGAAGAAATGAAAATAAAGTATATCTAAAAATAGTGATTAAACCAAGCAGAAGAGATTCTTTCTCTAAGTTCTTGAAAGTTTTGATTTGGATTTAAACTTTTCCTTCCATTCATCTGTAGCAGTAAAAGAAAACTTGTTTTGTTCTTGAACTAAATATGGCAACTTAAAACTTAAACTTTTTATTTCAGTTGAATTTGAAAAGCTTAATTAAAACATAGTACTGCGTTGTCTAGCTCAAGCCTCAGGCAATGCCAGTGAGCACAGTCAAATGTAAGGGTCCTGGCTGGCAGCCTGAGGAGATGAACCCAGACCACTACATTTCCTGAGACTGACTCATTATGTTGCATTGAGCACATTTATAGACCAATGCAATCTATATCTAAAGTTAAATTATCCACCATAATATCCATGATGGGGAGATGATCTGTAGATTTGTGACCAAATTTATAGGGACCCTTGAATCTGAAAACTTTTTAAATAACAAACTATGGAGTATCCTTTTTTGGTATTGTTAATGTACAGTCACTTGAACAACATTATAGTTACTAGACCCGCTATTATCAAGTCCCCCCACACACCCCACTACAGTCACTGTCCATCAGCGTAGTAAGATGCTATAGAATCATTACTTGTCTTCTCTATAAATACTGCATTTCCCGTGTACCGCACCGCTGCATTGTGTGTGCTAATCGTATTGCCCCCTTTCCCCCATTATCCCTCCCTTCCCACCCCTCTTCCCCAGTCCCTTTCCCTTTGGTAACTGTTAGTCCATTCTTGGGTTCTGTGAGTCTGCTGCTGTTTTGTTCCTTCAGTTTTTTTCTTTGTTCTTATTCTCCACAGAATTTGATACTTGTCTTTCTCTGCCTGGCTTATTTCACTGAGCATAATACCCTCTAGCTCCATCCATGATGTCACAAATGGTAGGATTTGTTTCTTTCTTGTGGCTGAATAATATTCCATTGTGTATATGTATCACATCTTCTTTATCCACTCATCTACTGATGGACACTTAGGTTGCTTCCATTTCTTGGCTATTGTAAATAGTGCTGAGATAAACATAGGGGTGCATATGTCTTTTTCAAACTGCGATGATGCATTACTAGGGTAAATTCCTAGGAGTGGAATTCATGGGTTAAATGGTATTTCTATTTTGAGTTTTTTGGGGAACCTCCATATTGCTTTCCACAATGGTTGAACTAGCTTACATTCCTACCAGCAGTGAAGGAGGGTTCCCCTTCTCCACATCCTTGCCAACACTTGTTGTTTGTGTTTTGGATGTTGGCCATCCTCACTGGTGTGAGGTGATATCTCATTTTGGTTTTAATTTGCATTTCTCTGATGATTAGAGATGTGGAGAATCTTTTCACGTGTCTGTTGGCCATCTGAATTTCTTCTTTGGAGAAGTGTCTGTTCAGCTCCTCTGCCCATTTTTTAATTGGATTGTTTTCTTTTTGTTTGTTGAGGTGCGTGAGCTCTTTATATATTTTGGATGTCAACCCCTTCTCGGATATGTCATTTATGAATATATTCTCCCAAACATTAGGATTTCTTTTTGTTCTATTGATGGTGTCCTTTGCTGTACAGAAGATTTTTAGTTTGATATAGTCCCACTTGTACATTTTTGCTTCTGTTTCCCTTGCCTGGTGAGATATGTTAATGAAGAAGTTGCTCATGTTTATGTCCAAGAGATTTTTTCCTATGTTTTTATCTAAGAGTTTTATGGTTTCATGACTTACATTCAGGTCTTTGATCCACTTGGAGTTTACTTTTGTGTATGGGGTTAGAGAGTAATCCATTTGCATTCTCTTACATGTGGCTGTCCACTTTTGCCAACACAAACTGTTGAAGAGGCTGTCATTTCCCCATTGTATATCCATGGCTTCTTTATCATATAATAATTGACCATATATGCTTGGGTTTATATCTGGGCTCTCTATTCTGTTCCACTGGTCTATGGGTCTGTTCTTGTGCCAGTACCAAAATGTCTTGATTACTGTGGCTTTTAATAGAGCATGAAGTCAGGAAGCATAATTCCCCCTCCTTTATTCTTCCTTCTCAGGATAGCTTTGGCTATTTGAGGTATTTTGTGGTTTAATATGAATTTTAGAACTATTTGCTCTAGTTCATTGAAGAGTGCTGTAGGTATTTTGATAGGGATTGCATTGACTCTGTAGATTGCTTTAGGCAGGATGGCCATTTTGACAATATTAATTCTTCCTAGCCAAGAGCATGGGATGAATTTCCATTTATTAGAGTCCTCTTTAATTACTCTTAAGAGTGTCTTGTAATTTTCAAGGTATAGGTCTTTCATTTCCATGCTTAGGTTTATTCCTAGGTATTTTATTCTTTTTTATGTGATTGTGAATGGAATTGTTTTCCTAATTTCTCTTTCTGCTAGTTCACCATTAGTGTATAGGAATGCAACAGATTTGTGTATTAATTTTGTATCCCACAACTTGCTGAATTCAGATATTAGATCTACTAGTTTTCGAGTCAATTCTTTAGGGTTTTATGTACTATATCATGTCATCTGCAAATACTGACAATTTGACTTTTTCCTTTCCAATCTGGATTCCTTTTATTTCTTTGTGTTGTCTGATTGCTGTGGCTAGGACCTCCAGAACTATGCTGAATAAAAGTGGGGAGAGTGGGCATCCTTGTCTTGTTCCTGATCTTAAAGGAAAAGCTTTCAGTTTTTCACTGTTAAGTATAATGTCATCTGTGGGTTTGTCATATATGGCCTTTATGATGTTGAGGTACTTGCCCTCTATACCCGTTTTGCTGAGAGTTTTTATCATAAATGGATTTTGAATTTTGTCGAATGCTTTTTCAGCATCAATGGAGATGATAATGTGTTTTTTGTCCTTCTTTTTGTTGATGTGGTGGATGATGTTGATGGATTCTCGAGTGTTGAACCATCCTTGCATCCCTGGAATAAATCCTACTTGATCATGATGGATGATCTTTTTGATGTATTTTTGAATTTGATTGGCCAATATTTTGTTGAGTATTCTTGCATCAATGTTCATCAGTGATATTGGTCTGTAATTTTCTTTTTTGTGGTGTCTTTGCCTGGTTTTGGTAGTATAGTGATGCTGATCTTGTAGAATGAGTATGGGAGTATTCCCTCCTCTTCTTCTTTTTGGAAAACTTTAAGGAGTATGGGTATTAGGTCTTCACTAAATGTTTGATAAAATTCAGCACTGAAACCATCTGGTACAGGAGTTCTGTTCTCAGGTAGTTTTTTGATTACTAATTCAAATTCTTTGCTGGTAATTGGTCTATTCAGATTTCCTTTTTCTTTCTGGGTCAGCCTTGGAAGGTTGTATTTTTCTAGAAAGTTCTCCATTTCTTCTAGGTTATCCAGTTTGTTACCTTACCATATAATTTTTCATAGTATTCTCTCATAATTCTTTGTATTTCTGTAGTGTCCATAGTGGTTTTTCTTTCTCATTTCTGATTCTGTTTATGTGTGTAGACTCTCTTTTTCTCTTGATAAGTCTGGCTGGGGGTTTATCTATTTTCTTTATTTTCTTGAAGAACCAGCTCCTGCTTTCATTGATTCTTTCTATTGTTTTATTCTTCTCAATTTTATTTATTTCTGCTTTAATCTTTATTAAGTCACTCACTGTACTGGCTTTGGGCCTCATTTGTTCTTCCTTTTCTAGTTTCAATAATTATCAGTTTATGCTGTTCATTTGGGATTGTTCTTCTTTCTGTATTGCAATATATTTCTCTCTTAGTATGGCCTTTGCTGCATCCCACAGATTTTGCAGTGTTGAATTTTTGTTGTCATTTGTCCCCATATATTGCTTGATCTCTGTTTTCATTTGGTCATTAATCCATTGATTATTTAGAAGCATGTTATTTAGTCTCCATGTGTTTGTGGGCTTTTTCGTTTTCTTTGTGTAATTTATTTCTTGTTTCACACCGTTGTGATCTGAGAAGCCGGTTGGTACAACATCAATCTTTTTCAATTTACTGAGGCTCTTTTTGTGGCCTAGTATATGATATTCTTAAAAATGTTCCATGTGCACTTGAGAAGAATGTGCATCCTGTGGCTTTTGGATGGAGTGTTCTGTAGACGCCCATTAGGTCCAATTGTTCTAATACTTTGTTCAGTGTCTCTGTGTCTTTATATTTTCTGTCTGGTTGATCTGTCCTTTGGAGTGAGTGGTGTGTTGAAGTCTCCCAAAATGAATGCATTGCAGTCTATTTCCCCCTTTAATTCTGTTAGTATTTGTTTCACATATGTAGGTGATCCTGTGTTGGTTGCAAAGATGTTTATAATAGTTATATCCTCTTGTTGGACTGACTCCTTTATCATTATGTTATGTCCTCCTTTGACTCTTGTTGCTTTCTTTGTTTTGAAGTCTATTTTGTCTGATACAAGTACTGCAACTCCTGCTTTTTTCTCCCTATTAGTTGCATGAAATATCTTTTTCAATCCCTTTACTTTACGTCTGTTTATGTCTTTGGTTTTGAAGTGAGTCTCTTGTAGGCAGCATATAGATGGGTCTTGTTTTTTATCAATTCGGTGACTGTACGTTTTTTGATTGGTGCATTCAGACCATTTACATTTAGGGTGATTACCGATAGGTATACACTTATTGCCATTGCGAGCTTTAGATTTGTGGCTACCAAAGGTTCAAGGGTAATTCCCTTACTATCTAACAGTCTAATTTACATCACTTTGTATGGTATTACAAACACAACCTAAAGCTTCTTTCATTTTTCCTCCTTTTTCTTCCTCCTCCATTCTATGTATGTTATGAATCATATTTTGTACTTTTTGTCTACTCCTTGGGTGACATCTATTTATCCTTAGGAGTACTTCTATCTATAGGAGTCCCTCCAAAATGCACTGTAGAAGTGGTTAATAGGAGGTAAATTCTCCCAGCTTTTGCTTATCTGAAAATTGTTTAATCCCTTTTTCAAATTTAAATGATAACCTTGCTGGATAGAGTATTCTTGGTTTAAGGCTCTTCTGCTTCATTGCATTAAATATATCATGCCACTCTCTTCTGGCCTGTAAGGTGTCTGTTGAGAAGTCTGATGATAGTCCAATGGGTTTTCCTTTGTTGTCATTTGTCTCCATATATTGCTTGATCTCTGTTTTTATTTGGTCATTGATCCATTGATTATTTAGGAGCATGTAATTAAGCTTCCATGTGTTTGTGGGCTTTTTCATTTTCTTTGTGTAATTTGTTTCTAGTTTCATACCTTTGTGATCTGAGAAGCTGGTTGGTACAACATCAATCTCTTTCTCTACTTGCTTTAAAAGTCTGTTTTTATCCTTGATCTTTTCCATTTTAATTATTACATGTCTTGATGTTGTCTTCCTTGGGTCCCTTGTGATGGGAGTTCTGTGCACCTCCATGGCTTGAGAGACTATCTCCTTCCCCAGATTAGGGACGTTTTCAGCAATTACCTCCTCAATGACACTTTCTATCCCTTTTTCTCTCTCTTCTTCTTCTGGTATCCCTATAATGCGAATATCGTTCCATTTGGGTTGGTCACATAGTTCTCTCAATATTCCTTCATTCTTAGAGATTCTTTTTTTCTCTCTGTGCCTCAGTTTCTTTGTATTCCTCTTCTCTAATTTCTATTCCATTTACCATCTCTTCTACTACATCTGATCTGCTTGTAAATCCCTCCATTGTATGTTTCATTTCAGGTATGGAATTTCTTAATGATTGAATCTTCAACTTAAATTTGTTCCTGAGTTCTTGAATATTTTTATGTATCTCCATAAGCATGTTTATAATTTTTTTTTGAACTCTCTTTTAGGACGACTGGTGAGTTCAGTTTCATTTGGCCCTTTTCTGGGGTTTCTGAGATTTTGGTCTGAACCATGTTCTTCTGACATTTCATGTTTCTGTGTGGTGCCCTGTAGTGTGCAGAAGCTCCAGTCTCTGGAGCTGCTCAGCCCCTAGAGTGAGGTTGGGGTTTTTAGGGGAGTGGAGCTGTTGCCTTGGGGGAGGAAAGATCTCTTTCCTAATTCCCATCTGCAGTGCCTGTCTCCCGTTTCAGAGCCAGTGGGCCAAACATACATGTGTAAGCCTCTTTACTTTGCGTCTCTAGCTGTTGTAGGTGTGGCCTGCTTCTGCCTGGCCTGATGCCAGTGCAGTAACTGCCAGTTTGCGAGCAGGTGCCTGCAGGCCAGGAGGAAGGCTCGGCAGGCTGTGTGTCACAGCGGGGGTCCTCGGATCTGAGTAGGCAGCTAGGGGGATGGAGCACCTGAAGCTCCTCAAAGTTCCCAACCATCTGGGCAGAGCGCACCCAGACAACCTTGTCCAGCTCTTCCTTCTCCCATGCAGCAAGCTCTGTGCAAACCCAACCCCTTCAGCAGCCCTGCCACTGCTAATAAGCCTCTCAGATTGCCCGCCCTTCCTCTGAGACAGAGCAGCCAGATGTGGATCCTGTCCTCCACACACGACCAGAATGTCAGTCTCCCAGGCCCTCCGCCCATCTGAGCTCCCCTACATCCAAAGCACCACACAATATAGGCTTCCACTCACAAAGCAGATCTCCAGGGCTAGGTTTTCAGCAATCCCAGGCTTCCACCCCCTCCCCACTCTGTTTCCCTTCCTCCCGCCGGTGAGCTCAGGTGGCAGAAGGGCCTGGTTCCCACTGGATTAAGGCTTTCCTACGTTACCCTGTTTTGTGAGGTCTGCTCTTTTCATGAGGTCTGTGTGCAGTCTGGTTCAGCCTTCTTTCTTCTTGCTGTTTTAGGGTTAGTTTTATTAATTAACTATATTTTTGTACTAGTTGTGGTTTTGGGAGTTCCCCGTGTCACCTCTCACGCTGCCATCTTGAATCTCTGTCTGGAGTATTTTTTTTTAATGAAGAAAAATTTCAAAGACACCAAAGTGGATAGTGGAATAAAATTAAATCCTTTACACATATTAAATGTTGAAAAAATTATCAATTTTTCTTCCTGAATTCATTTTATTAAAATGTATTTACTTAAATTTTAAAGGGTATCTCAATTTATATAATTTCATTCCTATATACTTTGTTTTTCATTTTTTTTAAAGGCAGCATATTACTAAACCACTCTGCTCACATGACATACACACATAGCAACAAATCTTTGGAATCATCAAATACCCGTTCATTATAAGATAACCATTAGAAAATGTAAAAGAAGGATTACTGATATACTTAGAAAGAAGGGGAAAATAGAATAATAAGAAAATGCTCAACTGAAACAACAAAAGGCAGAAAAGTGGAAGACAAAATAGGAGCCAAGAAGAAGGGTACAAAGAGGAAAAGGCAACACATATTTAAGATATTAATCCACCTATAACAATAACCACTTTGAATATCAAAGTCTAAATGCACCAGTTAAAAGACACATTGTCAGAGTGGACCAAAAACAAGACACAATTATATGTTATCTATAAGAATCCCATGTTAAATAAGACACATATAGATTAAAGGTAAATATTAAAAATATACTATGCTAACATTAATCAAAATAAAGCTCTAAAAAAGAGTAGTTATATTGATTTCAGACAAAAAAATCTTCAAAACATGGAAAGTTATCAGGGATAATGAAAGGTATTACACAATGATAAAAGTGTCAAGTCCCTAAGAAGACATATAATCCCAAGCATGTGTTAACCTAACAACATAGCATCAAAACATGTAAGGCAAAACCAATAGAATTGCAAGGAGAAATAGATGAATTTGCTAATATACTTCAAGACTTCAATACCCCTTTTTAAGAAATGAACAGATCCAGCAAGCAGAAAAGCACAGTGGAACTCAACACCACCATCAATCCAATTGGATATAATTGACATGTATAGAGAGTATTTTATCCAACAACAGCAGAATTCCCATTCTTGTCAAACTCACATGGAACATTCACCAAGATAGATCACATTCTGGGCCATGAAACACACCTTGACACATTTAAAAGAAATCATACAGTGCCTGCTCTCAGACCACCATGGAATTAAACTAGAAATCAATAACAGAAAGAGAACTGGAAAATCCCAAAATACAAGGAAATTAAACAACACAATTCTGAATAACACATGGATCAAAGAAGAAATTTCAAGAGAAATTTTTAAATATTTTGAACTGAATGAAATGAAAACACAAATTATTAAAATATGTGGGATTTAGTGAAAGCTGTGCTTAGAGGGACGTTTACAGCATTAAAAACACATATTAGAAAAGAAAAATACTGAAATCAGTAACCTATGTTTCTATCTTAAGAAACTATTAAAAGAAGAGCAAATTAAGTCCAATGTAACCAGAAGAAAGTAATGAACCAGAATTGGAGGAGAAATCAATGAAATGGAAAACAAGAAGTCAATAGAGATAATCAACAAACTAAAAGGTGATCCTTTGAAAAGATCAATAAAATTAATAAGCCTCTATACAGTCTACCTAAAGAAAAAGAGAGAGGAAACAAGTAACTAATATCTGAAATAAAGGAGAAGATATCACTTCAGATCCTTTAGACAGCAAAAGGGTTCATACTATGAACGATTCTACATTCCCAAACTTGATAATCAAGACAAATAGACCAATTTCTTGAAGGACACCATCTGCCAAAGTTTACATAAGAAGAATTAGACAATCTGAAAAGGCCTATAGCTATCAAAGAAGTCAAATCAATAATTATCTTCCATAACAGAAAGCACTAGGCCCAGATGGGTTCACTGAATTTACCGAACATTTAATAAATAAATGATACCAATTCTCTACATTCTCTTTTGAAGGACAGAAACAGAATCCTTCTTAACTCAATCTATGAAGCCAATATTACCCTAATAACAAAACCAGTAAAATACATTACAAGAATAAAAACTAGAGGCCAGCAGCTCTCATGAACAGGGATGTACAAATCCTCAACAAATTATGAGCAAATCAAATCCAACAATTCATGAAAAGAATGATACACCACAAAAAATTACTAATTAATTATTCTGCCTCTCATAATAAGCAACTTTTAGGAAATACCTGCACTTTTCCCATGTGTAAAAATGGAGATACTACGAACTCAGAAACAATTGGCCTTGAGCTCTTTCTGCTGTTGGCAAGTCTGCATCACGCTATACTAAACAGCATAGGGTTAGGAGTCAGAGGTAGAGCTAGTGATCATGGATAGGTCTGTGATATCCACAGATGTGACCTGGAGATAGTTCCTCCAATTTTCTTAGCTTTGATTCCTTAATTCTAATGTGGGAATAAAAGTATGTACCTCATGGAGGTGTTATGAGAATTAAGTGAAATAATGTATATAAAGCTCAAAAGGACACAGAGGTGAGACTATTTCAGTTTAACAAAAATGAATGAGTCCTAAAACAATATGTTAAATAAAAAAATATAGACTACATTCATTATGTCATGATTTTTTTGTACTTAGAGGCAAACAAAACTTCATTGTTTAAAGAGATTCATATGTAAGGTAAAATTAAAAAAATCAAAGAAATACAAACACAAAATAGAATCATGATTGCTGCTGGAGTTGCAAGGGCAAGAGATTTCTGGAGAAGCACAGAGGCACTTTCATGTTCCTGAAAATATTCTAATTCATAAGTCAGATGTGAATCCACAAAGGATTAATTTACAGTTTTATTATGATAGTTCCAAAGTTATAAACAGGCTATTGATCCCTATCTATACTTCTGTGTTTACCAAATGTTACTTAATAAAATTTTTAATTAGTAAAATTAAAAAATTTTAAACACCTTGATTATAATGACTAATTATAAAATAATCTGGTAGAGGAGAAATATCCATGTAGTATGCAAAAATAGTCACTGTATCACATTCCTAATTCATACATGAGCCTATTAGTTATTTAAATATAATAAAAATAAGATCCTCTGATATAAAAGCAGAAGGAAATTGAATAGAGCCAAATATTCTTAGAGACATGTTGATTCCAGTCATTTAAATCTTCTCAAGTAAAGTATTCTTCATTAAATTATCAATACTTCTCCTGATTCTAAATTCTCTCTTTTGGATTAGATCCTACCGTCCAGTTCACTCCTGGTAAATTTTATTGGGTTTACCCCACAGTAAATCCTTGTTAGTGAACTCAGCATATACTTCAAATGAGGAAAAGAAAAATGAACCTAAAGAAAATTGACTTGCATCCTTCAATTGACTTTGAAACAACCACAGAGCATTTTATAAACCAAGTTTAGAACTTTACCCTAGTGAGAAACCTGGAAAGATACATTAAAAGAAGAAAAAAAAAAACTGGCTCCAAAGAAACATACAGATTAAAAGCTTCTTATCAATAAAAAAGATCTAATTACTATTGTCAGGATAGTCTTTTATGTAGCACCTCCACACTCTAGAGGGATACCATCTGGGCGGATTTCAGGTAGATGGTGAAGGTAACCTAGCAGAAATGTCAGCAATAAAAACTGCTTTCTCAAATCTTTCTGATTAAGTACTCTAGCACAAATTCACTCACAGTTGTTAGGGAAACCACTGAAGTTCATTTGTTAATCCTGGAAAATTTCATCTTGAAATCCTCAAATTGTTTGAAGTCTATTCTGTAATCTGATTCATGTTATACATCCTTAATTGAACTATAATTTTCTGTCTCTTTCAGGGATGTAATTAAATCAGAATGACTCAACTCTATAATGATTGAAGGAGCACATGGCTCTAGTTCCTTCTTCCTTTTTAAAAGGTGGTTTGTCAATGAACTGAAATCTGCAGGAGTGGATTAAGGCAGTTAAATAGATCTTCCTCCCAAAAGGAATAAACTGGTTGTCCTTGCTTAATCTTCCTCCCCTATAGAAATACTCTTTTAATTCTACAATTAAGAAGTTTGCTGATTTTCTTACCAATAAAATAACCCTATTTATAGAATTATTCCATCTCTTCCTTCCAGAATCAGGGTTTGCTTTGGAAGTATGTCAGTGATCATTTATAAACTCAAGTTGGGATCAGAATAGGATTTGCGAACATGCAGTCAAGTCTACCAGATATCTCTAGCAATAATATTCTCATCTAACTCAAGTACATTGCAATGACTGGGAGAATTTTCCCCTTTCAATCTATTTAGGAAAGACCTATTTTTCAAGCTTTAACTTTTTATTGTGCTATCGCAAAAAAAATCCATTTCTCTCCTTATTAATATATAGCTTTAAAAAAAATGGACTTTTCCTAAATTGAATTATTACCATCTCCTTGAGCAGGCTGTCATTGAGCTTGTGATGGTCCTTAAGTTGTGTTTATTAAGAAGCATATCCAAACACACATTCTTAAAATCATCTCCATACAAAATATAAAATCACCTATTACCTTTCAAGTTTCAAAGGAACATCTACCTGCTCCGTCTTATCAAACCCTAACCCATTGATTGCTAGTATGAATCACCAAGTCATCTGTCATATTTCTCTGGATATCAGCTGCTGAGCAGAACCTCATACCTGGCTTACCCTAGTAGACATCACTATTGTCCTAACATCTAACTGTCCATACCTGACCTACCCCGAGGTTTAAAGTACATTTCTGAACGATGAATCAAGTGTTTTTATTGAATTTCCCAGGTGATTGACTAACTTTTTAATGTTAATATAGAAATGTATTGATGACAACATGGATGTTATGAACAACCTCTAGAATGTGTATTAAGGGCTGTTTCATCTGACATTTATTCAGAAATACTTAACGAGTGTCATAATGTAACAGCTACTGGAGTTGCATAAGGGATAGGACAATGTGCCTGCTTTTAGGAAACTTTGTAGAGTAACACAGACAAAATGCCAGCAAAGTAAATTAACATGATGATTTATTTTTAGTGTTAGGAAGTAAAAAACAAGGAGATGAAAGCAACCTCTATATGCTAGCAGACAACAAAAACCCAAATGAGAAGATGCCACTGTAGGACAATCTGGGAAGAGTGTAAGGGATGAACAGCAAATGCAACATTTCTGAAGGAAAGATTGAAAGGGTTACATCACATATACTATGAAAAAAGCTATATTTAAAAATGAAGAAACTGACATTGAAATAGATTGTTTGACAGAACATAATTCTAGAGAAGAGGATAAGATTACATTAATATTAAGTACTGTTAATAATGCTAAATGATAATTTCTTCCAAGAGCAAAGAAATTTGGAAGTTCACAGACTTAATCAGAATAATTGTTCTCCAGATGATACTGACTCCTAAAGGTCCCTGGAAAGATAGGTTATTGATGTTATTGTTGCCTTTCACTTATATTTTTTGTTCTCCTTTTTGCTCTACAGTTAACTTCCTCTTCAGGTGAATGTGCATAGCTACTTGAAGTACTAAAATAGACCTCCATTTCAGCGATTCTATATTACCTTCATACACCTGAGGGTAAACACTAATAAAGAGAGCCCCTGAGGCAAACTGCAGAGGCCCTGTATGGCCTGGTCTGAGTAACCACAGAAGTGTAATGACCGTAGTTTGTAGTGATGAAACACTGGGCAACATCATATAATTTTGACCTGCTGCCTTGAAGCTATGGTACATTTATACTAAATGAACAAGATACTCCAGTACTGCCTTCTTTGAAAGACCCCTGGGAGAAATGTTTAAATCTAAACTGAACACTAGGTCATGAGGAAGAGTTTGTGAAAAGTGGTGGCAGCTGAAATGTTTTAAAATACAGACGTTGAAGAACAAATTGCCCTTTCTTTGATCACAGCCAACTTAAATTTATATCAAGGATTAAAAGGCATTATTCTAGGTTTCAGCACGGTGGGTTAGACAAACAAATCTAAGTTCAGTTCCAGCCTTTGCCACTTCTTCTATATATCTACCTCTGTCCATCCATCCATCTATCTGTATTTCATTTTGTTGTCATTATTCAATACAGAACATGACAACCACATCAAAAAAACATAAGTTTCAACCCTTTCACAAGAAGAGCTCAGTGACCTCAGAATCATAGGTCTAGCACATTCGTGGCTATCCACAGCCCTATTCATTCTCCCCAAATCTGTAAAGCTGAAGTGATGTCTCCCCCATTAACCAGAGCATGCCAGGAAATAGTTTTCCATTACTTCATTTCTTGTCTTACAGTTTCCTAATATTCACCTTACTAATAATGAGTAACTTTAGAACACAGATCCCTCTTTTTAATATTATCACTACTTACAGGTAAATTCTTGAGTTAGGATCATATAGTAATTTGGCTTTCTAAAAACTCTGATTTGATTCCTCTCTAAACATACAGGGCAGATAGAAACTATGCAAATGTTTGTACAAAAATAATTGTCACATATTATCATTTAATAGATGAACATATTGAGACGTGACAAACTAACTGATTAACTTTAAATTACATAGAAAATTTCAAAGTTACACAAAAGTAGAGTATAATGAATCTCCATGTACCTATAAGCTTGATTCAATAATCATTAAATTATTGCCAAACTTTTTAATATGTTATCCTTCCACCCCCTCCAGAATATTCTGAAGCCCATTCCAGGCAGGTCATCAAATATCAGGTAAGTATTCCCATTTTTCTTATTGTATTATAAATGCACATATGTAAAACACATTGGGTATATTCTTATATCTACAATTTATACACAAGGTACACATGTTATAATTTGTTGACACATTTCTTGTATCTATAGGTCCATAAACTATAATTCCTTTTTTCTATCTCTTATTTTTAACTTTCTTGCAAGACTTTGTTTAAGAAATAAGGTTGTTTCTACCATTATCTGAATTTATTAAGTTAAAATACGATAGTATCTTTCAGCACCTCTTCCAGTATTTCCCTCATGTTTTTTTTCTCTTTTTATTAATAATTTATTTTTGTACCATTAATCTACAATTACATGTGCAATATTATGGTTATTAAACTACACTCTTCATCAGGCCCCCTCCACCAATCCCATTACAGTCACTGTCCATCAATATAATGAGATGCTATAGAATCACTACTTCTCTTCTCTGAGTTCTACAGCCCTCCCCATGCCCCCCCAACATTACATCTGCTAATCGTAATGCCCCCTTTTCTCCCTTGTCCCTCCCTTCCCACCCATTCTCCACAGTCCTTTTCCCTTTGGTAACTATTAGTCCATTATTGAGTTCTGTGAGTCTGTTGTTGTTTTGTTCTTTCAGTTTTTTTTTCTTTGTTCTTATACTCCACATATGAGTGAAATCATTTGATACTTGTCTTTTTCGGCTTGGCTTATTTCACTGAGCATAATACCCTCTAGCTCCATCCATGTTCTTACAAATGGTAGGATTTGTTTTCTTCTTATGGCTGAATAATATTCCATTGTGTATATGTACCACATCTTCTTTATCCATTCATCTAATGATGGACACTTAGGTTGCTTCCATTTCTTGGCTATTGTAAATAGTGCTGCGATAAACATAGGGGTGCATATGTCTTTTTCAAACTGGGCTGCTGCATTCTTAGGGTAAATTGCTAGGAGTGGGATTCCTGGGTCAAATGGTATTTCAATTTGGAGTTTTTTGAGGAACCTCCATACTGCTTTCCACAATGGTTGAACTAATTTGCATTCCCACCAGCAGTGTAGGAGGGTTCCCTTTTCTCCACATCCTCACCAACATTTGTTGTTGTTTGTGTTTTGGATGTTGGCCATTGTCACTGGTGTGAGGTGATATCTCATTGTGGTTTTAATTTGCATTTCTCTGATGATTAGCAAGGTGGAGCATCTTTTCATGTGCCTGTTCGCCATCTGAATTTCTTCTTTGGAGAAGTGTCTATTCATGTCCTCTTGTCCACTTCTTAATTGCATTATTTGCTTTTTGTTTGTTGAGGTGCGGGAGTTCTTTATATATTTTGGATGTCAACGCCTTATCGGATACGTCATTTATGAATATATTCTCCCATACTGTAGGATGTCTCTTTGTTCTACTGATGGTGTCCTTTACTGTACAGAAGCTTTTCAGCTTGATATAGTCCCACTTGTTCATTTTGCTTTTGTTTCCCTT
This sequence comes from Smutsia gigantea, assembly GCA_032199065.1. Classification (NCBI taxonomy): domain Eukaryota; kingdom Metazoa; phylum Chordata; class Mammalia; order Pholidota; family Manidae; genus Smutsia; species Smutsia gigantea. The sequence goes on along the minus strand of JAVSCE010000756.1, from coordinate 159,183 downwards.
GCCTGGGGAGATATGTTCATAAAGGTGTCGCTCATGTTTATTTCCAAGAAATTTTTGCCTATGTTTTTTTCTAAGAGTTTTATGGTTTCATGACTTACATTCAGGTCTTTGATCCACCTTGAGTTTACTTTTGTGTATGGGGTTAGACAGTAGTCCAGGTTCATTCTCTTACATGTAGCTGTCCAGTTTTTCCAACACCAGCTGCTGGAGAGGCTGTCATCTCCCCATTCTATATCCAAGGCTCCTTTATCAAATATTAATTGACTGTACATGTTTGGGTTAATATTTGGATTTTCTATTCTATTCCACTGGTCTGTGGGTCTGTTTCTGTGCCAATACCAAATTGTCTTGATTACTGTGGCTTTGTAGTAGAGCTTGAAGTCAGGGAGCATAATTCCCTCTGTTTTATTCCTCCTCAGGATTGCTTTGGCTATTCTGGGTCTTTTGCGGTGACATATGAATTTTAGAATTATTTGTTCCAGTTCATTGAAGAAAGCTGTTGGTAGTTTGATAGGGATTGCATTGAATCTATAGATTGCTTTAGGTAGTATAGCCATTTTGACAATATTTATTCTTCCTAGCCAAGAGCATGGGATGCATTTCCATTTGTTAGTGTCCTCTTTAATTTCTCTCAGGAGTGTATTGTAGTTTTTAGAGTACAGGTCTTTCACTTCCTTCATTAGGTTTATTCCTAGGTATTTTATTCTTTTTGATGCAATTGTTAATGGAATTGCTTTTCTGATTTCTCTTTCTGTTAGTTCATCATTAATGTATAGGAAAGCAACAGATTTCTGTGTGTTAATTTTGTATCCTGCAACTGTGCTGAATTCAGATATTAGTTCTAGTAGTTTGGAGTGGAGTCTTTATGGTTTTTTATGTACAATATAATGTCATCTGCAAATAGTGACAATTTGACTTCTTCTTTGCCAATCTGGATGCCTTGTATGTCTTTGTTTTGTCTGATTGCCGTGGCTAGGACCTCCAGTACTATAGTGAATAACAGTGGAGAGAGTGGGCATCCCTGTCTTTTCCCGATCTTAGATGAAAAGCTTTCAGCTTCTCGCTGTTAAGTATGATGTTAGCTGTGGGTTTGTCATATACGGCCTTTATGATGTTGAGGTACTTGCCATCTATACCCATTTTGTTGAGGGTTTTAATCATGAATGGATGCTGAATTTTGTCATGCTTTTTCAGCATCTATGGAGATGATCATGTGGTTTTTGTTCTTCTTTTTGTTGATGTGGTGGATGATGTTGATGGATTTTCTAATGTTGTACCATCCTTGCATCTCTGGGATGAATCCCACTTGATCATGGTGTATGATCCTCTTGATGTATTTTTGAATTCAGTTTGCTAATATTTTGTTGAGTATTTTAGCATCTATATTCATCAGGGATATTGGTCTGTAATTTTCTTTTTTGGTATGGTCTTTGCCCGGTTTTGGTATTAGAGTGATGCTGGCTTCATAGAATGAGTTTGGAAGTATTCCCTCCTCTTTTATTTTTTGGAAAACTTTAAGGAGGATGGGTGTTATTTCTTTTCTATATGTCTGGTAGAATTCAGAGGTGAATCCATCTGGTCCAGGGGTTTTCTTCTTGGGTAGTTTTTGATTACCGATTCAATTTCCTTGCTTGTGATTGGTCTGTTTAGTTTTTCTGTTTCTTGTTTGGTCAGTCTTGGATGGTTGTATTTTTCTAAGAAGTTGTCCATTTCTTCTAGGTTTTCAAGCTTGTTAGCATTTAGGTTCTCATAATATTGTCTTATAATTATTTGTATTTCTGTGGGGTCCGTTGTTATTTTTCCTTTCTCATTTCTGATTCTGTTTATGTGTTTAGATTCTCTTTTTCTCTGAATAAGTCTGGCTAGGGGTTTATCTATTTTGTTTATTTTTTCAAAGAGCAAGCTCTTCGTTTCACTGATTTTTTTCTATTCTTTTATTCTTCTCAATTTGTTTTATTTCCTCTCTAATCATTTTTATGTCCCTCCTTCTGGTGACTTTGGGCTTCATTTGTTCTTCTTTTTCCAATTTCAGTAATTGTGTCTTTAGACTATTCATTTGGAAATATTCTTCCTTCTTTAAATAGGCCTGGATTGCAATATACTTTCCTGTTAGAACTGCCTTTGCTGAGTCCCACAGAAGTTGTGGCTTTGTGTTGTTGTTGTCATTAGTCTTGATATTTTCTCTTATTTCTGTTTTGATTTGGTCGTTAACCCATTGATTAATTAGGGGAATGTTGTTAAGTCTCCATGTATTTGTGAGCCTTTTTGATTTCTTTCTAAAATTTATCTCTACTTCTATACCTATGTGATCTGAGAAGTTGGTTGGTAGAATTTCAGTATTTTTGAATTTACTGAGGTTCTTTTTGTGGCCTAGTATGTGGTCTATTCTGGAACATGTTCCATGTGCACTTGAGAAGAATGTGTATCCTGTTGCTTTTGGGTGTAGAGTTCTGTAGATGTCTGTTAGGTCCATCTCTTCTAGTGTGTTATTCAGTGCCTCTGTGTCTTTACTTACTTTCTGTCTGGTTGATCTATCCTTTGGAGTGAGTGGTGTGTTGAAGTCCCCTAAAATGAATGCATTGCTTTCTATTTCCTCCTTTAATTCTGTTTGTATATGTTCACATATGCCGGTGCTCCTGTGTTGGGGGTGTATACATTTATAACGGTTATATCCTCTTGTTGGATTGACCCCTTTATCATTATGTAATGTCCTTCTTTATCTCTTGCTACTTTCTTCATTTTGAAGTCTGTTTTGTCTGATGCAAGTACTGCAACACCTGCTTTTTTCTCCTTGTTGTTTGTATGAAATACCTTTTTCCATCCCTTTACTTTTAGTCTGTGTATATCTTTGGGTTTGAGGTGAGTCTCTTGTTAGCAGCATATAGATGGGTCTTCCTTTTTTATCCATTCTATTACTCTGTGTCTTTTGATTGGTGCATTCAGTCCATTTACATTTAGGGTGATTATCAATAGATAAGTACTTATTGCCATTGCTAGTTTTAGATTCGTGGTTACCAAAGGTTCAAGGGTTGCTTCTTTACTATTTAACAATCTAACTTAACTTTCTTCTTAAGTTATTGTAAACACAGTCTGATGTTTCTCTATTTCTCTCCCTTCTTATTCTTCCTCCTCCATTCTTTATATACTAGTTGTTTTATTCTTTGCCTTTAGTTAGTATTTGAATGGTCTGCTTTATTTACTATGATTTTTTTTTCTCTGGTGACATCTTTTTAACCTTAGGAGTGCTTCCCCCTAGAGCAGTTCCCTTAAGATATCCTGTAGAGGTGGTTTATGGGAGGCCAACTCTCTCAGCTTTCGCTTGTCTGAAAATTGTTTAATCCCTCCGTCATATTTAAATGATAATCATGCTGGGTACAATATTCTTGGTTCGAGGCCCTTGTATTTCAGTACATTAAATATATCATGCCATTCTCTTCTGGCCTGTAAGGTTTCTGTTGAGAAGTCTGATGATAGTCTGATGGGTTTTCCTTTGTAGGTGGTCTTTTTTCTCTCTCTAGCTGCCTTTAATACTCTGTCCTCATCTTTGACCTTTGCCATTTTAATTAATATGTGTCTTGGTGTTGTCTTCCTTGGGTCCCTTTTGTTGGGAGATCTGTGGGCTTCCGTGGACTGTGAGACTATTTTCTTCCCCAGCATGGGGAAGTTTTCAGCAATTATTTCTTCAAAGACACTTTCTATCCCTTTTTCTCTCTCTTCTTCCTCTGGTACTCCTATAATGCGAATATTGTTCTGTTTGGATTGGTCACACAGTTCTCTTAATATTCTTTCATTCCTGGAGATCCTTTCATCTCTGTCTGCCTCAGCTGCTCTGTATTCCTATTCTCTGATTTCTGTTGCATTAACAGTCTCTTGCATCTCATCCAGTCTTCTGTTAAGCCCGTCGATCGCTTGTCTGATTTCTGCATTGTCTTTCCTCACTTCCCTCACTTCCTCCCTCAGCTCTTGCACATTTCTCTGTAGATCTGTCAGTATGGTTATGTGTTTCATTCTGAATTCTTTTTCAGGAAGATTATGCATTCCATCCCTTCAGGCTCCCTCTCTGGGATTGTCTGGTTGATCTTAGTCTGGACCATATTCCTTTGTCTTTTCATGGCAATAGAAGGTCACTGGTAGGTTCCATGTATGTCAGCTTGGCTCTTTAAAACTTTTAAAAAGAAAAAAAAGGAAGGAAGAGAACGATGAAAAAAGAAAGAAAGAAAAGAAAAGAAAAGAAAAAAGAGAAAAAGAAAGAAAAAAAAAAGAAAAAGGAAAAAAAATTGCCCGCCGGGAGTAGATTCTGTGAGGATGCTGTAGGTGGCGCTGTTATTCCACTATTCCACAGCTGGCCATTCTGCACTGCTCCGCAGGGCACTTTTTAGCTTTGGCCAGGGCAGGAATGAATGGGAGGCTGTTGATATCTGTGTAAGTCTCAGTGCGGCTACTTTTTTCGCGTCGCCAGCCAAGGGGTCTTAAATTCCCCAGGACTCCCAGCTTGCTGGGCTGAGTGTGCTGGGACGATCCTACTCCTCTGTTGGGCCCCTGTCTCTTTAAGACTGGTAAAAAAAAAAAGCGCGTGGTTTTCTTTTTTCCCGGGGAACCGGTTGCGAGGACCCAGTGCGTTCCGGCTCACTTCCTGCCCCTCTGTCTCTCCAGTCTCCACTACACTGCACAATGTGTGTCAGCGCTCGCTGCGCAGACACCGGGGCTGGTTATTTTGCGGGCCTGTGCTTCCACTCCCTCCCGGCTCTGAATCCTCTCCTCCCGCCGGTGTGCTGGGGTGGGGGAGTGCTCGGGTCCCACCGGGTCACGGCTCCGTATCCTACCTGCCTCACGGGGTGCTGAGTCCTCTCAGGTGTAGATGCAGGCTGAGTGCTGTCCTGTATCTTCTGGTCTGTCTTTTAGGAATAGTTGTATTTTCTGTATTTTCATAAATATACTTTGTTTTGGGAAGAGATTTCCGCCGCCCTGCTCACGCCGCTATCTTCCTGGAAGTCTATTTCCCTCATGTTTAGACAAGAGTTTTGGTAAGATTCAGGTCTAATCATTTTGGTGAGGCTATTTATAATGTCCATCTCCTTTCTTTTTGTAATGCTCGTGTCCACAGATGATCAATGCTTCAATCCACGAATTGTCAGAGGCTGAAAACTGTTAAAACTTTAAATCCATCATTATTTCTCCATTCCTTGTCTGGAATACTTTCACAGACTTCATTGGATCAACTGCTGCATTATCCCAATGTAAATATTATGTAAAAAAGGAATGTTTATACGTGATTTCTCCTGTCAATTGAGCAGTTTTAAAATGAGCTGCCGCCTCCAAACATAAAATTGAGTTCATCTTTTTTTGCCTTTTGTTGTAATACAGAACTTACAGCTTTAATGTACTTTGTTCATTTTAACTCCTTGCAGTAATTATTCTTATCAGTTTACAAATCTTGCTCTCATAGTTTATTCTCATGGGCACCTGGGTTCTTGTGTCATTATCTAGTAGTCTCTAAGACTTGTTTTGTAGCATGTAAAGATACTCTGTGCAATTCCTGAATGTTTCTGGCCCCAGACATTTCATCAGCAATTTTTTCAAGGAGCCCTGGTTCCTTTAGCGAAAAATGATATTTAATTGACCACATGTATTTGCCAGAAGTTGCTTATTACTACTGAGTTGCTCACTGTTTCCAAGCTTTCCAGTGATGAAATACATGCTTCTGTTAAAATACAGTGTGAGTTAACAATCCTTCCACTTTTACATCAGGAATTCTGACTTACTTAGTGGGTATATACTTTTGGTTATAGTTGATATCATAGTGTGTAACCATTAAAAGCATGCTCTATTTTCTGAAAACTGCTCATTGATTACTCATCCTGCATTCATTGTAGAACACAGAACTGGGATCCACATTGTAGTTGTATTCTTCCTACCACTGCATGTACTGTATGAAATGCCACAAAATCCCATGAGCTCATTTCTTACTAGAAAATAGTTAGAAAATTCCCTATGGTATGCCTGAGAGGGCTTAGAATAAATTCTAGCAAACCTTAAGAGTTGAATCAGAGCCTGGATCTAGTCAAGCAGAATGCTTTCACTGAGGATATTACTAAAAATCTTGTTGAAATACACTGGGTTAAAAAAACTATGACTGCAGGATAGAGAGGAGTATCAACCAGTATATTTTAGTTGGACCTTGTCTCCCTGGTTGCTTATTTTCCATATTAAATAGCTTTTCCTGACATGGTTTCCCCAAGTTTGTGGCTATGGATTCACATGCACATGAAGAAAACCAAAAATTTATAAAACTTGTGGCTAAAATAATAGCTATCTTATGTTTCTTATTCTTCAATAAGGTACTTGTGCAAAGAAGTGAAGAGAGAAGAGGATGGAGCTTTCCTAGAAAGCACAGAAAATTGAATTTAGAAGAGACTTAGGTGATTATATAGTTCAATATAGTTCAGTGTTTCTAATGCCTGGTTATACATAGAATCACCTAGGGAGCTTAATAAAGAAAAATCTATGCCTGAGCTGTACGTTCAAAGCCTCTGACTTATTTGATTTGGAGTAAGATATGGGTATTTTCCATGGCTCTTCAATAAATCTAATGTGCAGGCAGAGTTGAGAACTGATGATGCACACAAAGCTTCTCATCAGATAATCAAAGCCCGAGGAAGCATAATGTGAAGAGCCCACTCTTGCTTAGTGACAGGCAGCCATATGCACAGGCCCATATATATCATATGCTTGCATGACATGTCGCCTCTTTATCCCTTTTGAATTTTTCTGCTGGGTAAGCTACTTTTTTTCCTTTTGTGTTCCTGGTCACATACAGTCATCATGTGTACTAGATAATCATGCAACGACTCAGGAGATGTTTCCACCAGGAGATACGGGACTGACCTTGGCAACAGTTCCTTGGCGGAGTTTCACTGGCAGCCCTTCCTATCACGCTCTGCGTAGACAAGGTCTAGAGCCTGGGAGCAGCTTGAGAAATGATCAGCTTCTAATCAGGCTGTTACCTACACTTTGCACTGTAGTTGCATCACATTGATAAAAGGATTTGTATTTTTCAGTCTTTGCTGCATCTCCTGGAAATAAATTAGCTCCCTTTAACTTACTGCATGTAATAATAACCAAAGGAAATGACAGTCTGTAGGAAACGATGACATTCTCAGCAGGTATTTCACAGCTTACAAGAGAAAAAAAGCCTAAAGCTGCTCATTGCATGTGGGTTTTTCCCCTCTTTTTCTATTTCTTTCTTCTCTACTTAAATATTTGACTACAGGATGTTATAAAGCACAGGGCATATATTTATCCTCTTGCTAAACTGGAATATATATGCTACAAATATTGGAATATTTTTTTACTAAGAAATCACTGAATTTCATCAAACCTTTACACTGATACTTTTCCAGAATTATCTGGAGAATTAGTGAACACACTATATCTAACTGAATCCCTACAGCTTAAGTTCATGACTGTAATTTTCACTTAATTGAAGTAAAGAGCTGGCAAGTCTCTTTTTAAATCCAGAAGTGGACTTTTCTTTAGCTATTATGATCCATGACAGCAAAATTCAAATTTTACATGGAATTACATTAACAAGGATTATAATTTGAGATCATCTTGCACAACAGGCAAGAGTAAACAGTTTAGTAAAACCAAGATTATCATGTACCCCAAACTTAATGGCTTATCTCTATCTCTCTTTTCTAGAAATCACTGTGTTCTAAGGCAATGGTTCTTACAAACCCCAAATGGCTATAAATCACCTGAGGGTCTTCATATCTTCTAATTCAGTAGTTTTAGGATGAGCTTTGAGATTCTGAATTTCTAGCAGCCCCCAGTTGCTCCCTGAGCTGCCTGCACTTGACACTCTCAAAATACAGGACCTCATTGAGTAAGAAGTACTAGTCCTGAGAGAAGGTCACCAAAGATAAGTCAATTTCACCATCAAGAGAATATAGTCAAATTTTCCAGCTTGTCTTTCCTTAACACTCTCTCAAGCTACCTATCTTACAGAGAGGTTGCAGCAATTCTACTTAGCAAACCAAATATACTATATAAATGATAGCTAAAAGCAGCTGTGAAACTGAAATGACACTTAATAGCTATAGGTTTTTCTTTTCCTTTTGTTTTTATTGAGGTAAACATGTTCATTTCAAATCTACAAGATAATGATTCAGTATTTGTGTATATTATGAAATGACCACAAAAAGTGTCGTTGACATCCATCATCACAGTTAGAAATTATTGTTTCTGTGATGAGAACTTTTAAGATTTACTCTCTTATCAACTTTCAAATATGCAATGCAGTATTATTAGCTACAGTCCCCATACTGTACATATGGCCCAATGACTTACTTATCTTATAACTGAAAGTCTTTACCTTTTGGCTCCCTTCACCCATTTTGCTCACCCCCCAACCCCCACATATGGCAACTGCCAGTCTGCTCTCTGTATTCAGTTTTGTTTTGTTTTGTTTAGATTCCAAATAAATAAGATCATACGGTATTTGTCTTTGCTATGGGGTTTTAAAAGACAGGAAATAGCCTACAGTAACCTCCCTCTTCACCCTTAGCTTACAATCTTTATGCTATGATTATCTATAAATTTGCTTACTGAAAATGACGGGTTTATGCCCATTTTTTACATGTATTTGCTTCACAGTGCATGATTTTTTGAAAGAAGTTCAGGCCATATCTCTACATACAGCTGAGGTACAGTAGATTAGCCAACACTACTTTTCCAGATAAGAAAGTGAAAATAATGTTTGAAGTCATTTCTTCAACACAACAAACCATTGTCTCTCTAAAACCATTATATTTTCCCAAATCCAGCACAATTTTAGTGCATTTAACCCTTACAGTGTTTCTAGAAACAAATCCTGTGTTGGGAGGTAGGGTAATTAGAGCTCTCCTCATCAGGTTTCTTTCCTACCCTGACTCCCACCTCCCCCTCTAGTTCTCTCTCATACACACACACCACACACTTTACCTGTACAATGGCTTTCTCCCCAGCCAAAGATTCTGGTCACTCTAATTACATCTTTTCCTAAATAACCCTTCAACATTTTGAGAGATGGACATTTGAAAATCCATGAAATTCCCTAGGGAAAAAAATTTATACCAAATCTATTTTAGATGATACTCTAATTTAAAAGTGTTTCTAGTGAAGAAACTGGTAATACTGAACCTGTTCCAATGGTCATAAAAACATGTGATGGTTGAATTAAAGTCCAGGAAAAATGAAAGACTCAACCACAGAATATGCCAAGGCCTTTATATAATACATAACTTGCATAGGAGTAGTTAGGTTTTACATTTTTTAATGAATAGAAAGAACGTTATACATGAGATTATGCTCCAACTACATTCAGTTGGATCTAATTAGAATAATGATCATCTATGAATGCAAAACTAAGAACTTTTAGATTAGCAGGCTTATTTTTCCAAGCAAACAATACTGTAAGATTTTATGCAAACTGATAGCTGTGCCAATAAAACCTGAAGAAATTTATTTCCTAGAATAATGTTAAATATCCTCTGGTTTACATAAGAAGATAAATTATGAATATATTTGCTATATTGGGAAAATTAAAAAAAGAAAGACAAAAACCAGGAAAGTTATTCATATTCTTAATCTCTGAAAATATTTGCCAAGTGTTTATAATGTGATACACCCTGCTTGACTGAAATACAAACTTATTACTTAATGAGCAAACTCCCATCCAGGTTTCAGGCCACGCACTCCTCTACAGTGCCACGAGTTACAATTTTTTAAATTAAGGTATTATTGATATAATAATAACCTTATAAAGGTTTCACATGAAAAAACAATGTGGTTACTACATTTACCCATATTATCAAGTCCGCACCCATACCCCAATCCAGTCACTGTCCATCAGTGTAGTAAGATGCCACAGATGCACTGTTTGCCTTCTCTGTGCTACGCTGTCTTCCCCGTGACCCCCCACACCATGTGTACTAAATATAATACCCCTCAATCCCCTTCTCCCTCCCTCTCCACCCACCCTCCCAAACCCCTCCCCTTTGGTAACCACTAGTTCCTTCTTGGAGTCTCTGAGTCTGCTGCTATTTTGTTCCTTTAGTTTTGCTTCGTTGTTATACTCCACAAATGAGGGAAATCATTTGGCACTTGTCTTTTTCTGCCTGGCTTATTTCACTGAGCATAGTATCTTCCAGCTCCATCCATGTTGTTGCAAATGGTAGGATTTGTTTCTTTCTTATGGCTGAATAGTATTCCATTGTGTATATGTACCACATCTTCTTTATCCATTCATCTACTGATGGAACGAGTTACAATTTATAACTTGATAATTACAATCTCCAAAAAATCAGTGTATCTTGATAACCATTACTTTAGCCTATCTTAATATGTGAGGGAATAATCCTTATTTTAAAAAATGATTTTTTCAGATCCATGAAGTTTCCTTATCTAAAGATCCTAAAATGAACAAAACTTTCTCTGTTTTTTTCTCAAGGGCAGAATGCTAGCTCCATTTCCCTCTCTCATAGTGTGAGATGCATACTTATTTTACAGTGCACATGAATATAAAAGACTAACACAAGGTAAATGATCAGAAATATGGATTACTTACTTTAGTATAAATTTTCATTTGGAATGAATATCATGAATTTCACATTTAAGAACACAAGCTAATTTTATTTTAAACAGAAAATATAAGGAATGAGATCACTTTCTTTAAAATATTTACTATTTGAGAGAAATGCAAAATTAATATCTTTTATAACAAAAAATTGAATGGAAATGATAAGCTACAAAAGAAAATCATAAGCGTAAGAGACTTGTATTTTGATTACCATTGCATTTCTTAAAGTACTCTTTAGTTTTCATTATTTTATGACAAAGGGAACTGTCACATATACTAGTAGCAGAAATGCACAGACACAAAAGAATCCTATATATTTCCAAGTAAGCAACTATGAACAAGAGAAGATAATTTACTTGAATTGGTAAAGATTCTCAAAGGAACACAATGCTAAGAATTACAAAACATAAAACAAAAATTAAGAAAAGTCTTAGTAAAAATAAAACCCCTAATGTTATCCATGATATCAGCTTAAATAAGATTTTTATAGAATATAACTTTAAGCAAATACAATTTCATATTTAAAATAATTTTCGATTATAATAATAAAACATTTGTAAAAGTACTGTGGAAATAAACTAAAATTAAAATAATTGGTTGACTTCCAGTTACTATATGATACATAAAATGAAATAGGAAGGCTGAAGTGGATATGTAAGGTGTGTGTTCATGGATATTCAACATGTTTGTTACCCTCAGGAGAACTGAAACTATAATGTGAGGAGAATAATTTTTAAATCTAAATTAATGTTTCCTCCTTTAAAATAGTCATCTTGCTTTTCCAACATATTTTCATTATTCTATGAAAGTTGTCTTTATATCATCAAAACAATTCAAGGAACAGACTAAAGGACAGAAAAACTGTACTCTTTTAGACTGAACTCAATATTACGATAATAGTTGAACACAGTGAAGATAATGTTAAGATCAAGCACATCTTGCTTGATCATTAAGGCCAACAGATAAAGTATCATTTTGGGCCAAAGATAAAGAATAACTGAAAGAATAAGAGAATTTGAAAAGGTAGAATAGAAAGTAGTTATGAAAGCACTTCCAAATAGTGTCAGGAAACTTCATCAGAGGAAGCACAACAGGATTATTAAATTGTTTCCCAAATGCCTTCCTTAGTAGATATCACTGATGAAATTATAAATGTCTTAGACATTGTAGTTTTAAAAGAGAGGATCACTTATCACCTCATCAAAGCTTGTAATTTAGAAAAATTAATATTTTAGCCTTCATCAGGAGGACAGAATTTTTCATGCTAATTATTAAAAAAATGGGAAAAAATACTGAATGGAGATAGACAATTCTGGCTAATTTTACTATCTATCTTGTAATATTTATTTTCAGGACAAAACAAACAGCACAAAAGAAAAATAATTCTACATGGAAAATGTATCCTCAGCATAATTTGAAGAAAGAGAATACATATTTCTTTCTGAGTAAGAAGAGTAAAGAACACTAAATCCCAGTCCCACTTTCGGTTTGCAACCTCAGGACTTCTCCCCATGAAATTTGACACTGACTCCAGTATACAGAGGGCAAGGAGAGACTGAAGAAGGAGACAGGCCACGCCAGATTGGCAGATGGCAGTTATAATAAACAAGGGGACATACATAGGAGGCTTGTCTTGGAGTGGCAAGATGGGCAGATCTCCATATCGACACACCAGAACCTTGAGAGTTTGTATACCGGTTTCAGTCACTTATACTGTCTAGATGGTCTCAATACCACATTGCTCTCTCAAGACTCTCCTTGAAATGACTTTGGCTGTGGGTACAATGGGCAGAACACACATTCCAAGGACAGGAAGGGAGTGAGGAGCCTCTGACTGCCTGGGCTGTGCAGGTTAATTGGCAGCCATGTCCCCTCCATGACCTCCTCCATTACAACTTTAATGCTGGCACACGCTTTTTTTGCATCAGTGGTAGATTAGGAAAAAGAAAAAGAAAAAAGAGGGAGGCAGAAAAGGAAAAATTTTAAAGGGCTCCAAGTTTGATCAGAAACTGCCACCAGAAAGATTAAGCCCCCTCTAAGTCTGAAAATAGCAAAATGTATCCATGCATATTAGAATACAGGCTACAGGGAATAAAAACCTTAAAGTATAGTTCATTCAAAGGCACAGTTATGCTTTAAAGGAAGGGCACAATTTAAAAGGCCAGGTGCAATTTAAAGGGTGGACTTTGAAATAAATAGAATCTAAGAAAGAAGAAGATTTAAAAAATGGGAGCGCACCCTTTGGAATTAGGGTAGAAAAAGAACAAGATGAAATAAGGAAAAATTTTAAGATCCTGCAACAAAAAACAATTTCATTAAAGAAGGCTTATAGCTATACCACTACCAACACAAACAAGGAAACCACCAGACTCTTAACTTGGTATTCTGAAAGAACAGGTATCATTAAACTAGAAATCTTGTAAAATGCTCCAAAATGTTAAAAGTAAACAAAAGGAAATTCATAATTTTCTGTAAATTCACACAAAATAATTGTAGAAATTCAGGAAACAGTATTTCATACAACAGCAATTTCACAATTTCAGCTGAGGGAAAGCCATACCTCTCACCAAAAAAAAGAAAATAAAATCCACGAGACAGGAAACTTTGAAGTCTAAGATCCAAAGAGAATACATGATCAAGCATTTAATTGATATGAAACACCTTGAATCAGAAACTTACAAATTACAAACAGAAATGGACAGAAACCCAGAATAAGGGGAAAATATTTGAATGAACTCAGCCAAGATATATGAAAAAATACAAAATTAGCTCAGACACAAATAAGAAATTAGAAGGTTTCCAGAAAAAGAAAAGACTCAAATGATAATTTAATAAGGGGCATTGAAGAAAGGAAGAAATATACCTAAGGAAAGAAAATGACATCAAGAAAGAAGTAAAAGTGATCAGAGACAGAGGAGTATAAATGGAAGCAAGAATAAGATTGGAAGTCGTGAAAATTCAGGAAAGAATAATATTTGTTGTATCAGAATCCCTTGAAGAAGTAAAATAAAATAATGGAATGCAGTTTTTTATATAAAGTGATTATCTAATGGAACTCTCTGGTAGCAGAAACAGCTGAACCTAACACTATAAAGGCTCATTGGTTACGTAAAAAATTAACCTAAAATGATCAACTGAGATTTATCAGAGTAAAACTTTTAGATTTCAAAGGTAAAGAATAAATCTTCTAAACTTACAAGCAAAAAAATCAAATAATTAAAAAAGCCAAAAAAATCCAAATGGCTTTAGGCTTTTCAGCTCAGCTTGCAGGATTTCTTGCTTCAGCACCAATGTGTAAAAGGTTTGAAGTAATCTCTCCAGGTCTTACCATAAGAAAAAACTTACCTAACTTAAAATCAATGGTTGTTCTTAAGCCCAGTAGAGAACTGAATTCCTGGCAAAGTGTCATGCCTACATATGAAAAGAAAAATTCTACTTATTGGAGCAGAAGCTGATGGAGTCATTAATGGTAAGAACACTTTAATAAATTACTGGTGTCTGGGAGTGGATTAGTGACAATGAAAACTTCAAGTTTCAGATCCTTTTCTAGTTCTGATGCCCCAAAAACAAAAATCCAGTATATAATAGTGGATTACAGCTGAGAGTTTCAAGATGCAAAATTCCTGAAGAAGAGTGCTCTGTGAAGCCAAAATTGACAGTGAGTGCCAAGACCACAAACTACAGGAATACGAGGATTCTGTCACCCACAGCTACAGAAAGCATTAAACATAACTCACATACTAGCCAAATAAACATAAAACCTGACACTGAAGGTCTGTTTATGTCAGTTCTTCTAACCAATATAAAAATGTGGTTTTCAACAAAAAAGTCAGAAGACATGCTGAAAGGTGAGGGAAAACACAGTCTGAAGAGACAGAGCAAGCCTTGGAACCAGATTCAAATGTGATATAGATTCTGAATTTATCAGGAGGGAATCATATCACCATGTTTCATATGTTAAGGATTATAATGGAATATCTAGATAGTTTGCAAGTGTAATGGGTAATGTAAACAGAAAGATGAAAAACTACTCTTCAGGGATAAAAAAGGATGAGCTAACAAACTATTGATATGTGTGAACACTGAATCCATATTGCTAAATGGAAGAAGCGGGTTGGAAAAAGCTAGCACTGTTTGATTCCAATTATATGATATTCTGGAAAAAGCAAAACTATAGAGGTTGTAAACATATCAGGGATGCCAGTAGTTTGGGATAAGAGAGGAAGTGGATTGAATAGGTATGATTCAAAGATTTTTTTTAAGTGGTTAAACTGTTTTCTCTGATACTGTAGTGGGTGGATACAAGACATATTTGTCAAGGTGAATGTAAATTTAAGGCACCAAGATTGAACCTTACCTTACCCAAATTTCAAAAAGAATTATTTAGGAGGTTAGAAGATCCTAGGATGGAATGCAAAATATGACAAAACAATGTAACTGTAGTACAAATATGTGAAACACTTCACTGAAGGGGGTGGGGGAATACTAACCTAAATGAGTGGAGTCTGTTAGACTAAAGGTATCATTAACTGTCCATAAGCACTGTACTCAATAAAATTGTTTCCCACATGAATACAGGTTAGCAATTTTGCTAGTGACATTCACAATAAGTATATGTGAACAGTTAAGGGCGGTGTGTGTTGGGAGCCAAGTTTCTCACTGGAGCAATGGGAATTTACAGATAAGCAAAGGGAAGGTGCTAGAATTTTCCATGTGATAATGGATTATAATTGGAAACAATATTATGAATTAATTTTTGTTTAACGTAATATAGATACAGATGGCTATATATAGAAATATTTATGGAGGGGTGTATGCATATGGGTTTGTACACACACATACACATATTTCCTTTATCAAGTGAGAACAGCTAGAAGAAATGACAACACTGGGGTATCACCAAGTACTCTCTACACACCAATCATTTCTATTACCATTCTCCAATACAAGGATACAAGATTCCTTGGAAAAATGACTGGTTTTGCGACTGGGATAGGAATAAGTATGGAGCATCTTCTGCTTAAAGTAAATAAAAAATCTTACTGTGATGATGGTATGTCAAAAAGACACAGGAGACAACTGAAAGAGCTAACAATGAGCAAAGCTAGAATATTTGGGCAACAAAATAAATAAAATACTGAAATATACTCCAAGGTGTAGAATCCACTTCCTTGAGCCCATCCAAATATACATAAAAGACTGAATAAATAAATAAAAGAAATAGACAAATCTTTTTTGTAGAGTAATTCCAAATAACTTATGTAGATAGTCTACCCATGAAATGGAGCATAACACTCCTGCCCATCGTGGGTTCCTTCAAAGAGTACAGTGAAGAAGGCTGAAAAAATGTTACTGTATGGTGAAGACCCCTGACAGAGGCCAAATTGTACAACAACAGGGATACATCACGTTGAAATGATATGATGAAATTAATATTTTACCTCTGTGGTCTTCCTCCCTAAACATGTACCCCTAATCTAAGTATGGGGGAAAAAAAGTCAAAAAATCCAAACTGAAGGCTAATTCATGAAAAACTAGAAAAGTGTGAGAACCTGTTACAGCCAAGAAAAGCCTTAGGGATATACCTATGAAATGAAATGTGGTATCTTGGATGGCATCCTGGAACAGTGAAAGGACACTCATTAAAAACTAAGGAAATCTGAGAGATTCAAGATGAAGGCAAGAGAGGTGACATGGAGAACTCCTCCCAAAACCACAAATAGTACAAAAATATAGTTAATTAATACAACTAACCCTAAAACAGCAACAATAAAGAAGGCTGAACCAGACTGCATACAGACCTCATGAACACAGTAGACTTTACGAAACAGGGTAACGTAGGAAAGCCTTAACCGGTGGGACCCAGGCCCTTCCCCCACCCCAGCTCACTGGCAGGAGGAAGAGAAACGTAGTGGGGAGGGAGTGCATGCTTGGGACTGCGGAGCGCCTAGCCCTGGAGATCTTCTTTGTGAGTGGAAGCTGATATTGTGTGGTGCTCTGGACATTGGGGAGGTTGGACGGGTGGAGTGCTTGGGAGACTGACATTCGGCCATTTGTGGAGTGGGGGGGATCCACATCTGGCCACACTGTGTCAGAGGAGGGGTGGGCAGTATGAGAGGCTTCATAGCAGTGAGAGGGCTGCTTAAGGGGTGGGGTTTGCACGGAGCTTGCTGCACGGGAGAAGGGAGAGCTGGACAAGGTTGTCTGGGCCCACTCTGCCCAGATGGTTGGGAACTTTGAGGAGCTTCGGGTGCTCCATCCCCCTGGCTGCCTACTCAGCTCCAAGGGCTGCCACTGTGACACACAGTCCTGCTGCACCTTCCTCCTAGCCTGCTGGCACTGCTTTGCTAACTGACAGTCACTGTGCTGGCATCAGGACAGCCAGAGGGAGGCCTCGCCTACAACAGCTGGAGACGCAAAGCACAGAGGCTTACACATGTGTGCTCAGCCCACTGGGTCTGACACTGGAGACAGGCACTGCAGACAGGAATCAGGTAACACATCTTTCCTCCCCCCAGGCACCAGATCCACTCCACTATGACCCCCAACCTCATTCTAGGGGCTGAGCAGCTCCAGACACTGGAGTTTCTGTGCACTAGTGGGCACCACACAGAAACATGAAATGTCAAAAGAACATAGTTTAGACCAAAATCTCACAAAACCCAGAAAAAGGGCCAAATGAAACTGAACTTACCAATCTTCCTGAAAGAGAGATCAAAATACAAATTATAAACATTCTTATGGAGGTACAGAAAGACATTCAAGAACTCAGGAACAAATTTAAGTTGGAGATGCAATCATTAAGAAATTCCATATCTGAAATGAAACATACAATGGAGGCATTTAAAAGCAGATTAGATGTAGTAGAAGAGATGGTAAATGGAACAGAAATTAGAGAAGAGGAATACAAAGAAGCTGAGGCACAGAGAAAAAAGAATCTCTATGAATGAAAGAATATTGAGAGAACTGTGTGACCAATCCAAACGGAACAATATTCACATGATAGGGGTACCAGAAGAAGAAGAGAGAGAAAAAGGGATAGAAAGTGTCATTGAGGAGATAATTGCTGAAAACGTTCCCATCTGGGGAAGGAGATAATCTCCCAAGCCATGGAGATGGCACAGATCTCCCAACACAAGGGACCCAAGGAAGGCAACATCAAGACACATAATAATTAAAATGGCAAAGATCAAGGATAAAAGACAGACTTTTAAAAGCAGCTAGAGAGAGAAACAAGATCACATACAAAGGAAAACCCATAAGGTTATCATCAGACTTTTCAACAGACACCTTACAGGCCAGAAGGGAGTGGCATGATATATTTAATGCAATGAAGCAGAAAGAACTTGAACCAAGAATACACTACCCAGCAAGGTTATCATTTAAATTTGAAGGAGGGATTAAACAATTTTGAGATAAGCAAAAGCTGAGAGAATTTACCTCCCACAAACCACCTCTACAGTGCATTTTGTAGGGACTCCTATAGATGGAAGTATTCCAAAGGATAAATAGATGTCAACCAAGGGATAGACAAAGAGTACAGAATACGATTCATAACATACATAGAATGGAAGAGGAAGAAAAAGGAGGAAAAAAAAGGACCTTTAGGCTGTGTTTGTAATAGCATATGAAGTGAATTAAATTAGACTGTTAGATGGTAAGGGAATTACCCTTGAACCTTTGGTAACCACGAATTTAAAGCCTGCAATGACAGTAAGTACATACCTATCGATAATCACCCTAAATGTAATTGGTCTGAATGCACCAATCAAAAGACATAGAGTCACTGAATGGATAAAAAACGAGACCCATCTATATGCTGCCTACAAGAGACACACTTCAAACTAAAGACACGCACAGACTGAAAGTGAAGGGATGGAAAAAGATATTTCATGCAACCAGTAGTGAGAAAAAAGCAGGAGTTGCAGTACTTGTATCAGACAAAATAGGCTTCAAAACAAAGAGAGTCACAAGAGACAAAGAAGGACATCATAATGATAAAGGGGTTGTCCAACAAGAGGAAATAACTATTCTAAATATTTATTCCCCCAACACTGGATCACCTACATATGAAACAAATACTAACAGAATTAAAGGGGGAAATAGAATGCAATGCATTCATTTTAGGAGACTTTAACACACCACTCACTCCAAAGGACAGATCAACCAGACAGAAAATAAATAAAAAGAGAGGCACTGAAAAACATATTAGAACAGATGGACCTAAAAGACATCTACAGAACACACCATCCAAAAGCAACAGGATACACATTCTTCTCAAGTACACATGGAACATTTTCAAGAATAGATCATAAACAGGGCCACAAAAAGAACCTCAGTAAATTCAAAAAGATTGATATAGTACCAACCAGCTTCTCAGATCACAAAGGTATGAAACTAGAAATAAATTGCACAAAGAAAACGAAAAACCAACAAACACATGAAAGCTTAACAATTTGCTCCTAATAAGCAATGGATCAATGACCAAATAAAAACAGATCAAGAAATATATGGAGACAAATGACAACAATAATTCAACATCGCAGAATCTGTGGGATGCAGCGAAGTCCATGCTAAAAGGGAAATATATTGCAATACAAGCCTGCCTCAGGAAAGAAGAACAATCCCAAAGTAACAGTCTAAACTTACAATTAATGAAACTAGAAAAGGAAGAACAAACGAAGCCCAGAGTCAGTAGAAGGAGGGACATACTAGAGATTAAAGCAGAAATAAATAAAATTGAGAAGAATAAAACAATAGAATCAATGAAAGCAGAAGCTGGTTCTTCAAGAAAACAAACAAAACAGATAAACCACTAACCAGACTTATCAAGAAAAAAAGAGAGTCTATACATATAAAACGAAGCAGAAATGAGAAAGGAAAAATCACTATGGACACCACAGAAACAGAAAGAATTATGAGAGAATACTATGAAAAATTACATGGTAACAAACTGGATAACTTAGAAGAAATGGACAACTTTCTAGAAAAATAAAACCTTCCAAGGCTGACAGAAGAAGAAACAGAAAATGTGAATAGACCAATTATCAGCAAAGAAATTGAATTGGTAATCAAAAAACTACCTAATAACAAAACCCCTGGACCAGATGGTTTCACTGCTGAATTTTATCATACATTTAGTGAGACCTAATACCCATCCTCCTTAAAGTTTTCCAAAAAGTAGAAGAGGAGTGAGTACTCCAAAACTCTTTTACAAGACCAACATCACTCTAATACCAAAACCAAGCAAAGACACCACAAAAAAAGAAAATTACAGGCAAATATCCCTGATGAGCACAGATGCAAAAATACTCAACAAAATATTAGCAAACCGAATTCAAAAATATATCAAAAAGATCATCCATCATGATCAAGTGGGAGTCATCCCAGGGATGCAAGGATGATACAACATTCGAAAATACATCAACATCATCCACTACATCAACAAAAAAGGACAAAAACCACATGATCATCTCCATAGATGCTGAAAAACCTTTTGACAAAATTCAACATCCATTCATGATAAAAACTCTCAACAAAATGGGTATAGAGGGCACATACCTCAACATAGTAAAGGCCATATATTACAAACCTACAGATAACAATATAGTTAATAGCGAAAAGCTGAAAGCTTTTTCTTTAAGATTAGGAACAAGACAAATTTGCCCACACACCCCACTTCTATTCAACATAGTTCTGGAGGTCCTAGCCATGGAAATTAGACAATACAAAGAAATAAAAGGCATACAGATTGGCAAGGAAGAAGTTAAACTGTCCCTGTTTGCAGATGACATGATAGTGTACATAAAAAACCCTAAAGAATCCACTCCAAAACTACTAGATCTAATATCTGAATTCAGCAAAGTTGTAGTATGCAAAATTAATACACAGAAATCTGTTGCTTTCCTATGCACTAACAGTGAACTAGCAGAAAGAGTAATCAGGAAAACAATTCCATTCACAATCACATCAAAATGAAAAAAATACCTAGGAATAAACCTGATGAAGGAAGTGAAAGACCTATACTATGAAAAGTACAAGTAACTCATGAGAGATATTACAAAAGAAACCAATAAATGGAAACACATCCTGTGCTCATGTATAGGAAGAATTAATGTTGTCAAAATGGCCATCCTGCCTAACACAATCCACAGATTCAATGCAATCCCTATCAAAATACCTACAGCATTCTTCAATGAACTAGAGCAAATAGTTCTAAAATTCATATGGAATGACAAAAGACCCCAAATAGCCAAAGCTATCCTGGGAAGGAGAATAAAGCAGGGGGAATTATGCTCCCTGACTTCAAGCTCTACTACAAAGCCACAGTAATCAAGACATTTTGGTACTGGCACAAGAACAGACCCATAGACCAGTGGAACAGAATAGAGAGCCCAGATATAAACCCAAACATATATGGTCAATTAATATACAATAAAGGAGCCATGGATATACAATGGGGAAATGACAGCCTCTTCAACAGCTGGTTTGGCAAAACTGGACACTACATGTAAGAGAATGAAACTGGACTACTGTCTAACCCCATACACAAAAGTAAACTCAAAATGGATCAAGGACCTGAATGTAAGTCATGAAACCATAAAACTCTTAGAAACAAGCACAGGCAAAAATCTCTTGGACATAAACATGAGCAACTTCTTCATGAACATATCTCCCTGGCAAGGGAAACAAAAGCAAAAATGAGCAAGTGGGAGTATATCAAACTAAAAAGCTTCTGTACAGCAAAGGACATCATCAATAAAACAAAGATATCCTACAGTATGGGAGAATATATTCGTAAATGACATATCCAATAAAGGTTGACATCCAAAATATATAAAGAGCTCGCACACATCAACAAACAAAAAGCAAATAATCCAATTAAAAAATGGGTGGAGGAGCTGAACAGACACTTCTCCAAAGAAGAAATTCAGATGGCCAACAGGCACATGAAAAGATGCTCCACATTGCTAATCATCAGAGAAATGCAAATTAAAACCACAATGAGATATCACCTCACACCAGTTAGGATGGCCAACATCCAAACGTCAAACAACAACAAATGTTGGCAAGGTTGTGCAGAAAGGAGAGCCCTCCTACACTGCTAGTGGGTATGTCAATTAGTTCAACCATTGTGGAAAGCAGTATGGAGGTTCCTCAAAAAGCTCAAAATAGAAATACCATTTGACCCAGGAATTCCACTCCTAGGAATTTACCCTAACAATGCAGCAGTGCAGTTTGAAAAAGACATATGTACCCCTATGTTCATGGCAGCACTATTTACAATAGCCAAGAAATGAAACAACCTAAGTGTCCATCAGTAGATGAATGGATAAAGAGCATGTAGTACATATACAGAATGGAATATTATTAAGCCATAAGAAGAAAACAAATCCTACCATTTGCAACAACATGGATGGAGCTAGAGGGTATTATGCTCAGTGAAATAAGCCAGGTGGAGAAAGACAAGTATCAAATGATTTCACTCTTCTCTGGAGTATAAGAACAAAGGAAAATCTGAAGGTACAAAACAGCAGCAAACTCACAGAGCCCAAGAATGTACTAATAGTTACCAAAGTGAAAAGTACCAGGGAGGATGGGTGGGAAGGGAGGGGTAAGGGGGGAAAAAGGGGCATTATGATTAGCACACGTAATGCAGCAGGAAGGGAACATGGGAAAGGCAGTATTTACAGAGAAGACAAGTAATGACTCTATAGCATCTTACTACGCTGATGGACAGTGACTATAATGGGGTATGTGGGGGGGACTTGATAATAGGGGATCTAGTAAGCATAATGTTGTTCAAGTGATTGTACATTAATGATACCAAAAGAAAAAACAATTCACACACACAAAAAAATCTAACAAATCTGAATAATGTATGGACTTTAGTTATTGATATATCAATATTGGGTCATTAATTCTAACCATGCTAATGTAAGATATTAATAGCAGATATTGTATGTCGAGAACATGAGAACTCTGTTCTTTATTATTTTTCTGTAAATCTAAATTTACTGTGTTATTTGTTGGGGAAACATTATATGCATTACCACTGAAATCGGGAATAATAAGAAAAGAATGACCATTATTTCAGCTACTATGCAGCATCGCACTAGAAATATCTGCCATTATAGTTAGAAAAAAATAATTTATTTGATACACTAAAATGTGTATTGAATAGAAGAATGAAAGCTATATTTTTCATATAACATAGTATACCTTAAAAATGTTAGTGAATCAATAATAAAATAACATGGTATTTCAGTAACAGAGCAAGATTCAAATTAACAAAAAAATATATAGCCTTCATATACACAAAAGGAAAGCAATTAAAGGATGTGATGGTAGAGAAACCTGCATTTGCAATGGCAAAAAAGATGAAATGTTTAGGAAAAAGCTAACAACAATGTGCAAACCAATATGAAGAAAACTTTAAAACACTCCTGAAACACATAAAAGTAAACTCAACCAAATGGAAAGATTCCTCTTGTTCTTGAATAGGATTGGTCAGCATTATATAATTTCAGTTCTCCCTAACATACAAGTTCAATGCAATCCTAATAAAAACATCAACAAACTTTTTAAGGAATTGGACATGTTGATACCAAAGTTTGCATGGATAATTAAGCATGGATGTGCACCCAGGAAAATGCTGAAGAACACAAATTATGAGGGGAACCAATTCTTCCAGTTATTAAAATACACCATACAGTCACTATAATTAAGACTGTGATATTGGTACACAAATAGACAAAAAGATCAGAAATATTGATAGGAAAGCCGAGAAATAGACTGAAATACATGTGGAAATTCAGTATATGGCAAACATGGCTTCTCAAGTCATTGGGTCAAAACTAATTGTTTTACTAAATGGCATGAAGCAGTTGGGTGTCTATTGGAATTCAATAAAATTAGATCTATATTTCACACCATACACAAGAATAAGCTCAAATGGATTGGAGATCTAAAGGTGAAAAGCATACAAGTAATAGGAAAAAAATGGATAAATTCTTTTTTAATCTTGGGGTAGGGAAAGATTTTCTCCTTATAACTTAAATGTAAGCTTACAAGATTGACATGTGCTGGTGTATGTCTGTGTATCTTACGTGGCTCTAAAAATTATAAATTAAAGACAAATTAAAGAGATTGACAATACATTGGAAGAAATAATTATAATGTATATAACAGACCAAAAGTAACATCCCTTATATGTAAAGAACACTTAAAAATTGGGTGACAAAAGACAAAAAATTTGCAGTTAAACGTGAGGAAAACATGAACAGACAATTCAAAAAATAAGTAAAAATGGCCCTCAGACAAAAAAACATAAATAAATTCACTTAGAGAAATGCAAAATAAAATAACAGTGAGGTATCATTTCTCATCTGTCAAATTGTGAAAGAGCAAAAAATTTCCATTTGTGAGGTTCTGGTAAAATAGGCACTCTAAGTCACTGATGTTTGAAAATATAAACTGGTAATTCTTCTAGGCAGTAATTTTTAAAGACCTGCATATGCACTTTACTGTTTCACCCAGGATTCTCATTTCTAGAAATTTATCCTGAAGATACCTCTAACTACATGAAAATAGATATACACAGTTATTAATTGCAGCATTGTTTGTAACTGCAAATATCAGAAACATCCTGTGTGATCAGGCAGAAAAGGGTAGTTGAATAAATACTGCTACATGTACAAAATGGAATACTAGGAAGCTGTTTAAAAAAATAGAGATTTCAATCAACTTAAATATAGACTATTTCCTGGGATATGCTGTTGTTATAGGCTCAATTACATTCTTCTGAAATTCATATGTTGCATTCCTAACCCTCAGTACTTCAGAATGGAACTGTAATTGGAGATAGGGTGTTTCAGTTAAAGAGATAATTAAGTTAAAATGGCCTACCCACTATGACTAGTGTTCTTATAAGAAGAGATTAATACACAGATGCGCAGAGAGAGAAGATCATGTGAGGACACAGGAAAAAGATCGCTACCTTATAAGCCAAGGACAGAGGAAACCAACTGGGTCAATACCTTGCTCTCGGACTTCTAGCCTCCAGGATTGTGAGAAAATTAATTTCTGTTATTTAAGCCACCCAGTCTGTAATGTTTGTCTATCTAACACAGTTTTAAAAATCATAAACAAATTAAAAAGACAAATTAAGAAGATTGACAATATATTGGGAGAAATAATTATAATATATATAACAGACCAAGGGGAATATCCCTTATATATAAAGAATAGTTAAAAATTTGGTGACAAAAAGACAAAAAAATCACATTTAAAAGTGGAGAAAACATGAACAGACCATTCAAAAAATAAATAAAAATGGCCCTCTGACAAAAATAAACAAGTGAATGTACTCAGAGAAATGCATATTAAAATGGCAGCTCTAGCAAATTAACACAACTGTTAAATGGAGAAGAATATGCCATCCTTCACATAAAGAAGAAGCAGACAGAAAACAATATACGCTTACCTCTACATCTTCGTAAGAGAAGTGTGAGAAAAATAATCCAGGAAACAAACAGATTGGATATCTAGAGTGTTTGAGGGGAAAGAGCTGGAAAGAAGAGTGGAATGGGAGTGGGATCCCAGGGGTTGAGGAGGAGGGACATTGCTCTTAGCAGGCATTTTTTTTTAATGGTCCTGTGCCTCCATTTCTTTTCTTTCTTTTTTGTTTTTATTAAGGTATCATTGATATACAATCTTATGAAGGTATCACATGAACAACATTGTGGTTACTACCTTCACCCATTTTATCAAGTCCCCCCACACGCCCCATTGCAGTCACTGTCTATCAGCCTAGTAAGATGTCTTCGTATGCATTTTTTAAGCCACAACTCAACATTTTGGTACTGCTTCACAAACTCTCAAACAAAAAAATAAATGAAAAGAAATGCGGGGGCAGAGTGGAATAACAATAATAAATAATAACAAATGAACTGTATGGAAATTCTGGAACCTACACTAACTCACTAAGTCCTTTCTAAGGGAAAAAGTTCATAAAATATTTCATCATCAGTATGCTGCCTGGTGAATTTTTGTTTGTTGTTCAAAAATACACAGGGATTCCTGAATTATGTGAGAGACTGACTCAATGATTTATTAAATCTTCCATCCTACAATTTGGAATTATGATTTTTTCATAAAAGTGCAACTATATGTGAAAAAACATTGTTCATTAGAAAGAACTTAGAATATATACTGTTTCCCTGCACTTTATACATAATAACTCTTTGCTTCTAAACTATGCAAATTTATAACACAGTTCTTTTACCTAAGAGCTGTAATTTGGTGATAATATATAACAGAAAACAAATTTTAAACATGTTATTTTTAGTGTCGGGCATTTGAAGAGTTATAAATCATTGGCATTAATAATCCACATAAACTATGCTGAGAGACTATATTTGACAGTATTTTTGACAGTATAAACTATTGCATCTTTTATTGATAGTAGCAAATGGAATGTTTAGGCTTTTTACTTACTTTGGCTTATGATGGGAGAATTAGGCCCTGAGCACTTCAAAAACCCACTCTGTTCAGGCTCTCTACTATAAACTACCATCTACATCTCCTCTGGTTCAGGATCTGCCATACCTGGGTTTGATCAAGAGCACCTCCTTTCATTTCCCAGTAGAGTGTGGGCAAACCCCACCAATCTTGGATTATCCTTGTCTCTCTCTGACATGCTATTCTCAAATTTCTCGAGT
The DNA here is from genome assembly GCA_032199065.1 of Smutsia gigantea. Lineage (NCBI taxonomy): Eukaryota > Metazoa > Chordata > Mammalia > Pholidota > Manidae > Smutsia > Smutsia gigantea. Next base: position 132,843 of record JAVSCE010000756.1, on the reverse strand, counting down.
AATAAAATAGAGCTTATACTTAACAAAACTTTGGAGATTCAGTTAAGATTACGAGCACTATAAATTTATCTCAACAACTATAGAAAAGCGTATATTTTTGTAGGATATATAATTATTTGATTTTGTTTTTCAACCTCCATTTCCATTTTCCAAAACGTGAACCTGTCTTGGGTTGATTGGAGGAGGGATAGGTACACAAAAAGTAAGCTGATTTCCCCTGTTAGGATTCACAGAGTTAAGAGACAGGGGCACTAGTTCTGCAGTTTGACCCATAACGTGATGTAACATTGAAATTATGTTTGAGTTATTAGTCAATTTTCCCACTCAGGGTTCTTCTTGGCTAAATCTCAACAGGCAGCCTCAACTGTGGTAACATTTACTATGGGACCAAGAATGTTAAATAAAGCTATGCTACACTTAGCAGAACATTAGTGCCAAAGCGTAGTTCTGCTGGCACATTTACAGTCTATTTGAACTACTGAAAAGTGCTAGACTGGTTCAAATAATCAAGTCCCACTTGAAATTTCAGTGACCTAGTTTCATGGAACAGAACTGCGCTCCAACTTCTATCAGCAAAATGTCTTCAGCTGATTTACAAAATATTGATATAGCAAATGTTAAAACTGTTATAGGGAACAATCTGAGATAATTTTCTGAACTTATCCATTCTTTGTCGTGTTGTACTCAGTGAGGACAGAAAGACACAGGTTCATGCATGTTAGGGAGAAACAGTCCATTTCCATGGATAAGCCAAGTTTGAAACACTTATTTAAACCAACCTTGAATTTTTTAGGATGGCGTGTAAAGATGCAAAGTACTCTTAAAAATTCAAAGAAAATATTTGATTCTAATTCTGTGCCAAATGATTTTCATTATTTTAAAATTTACACAAGCAATCCATGTTCATTTTATACAAATTCAGCAAATACTGATAATAAAAAGGAAAAACAAGTACACTTATTTTCTCATTCTTAAGACTGTTAGAATTTGATAGGTATTCACCCAGAATTTTCTAAAAATATTTTGCTTAAAAATATTAAGCATGGTGTTTCACTGGCCACATATTGTGTTATACACTATGTCATTGTGAACAGCCTTTCATCAAGTTTCCTTACAAGTACTTGTTTGCTTATTATCTTCAGATAGACAGATTTCATAAAATTAGAAAATTTGGTTCAAGGGAAGACATATTCTAAGGGTTTGTTGCGAATTAGTCCAACTTCTTAAAAATTGCTATGTATTTTACTATTCTCAAATGTTCATTATAAATGTCTAAAAATCTTTTATTATAATAAATTTATTTGCCTTGATTTTCCTCAACATTCATCTGGGGAAAATGTTTTATATATATATTTGAGCATATGGTTTAAAACAACTATAGTAAATTTTTAAATATACAATCCTTTATGAATAGGAAAATAGGAGAAAAGATGCATTTCCAGAAAGGATAAAGTAACAATGAAGTAGCATTAATTGAATGACTTTTGTGAGATAGGAACAAAAATAAGTGCTTTCATACATATCATCCTATTATGTTTAATCCTCACAATTACTGCCTAAGAGACCCATTACTATCTTTCTTCTTTGTTTTCCAGAAGAGGACAACATGACACTGATTTTAAATAATGACCCTGTGGACTTAACAAATCAGTAATAGAAAAAAAATGTGAACTCATATTTCCAGGACCCCTGATTTCTTGTTCTTTTTTATTATTCCACAAATGTAATTTTAAGATGCTTTTTTTTTCACTATAATAATAAAGGATTTAGAAGTCTTTTCATCCAAGGAAATTGGAACTTGAAACCTGGAGAGTAGAATATCAAATAAGAATAATAAAACTCTTGCCAAACGTCTGAAAGGATATTCTAAGTAAAACAGAATAATTAAGACAGCATTTCTCAATGTGTGCTGTGTAAGATGTGAAATTGTATTCTACTACACGTGAAAAGACATAAATAAATGAACACCTGGTCAAATAATTTTGAGGAAGTCTGAGTTGCATACAGTAATTGGGTTTGTTTACAGCAGGAATTTACAGAGACTTTAAGCTTCCAGTATGCTTTGAGGATTTCACAATATGGGAAATAATATGCAGAATTTCATAAATGTGTATTAATAAGAATGTTGTTAGGTCCAGTGCTCCAAGGGAAATACTTGTTAAAAGCTCTGGTTGTTTGAGTGATTTGGGGCTTGCCTAATATTATCAGATCAATACTCCAACCCAACATGAATGGAGATGGTGCAGAAGCCTTTAAAATTATAACCAGCAGATTAAAAGCAAATGATCAACTCCAGTCCCACACCAGCTCCTGCTAGGAACTCTGACTGCGCTCTCCTACTTGCCTCTGCAGCAAGAGTAACTTACCTTTACTCAGGGTATATCTACCTGCCTCTGCTCAGCCTGCCCTTTTTTTTTTTCTCTATTCATTAATATCTGAGAATATTTTGCTTACCTCTTGATTATTCTCTAGACTGCCCTTACTTCCATCTGAATCCAGAACTTCCCCTGTCTCTGCAATCTTGGCTCCTTCTTTACAGTCTCAATCTGCTTCTAATCCTATATAAATTTATTACTGATCCTTCCTAGCTCTCCCAATGAATTCCTTCAGAATCATGAATTCTCTCTTCCTGCTTTGGCAGACAAAATAATTTTAAAAAATCATATCAAGTTCTGTGTGTTTGCATCCTCACAAATTAACACGGTACATTACACCCTTCCAATTTGATTTTTACTATATCCCAAATAATATGTAAAAGATTAAATATCACCTTATTAAATACCTCTAAAATGAGAGTATAAACATTAAATGCTAAGGTAATTCTATCTTTTAAAATACAACATTCTTTTTATAAATATGTATTGTCTTTCTCAAACTTAAGACAGCAGCAATAGGCACAAAGATGAATACCACAAAAGCTATTTACTTTACTTGCAGAAACTGAAAACATCAAGAGGCAGTCATGATTTCCATTCCCGGGGGAACTAAGAATAATTCCCACATACTGTTTCGACTGAAAAGCACTCTGGTTTGCCACCAGAGTGTTTTTAGAAGTGTCTGGATAAGTGCTCTCCTAGCCTCAAGGTAAGGACCAGGCTCATAGCTAACAACTGAATAGGGAGTTAGGAGTCTAAAGCAAGGAAAGCTGAAGTATAGATTGAGGGGTAAATAAAAGTTGCAAGAATCCAGTTGAACAATAGGAAGGACATTAAATTGTTTAGTATACCCCTCTGATTAGAACTATAAATACACAATAATTATCTCCTTTTATGAGGGAACAGTCTGCTACTGCAGAACCAAGAATCCAGAGCATGGAAAACATCTCATTAAGATTAAGGGGGATTTGAAAGAGAATATAACTCTACTCTGAGTAGACTTCGGCTGGATGTGAGGCCTATGTGTGGAAACCCTGCAGACAATAACAATAAAATTGTATAATGCAAATTTTTCTCTGACTTTATTACTGTGTGGCATAACAAAATTTATGCTCTGATTTTTCTTTTCTTCTTTTGCCTTATTTACACCATCTTAAAATATTCTTTAAAAACTTTTCGAGTTATAAATATTAGATCCAAGCACAGGTAGTTTACTGCAATGTTTACATGACCTGAGTTTACTATCCAGACCTCAGAATTTATGTGCTATTTCTTTTCCTTTATGTGAACATTTTCTCCTATTACATGGAAGTGCAATATTTAGTTTAGTTGTTATATACTGTAAGCAAGTGTTCATGAACACTTTCAAATTACATTTATTTAATATATGTACTTATTTTTCTCAAAATTGCACATGTAAAATGTGCTGTTGATACCTTGAAAATATAAGATATCTCTTGTATTTTTTTAAATTTTATAAAGAATTGTATGTTTAAGTATTAAGGAAAAAAATGGAAGACATTTTTTAAATTTGAAAAGTGTGTTTATAAAAATTAGGTAACATCACTTATTCATAAATCATAAAGAACTCCGTAACTTAGACATAGGACTAAGTACTTTCTCACTTGACCAAGAAATCGGTCAACACACTACTGGAACATAGCTAGCTACTTCAAAGTAGGAAATGACAAAGAATATAATAAATGCTTAAGAAATTTTTTTATTAGAAGGGATGTGAAGAAATAAATAATTTATTAATTAAAAGAATTGTCAGAATATGAGCTATAGGCAACAAATTAAAATTTAGCAACCTAAAGAACTGTTATTAAATTTAACGAATGTATAGTGAGAAAGTAAAGCAATTAGTCTACTACCATGTTCTCAATTGACCTCTGAGGAATTTTCAGGCTTGGACTGATCCAATTTTTTTTGACAACCAAACTTTCCAGTGAATAAATAGTGTTATAGTTTGACACATGAATACAGTCTTCACATAGGATATATACAAATGTTAGATGATGGTGATATTGATATTGTAAATTAATTTTTCTAGAAGTGCTTTGTAGTTGTTGGTATACATTACCGAATTTTCCAAAGAAATCACACCAAAGATTCAAAGAAAATCAGTGGAAAAGGCAGGTTTCAAATACATAGATCCTGATGCTATACTATTGTTTTGTTTACTGAGAAAACAGTCTTTAAATGTCAAAGAAAATTATACTGATGAAAAGTGAAAATTTCCCCAAATTATAAATAGTTTTAAAAGCCTATGCCACATTATTAAAAAGTTCAGTTTTCAACAACAAAAAAATGAGACATGCAAAGATATATGGGTAAATATTACCCATACAGGAAAAAACAAACAATAAAATATATCCCTGGGGAAGCCCAGTTGTTACATACACTAGAAAACACTTTAAATCAACTATTACAGATATGTTCAGGGAACTGAAAATGTATGAGAACAATGTCTCACTAATATAGGCTATCAATGAAAGGGTAGATTACATTAAAAAGGAACCAAAGAGAAATTCTGGAATTGAAAATTACAACTGAAATAAAAAAATTTGTACAGGGATTCAACTAATTTCAGCTGGTAAAAGAAGAAAAAATCTGTGAACTTGAAAACTGGTCAATAGAGATCAGCCAGTCTATGTAACAGAAAGAAAATTGTTCATGAATTAGAAGACTCATTATTATGATGTGATTTCTCCCCAAGTTGACTATTGCTTTAATTCATTTGCAACAAAATCACAGAAAAAATATTTGAAGGTATTGAAAAGTGGGTTCTAAACTTTATATGGAAAGGAATAGAGTAGCTAAAATAATTGTGAAAATGAAACAAAATTGGAAGGAACACACTCTCAGCCTGTTTAAAGGAAGTACTTTAAAGCAATAATATAATGTCTGTGCGTCCAGGTTAGTGAGATACAGGAAGAAAAATATGATCTGAATTATATTGTACATCATACACATTAAATATTAACAATTTTTTATTTTAAAAAGCAGTAGTAAAACAATATGCTATTTACACAAAAACAGACAAATAGGTCAATAGAACATAGACCAGAAATAGATCCACACAAACACAGACATAGAATTTTTAACAAAGAAACTGAAACAACCTAATGAGAAAGGATATTCTTTTCAGCAAATAGTGCTGGAAAACAAATATCCATATATTTGAAAAAAATCTCAAAACATACTCATACTTTATATATAAATTAACTCAAAATTAATAAAAAAACTAAATATAAAATTAAAACTCTAAAATTTGTAGAGAAAAACATAGTAGAAAGGATATGGGAGCTTGAGTTTGGCAAAAGAGCTTTTAGATAACACAACAAAAGCATGATCCATTAAAAATATTGATAAATAGCACTTCTCAATAGTAAAACATTTACTCTTCAAGGTACATTTTTATGAAAAAAATCATGCCACAGTTTGGGAGAAAACTGCATTTTACATATATGATAAAGAACATTTTGTTCTCCACAATATGTAAAGAACTGTTAAAATTAACAATAAAAAGAAAATTTTTAAAAATCAGAAAAGCATATCTATAATGACACTTCACCAAAGAAGAAATGCAGATGGAAAATATGCACATGCAAAGATACTCAATATCATTAGTCACTTTAGAAATTCAAATTAAAAACATGCCTACTACTTACTACATGCCCATTAAAATGACTAACATAAGAAAATTGACAATACTAAGAACTGGTGGGAATTTGGAACAATTGGAACTCTTCTATGTTTCTGATGGCAATACACAATGGTACAACCAGTTTGGAAACCTATTCGGCATTAAACACAATTAACCTAAGACATAGCAATCTTGCATTGGGTGTGTACTCCAATGGATTGATAACTTACACTTACATGCACACATGCACACAGAATATGTGTGCAAAATCTCACAGCAGTCTTAGTCATATAACCAAAATCTTAAGCCAACCTAAATATTCTTTAATGGGTGAGTGGATGAACAATATATAATATGCCCATACCCTGGCATACTTCTCAGCAAAAAAAAAAGAATGCACATAAATCTATAGAAAAACATAAATGAAACTTATCTTAATTTTTTTAAGGGAGACAAGCTAGACCCACAAGGTCCAACACTATAACATTTTTTACAAACAAAAAACAGACCCTGAAAACTGAGGCCATTTAATTCAGGGAACAGACATTCAAAAGTTTGCAAGGAATGCTAAATATGAAGCAGGCCAGATACGATGGTAGGTGATAAACGGATTGTACTATAACTCAGTTCTTAAAAGCTTATGCCTTTTAAGACATAAACTGGACATTAACAAAAAATATGTATGTTTAATAAAACAGTCCTCACACATTCAAGTTTGTTTTCTCAAGTCTGGTTGCTAATCTAGCCTAGAGAAATAAAGACTACTTTATATCCCACGTATAAAGATGGATAGTAATTGCAGAACATAGCTCTTCCTTTCCACTTAGGTCAAGAGAAAAACAAACACTTGAGAATATTTATGGGGAAACATTTCTCAAAAACTTTCTTGACCTTCAGGGTGAGTTACCAAAGGAAATTACAGAACACTTCCCCTGAAGTGTTTGCAACCATTTTGATATATAGTTCCTAAACCAAATCTCTGTATGCTCATTTTAGCCTTCAGGTTCTATGAATTTGATAATTAACTGAGATGTCTACTGTGCATACTCAGTTGTTTAGCCTAAATCAATTCTGATATTGAATTTCTTTGTATGCAACATGCAAGTCAGAGTCAGAATCAATAGCACTGGCTCCTCATTGTCACCTGCTGAGGCGACATCTATGAAATACAGGACTGCGCCCATCCTCTGTTTCACTCACAGCTCCTAGCATTCTGCACATAACATTCACCCTAACCCTCTCAGTAAATGTGTGCTATTCAAGAGATAATTTTTTTTTCAAGCTGGAGGACTGTTTGGATTCGACAATTAAAGGAATTGCAATCAGGAAATAAAGCAAAAAGGCCAAACTTTTTTCTTATTTAACAACAAAATGATCATGCAGTGGAGTATTTTGAATGAATGCACACTTCATAAAACCTAAATTTGGTCCAAACCATGAAACATTTTTAATGCATTGCATCAAAAATATAAGGTAATAAGTAATAGGCTAGATATCTGAAAATATTTGAAACCTGACAATAATTATACTTGGTGACATTGGGGTAAATTTGTATTATCTGAGTGTAAGTTCTGTCACAAGGAAAAGTCAATGAAATTCAATAAAGTACAATGCGATTCTTATATTTAACTTTAATGAAGCTCTCCCGGAGCTCCGATGCTGGAGAGGTTTTAAAAGCAGGTAGCTTGGCTGCCAGCTGGGTTTTCTCAGCTCAGTCAGATTAAGCAAAGTACACTTGTGCAGGTTTATTAACACACACAGTTTAGCAGAGTAACAGTCAGGCTTCTCTATTTCATGGCTTGGTTGCTTACTGGTAATGTCATTCCTGGGAGAATTCAGGACTTTTAATTATGCCATGAAGAGTTTACAGTATTGAGCTACGGAATGGAAATTAAACCGAGGGCATTTTATTTGTTCACTGGTTAATTAAATAGCAGACAACAGCAAGCTAGACTTACAGAAACCTCAGCAGATTTGGTTTGTCAACCATGTGTGAAAATATTTTTTTTCTTTTTAATTTCAATTAGCAGCCCACTGCTAAAATGAAATGAACTCAAAAGTGGGTTTCAAAATTTTACCTAGGCACATAAAGTGACCCAAGGACTTTTAAACATTCAGTAGATATTCACAACCTCCTGTAAATGCACTCTACCTTTTCAAGTGTATATTAAATGGATAAATCATGACTCCTGAAAAGTGCAGCTCATTCCTAACTCACAATATACCTAAAATAATATAAAAAGAAGAGAGTGTTTATGTGAAGTAATACAATTTTACAGGGCTGATGGAAAAAGCTACTTTCCAGTATTAGAAAGTAATCATAAAGTTCTGTAAAACTCGATTATCTGCAGCTGCTATAGCTCTGAATAACCTCACATATATTCGAAGGACAATTTCAGCCTCTACTGTATACCATATGTTTTGCAAAATGCTGGAGATCAGTAAGATTCAATTGATTTTCTTAAGGATCTTTTCCAAATAAAAATCTGATCATTTACTGATCCTGCTTAATATCCTTCAATTACTTTCATTGTTATTAGAATGAAGATGAAAATTATTAATAAGGCAGGCTATGGAGGACCTCAGCCTTCCCCATCTATTAGCTCCAAGCCTAAGGGGCTGTGGAGGATTCCAGACTTCCACATCTATAGGGCATTTTTGCAACACTTTTCTGCAGTGTTCACATATGGCCCCAACCACCTTTCTTCATGTCCTCAAGTATGTGAGTCTCCCTCCTGACTCTGCCTTTGCTGAATCTGTCCCTTTCCTCCCACAAAAGTCCCCTGCTTCTAGCCCAACTTGAACTTTTCCCCCATATTCATTCTTCAAAGTTCACTACAAATGCCACTTTCTCATAGAAACCTCCACTGACCACACCAGATTGTAGTCCCGTTAGCTCATCTAATAATGGATCATGTGATTTTGTTGTCGTTGTTGAACACGTTATTGGGTATATGAGTCTAGTGTTCTGGGAAGAAATCCAGGGTGGAAATATAACTCTGGAGTCATTAGCATTTAAATAGTGTTTAAAGACACAGGCCAAATGATATCATCACATAGAAGTATATACAGACAGAAGAAGTGTATCCTCCAAGCCTTTATTACATTTGCCATTCCTTATCTTTCAGCTGGCGTGTATAGTCTATTTCTATTAATTATTAATATCAACATGTTTAAATCTACTTCAGTAACATAATTTATCATATAAGCTTTGTCTTGATTTTTTGTATTTCTTTTCATCTTTCCTTACTTAAAAAAAATGGTATCTTTATTTTCAGTCTAAGAATAAAAAAACTTTGCCGTGTTATTAAAACTCTTGGTTTCCTTCCAACACTACCATACTACTATATAGGGTTTCTAAGATCGGGTTATAATTGACAGTAGGTAGAGAGATAAGTAGTAGATAGATAGGTACATAGATACACAGATATATGGACCTAGATAAATAGGGACACATATACATATTTTCAGACAGTAGCAAATATTACTAAGGCATCTGTTCAACTTTTCTTCTGATATCTCCTGGTTCTGGGTCTACTATTTCTATATACTTCATACACAACTGTTTTCACTGTAGTTTTTGTGTTGCAAAACTTCTGAAGCCTTATATAGTCAAGAATATATTTTCATGTCCTCTATTTAAATAACAATTTTCTGGAATAAAATTTGAGATTCCTTTCCTTCAAAATCTGGAATTACAATTCTATCATCTTCTCTCGTTCACATTTTTAAAGCTCTTGTTCATCTCTTGTCTTGCTCTTTTATCTGTGGTCTTCTTTCTTCCTTCAATGTCTTCTTTTTGTCTTTGATGTTTAACATTTCTCTGTGTGTAGGACTGAAAGTTTTCCTCTCACTTTTGTGAGGGAGCCCTTTGAGTGGCATAAGGTCTCATTGTTTCTTGTTTGGTTTTATTACAAATCATTTATCTCCATTGTTCTTCAAATATTTTTCCTCTTTATTTTTATCTTCCAATCTTTCTGAGATACCTATGATCTGCATGTTACATTTTGATTTTGATTTTTCATATCTTTTATGCTTCCCTTTTGGGGCATCTTTTTCTATGAGATTTCTGATTCTGATTTTATAATTGTCTAATCATCTCTAGCTGTATCTATCCCATCTATTGAATTCTAAGTTTCAACTTTCACAACTTTCATATCTAATAATTTACTTAGTTCTTTTCATTTTTTAAAGATGATATATGCCCCTACATAGTTTTGTATGATTACTAAGTTACTATGAATTCCCAAGCCTTTCTATATTGATATTTCTGCTCCTGAAACTATTTACAATGCAGTACACTTTTTATTTTTTCTCCTGCTTTATTGAGGTATAATCGACAAAACTGTGTATATTTAAAGTGTACAACATGATGATTTGATATATGTGTACATTGTGAAATGATTACCACAATTAACACACCCATCTGCAGATTCAATGCAATCTCTATCATAGATGCAATGACATTCTTGACAGAAATAGGAAAAACTTGAAGATAGAAACAGGAAATCCTAAAATTTATTTGGAACTGCAAAAGATCCCCAATAACCACGTATCTCTGATCTTTAGCATTGATCCTTGTCTTTATCAAATATTTCTGTAGTACTTACTTTGACTATGTACCAGTTCCTGCTCTAAATACTTTACTTAAATCCTCAAAACAACCTGTGAGACAGGTTGTCCTTTTAAAGAGAAGGAGACTGAGGCACAGAGAGGTTAATTCATTTGCCCAAAGTCACTGAGCAGGTAAATAGAGCAAGATTCAAACATGGGCAGCTTGGCTCCAGAGGTGTCCATGTTCTTAACGGCTGTGCTATGCCACTTCTATTGAAGCTGCCTGTTTTCTAGTCTGGCGTCTCCAAACTGTAAGGTTTGTGAGGGCAAGGTCTGTGCCAGTTTTTTTCACCTTCACCTCCACAGTAATGAGCATCATAATGCCCAGGTCATCAGTAGAGGAAAACAAAGACATACAAATGGCCAACAAGTACATGGAAAGCTACTCCATATGAAATATGAAAAGGGAAATGCTAATCAAAACCACAATGATATATCAACTCACATCTATTAGGATGTCTGTTATTAAAAAGACAAGAGATAACAAATGCTGGCAAGGATGTGGAGAAAGCGACCCCTTTACACACTGTTGGTGGGAAGGTAAACTGTATAGCCACTTCGGAAAGCAGTATGGAAGGTAATCAAGAAGTTAAAAATAAAACTACCATGTGATTTAGTAACCCCACTTCTTGGTATTTATTCAAAGGAAACAAAATCATTATCTCAAGGAGACATCTGTACACTCATGTTCGTAGCATCATTATTCACAATAGTCATGGTATGGAAATGACCTAAGTGTCCATGGATGAATAAAGAAAATTTATATATATATATATATATATATAATGGGATATTATTCAGCCATTAAAAAAAAGATGGAAATCCTGCCATTTATAGCAACATGGTATCACTTACATATGGAGTCTTAAAAAAAAGTCAGTCTCATAAATAGAGAGTAGAAAGCTGGTTTCCAGGTTTGCAGAGGTTGGTAGAATGGTACAGACTTTGAGTTATGAGATGAATAAGGTCTCAGAACCTAGTGAACAAAAAAAGAATGAAACTGGAACCTGATCTTTCACTGCTCACAAAAATTAACTCGATGTGGATCAAACTTGAATGTAGGACCTGAAACTATAAAACTCCAGGAAGAAAACATAGGGAAAGTTCCGCCACCCCCCTTTTTTTTCTTTGAAATAGAGATTCTTCACAAATGTCATTTGTGTGTGTGTGTGTGTAAAAGCTCATTTTCCTGTGGAGTAAATGGTTTCTCTGTCAAATAATGTGAATGGGGAGGCCAGGCACAGCCCCCATTAGCCTGGATGAGTTTAAGAGCAGTGGCAGATGAGTTTCCATCTGTCTTGGGGGAAGGAGCCAGCAGTCGTGTTGTTTAGCATCTTTTCCCAGGACGCTGAGTTTTCGCTCTCTTGGCGATACGGAGAAGATGCCAGATTAGGCTGTTGAGGAGCGCAAGGAAGGAAGAAGAAATTAAAAGTGGCAGTGGTGGTCCAGCTGAAGGAAGTGTCAAGAAGGTGGTGCTGAGCAAAAAGAAATAAAGCTATATTCCCAATGCTGTACTGTTCACCCCATGAATGATTTTCTAATTGGAATTTTGTTCCTATTTATCCTCTTCACCTATACTTACTGTGGGAGCATTTCCTAATGTATGTTAATTGTTGAATCACTGTTATACACTTGAAATGAATATAATATTATTTATCAACTTTATACTACAATCAATCAATCGAAAGTAAAGCAATAACTAGATTGGGAAGTGGGATACCAAGATGTGGTTTGTAAGTCTAGAGAAATTAAAATATGCACTCTATATGCCAATATCAAAGTTCTTCTCTAGAATAATGAGTCAGATGTTAGACTTCATTAATTAATCATTTCATTTTAATTTATAGTCACAGTATATCAGCATTTGAAGAGGTATTCTTTATTTCTGGAAAAATTATCCAATATTTTTCCTATTTCAAAAATATACATTTCATTCTAAAAATGTGAAGCAGGCTCAACATATATCATTTCACATTTCTTTTTGACTATAAGGTTGCTTAAACTATCCACAGAAATTTTGTAAATATTGATGCCTTTGGGATCCTTATTCTTAACCCTGTTTCTGACTCTGATGGTTTTTAACAAACTGAGTAATTTGTGACAGCAAATCAGAAAATGTGTCGGTGCTTATTTAATTGCCATTCAACTTTAATGCATGTTGATATATGCCTGTTTTGATTCTAGTTTAGCATGCCATTAGGAAATAGTACGCCTGTACACATTCATTGTTATAACTGTCCTGCTCTAACAACTGGCAAGGGGTAATGCCAAAACAAAGATTCACTACAAATAGGCTAATTTATTTGAGTAAGTGTCTCATTGTGATACCCCATAATTATTCAATTCGACATGCCAGCTACAAATGCCAAATAATTCTCCCACTACACTACTTATTTGTGAATAACTTTTACCCCTCTGCCTTTACCCCTGAATTCACTGCTATGTTTATAGATAAGTTCTCAGGTTGGTGGGCACAGCTGATGGATGATGGCGTCTTCATGCCTCCAGAAGGGCTCTGAAGTGTACAGTGGCAGAAGCACTCAGTAGTCCAGCATATTTCAATGTAAATAATTTGGTGTAGGGACATCCAGCAAGTCTTACTATGAAACTAGACTTAGAATAAGTAATAGGGATCACCAGATGCTGTTTTTATCTTCTCAAAATCACATGGATAATTCAAAACAATCAATTTTGAACTGATATATGTTGCATGCTTTTCTTTGAAATAAGTAAGCAAACTTTATTAAACTAGTTTCCCGTTACCGAAATACAGGGACAAAAGGAAAATTCGGCAATCTACTTAAGTTAAATTTTGCCTTTGTATTCATAAAGAACTGAGTCCAGAAACTGCCTCTGGCAACAATTAACTATGTGATCCTAGGCAAATTATTCTCTGAGAGCCTGATTTCTACCTTTTTTTTTGGTATCATTAATCTACAATTACATGAGCAACATTATGGTTACTAGACTCCCCCCATTATCAAGTCCCACGACATACCCATTCCAGTCAGTGTCCATCAGCGTAGTAAGATGCTATAGAATCACTACTTGTCTTCTCTGTGTTGTACAGCCCTCCCTGTGCACACCCCCTACATTATATCTGCTAATCGTAATGCACCTTTTTACCCCTTATCCCTCCCTTCCCACCCATTCTCCCAAGTCCCTTTCCCTTGGTAACTGTTAGTCCATTCTTGGGTTCTGTGAGTCTGCTGCTGTTTGTTCCTTCAGTTTTTCCTTTGTTCTTATACTCCACATATGAGTGAAATCATTTGATACTTGTCTTTTTCAGCCTGGCTTATTTCACTGAGCATAATACCCTCTAGCTCCATCCATGCTATTGCAAATGGTAGGATTTGTGTTCTTCTTATGGCTGAATAATATTCCATTGTGTATATGTACCATCTCTTCTTTATCCATTCATCTACTGATGGACACTTAGGTTGCTTCCATGTCTTGGCTATTGTAAATAGTGCTGTAATAACATAGGGGTGCATATGTCTTTTTCAAACTGGGCTGTGGAATTCTTAGGATAAATTCCTAGGAGTGGAATTTCTGGGTCAAATGGTATTTCAATTTTGAGTTTTTTGAGGAACCTCCATACTGCTTTCCACAATGGTTGAACTAATTTACATTCCCACCACCAGCAGTGTAGGAAGGGTTCCCCTTTCTCCACATCCTCGCCAACATTTGTTGTTTGTCTTTTGGATGTTGGCCATCCTCACTGGTGTGAGGTGATATCTCATTGTGGTTTTAATTTGCATTTCTCTGATGATTAGTGATATGGAGCATCTTTTTCGTGTGCCTGTTGGCCATCTGAATTTCTTCTTTAGAGAAGTGTCTGTCCAGATCCTCTGCCCATTTTTTAATTGGATTATTTGCTTTTGGTTTGTTGAGGTGCATGAGCTCTTTATATATTTTCGATGTCAACCCCTTATCGGATATGTTATTTATGAATATATTCTCCCATACTGTAGGATACCTTTTTGTTCTGTTGAAGGTGTCCTTTGCTGTATAGAGCTTTTTAGTTTGATATAGTCCCACTAGTTCATTTTTGCTTTTGTTTCCCTTGCCCAGGGAGACATGTTCATGAAGAAGTTGCTCATGTTTATGTCCAAGAGATTTTTGCCTATGTTTTTTTCTAAGAGTTTTATGGTTTCATGACTTATATTCAGATCTTTGATCCATTTTGAATTTACTTTTGTGTACGGGGTTAGACAATGATCCAGTTTCATTCTCGTACATGTAGCTGTCCAGTTTTGCCAACACCAGCTGTTGAAGAGGCTGTCATTTCCCCATTTTATATCCATGGCTCCTTCATTGTATATTAATTGATGATATATGTTTGGGTTAATATCTGGACTCTCTTTTCTGTTCTACTGGTCTGTGGGTCTGTTCTTCTGCCAGTACCAAATTTTCTTTATTACTGTGGCTTTGTAATAGAGCTTGAAGTTGGGAAGCGAGATCCTCCTTGCTTTACTCTTCCTTCTCAGACTGTTTTGGCTATTTGTGGTCTTTTGTGGTTCCATATGAATTTTAGAACTATTTGTTCCAATTCATTGAAGAATGCTGTCAGTATTTTGATAGGGATTGCATTGAATATGTAGATTGCTTTTTGGCAAGATGGCCGTTTTGACAATATTAATTCTTACTACCCAAGAACATGGGATGAATTTCCATTTGTTAGTGTCCTCTTTAATTTCTCTTCAGAGTGTCTTGTAGTTTTCAGGGTATAGGTCTTTCACTTCCTTGGTTAGGTTTATTCCTAGGTATTTTATTCTTTTTGATGCAATTGTGAATGGAATTGTCCTGATTTCTGTTTCTGCTAGTTCATCATTAGTGTACAGGAAAGCAACAGATTTCTGTGTATTAATTTTGTATACTGCAAGTTTGCTGAATTCAGATATTAGTTCTAGTAGTTTTGGAGTGGAGTCTTAAGGGTTTTCTATGTAAAGTATCATGTCATTTGCCCACAGGGACAATTTAGCCTCTTTCTTACCAATTTGGATGCCTTGTATTTCTTTGAGCTGTCTGATTGCCATGGCTACGACCTCCGGTACTATGTTGAATAAAAGTGGGGAGAGTGGGCATCCCTGTCTTGTTCCCAATGTTAGGTGCAAACTTTCAGCTTCTCTCTGTTAAATATAATGTTGGCTGTGGGTTTGTCTTATATGGCCTTTATTATGTTGAGGTACTTGCCCTCTATACCCCTTTTGTTGAGAGTGTTTATGATGAATGGATGTTGAATTTTGTCGAATGCTTTTTCAGCATCTATGAGATGATCATGTGGTTTTTGTCCTTCTTTTTCTTGATGTGGTGGATGATGTTGATGGATTTTCGAATGTTGTATCATCCTTGCATCCCTAGGATGAATCCCGCTTGATCATGGTGTTATCCTCTTGATGTATTTTTGAACTCGGTTTGCTAATATTTTGTTGAGTATTTTTGCATCTATGTTCATCAGGGATATTGGTCTGTAATTTTCTTTTTGGTGGTGTCTTTGCCTAGTTTTGGTATTACAGTGATGCTGGCTTTATAGAATGAGTTTGGAGGTATTCCCTCCTCTTCTATTTTTTGGAAAACTTTAAGGAGAATGGGTATTATGTCTTTTCTAAATGTCTGATAAAATTCAGTGGTGAATCCATCTGGCCCAGGAGTTTTGTTTTGGGGTACTTTTTGATTACCAGTTCAATTTCATTGCTGGTAATTTGTGTGTTTAGATTTTCTGTTTCTTGCTTGGTCAGTCTTGGAAGGTTGGGTTTGTCTAGAAAGTTGTCCATTTCTTTTAGGTTACCCATCTTGTATCATATAGATTTTCATAGAAATCTCTAATAATTCTTTGTATTTCTGTGGTGTCCATCGTGATTTTTCCTTTCTCATTTCTGATTCTGTTTACGTGTGTAGATTCTCTTTTTCTTTTAATAAGTCTGGCTAGGGGTTTATCTATTTTGTTTATTTTCTTGAGAACCAGCTCTTGGTTTCATTAATTTTTTCTATTGTTTTATTCTTTTCAATTTTATTTATTTCTTCTCTGATCTTTATTATGTCCCTCCTACTGCTGACATTGGGCCTCATTTCTTCTTCTTTTTCCAGTTTCAATAATTGTGACTTTAGATTATTCGTTTGGGATTGTTTTTCCTTCTTTAACTAGGCCTGGAATTGCTATATACTTTCCTCTTTGAACTGCCTTTGCTGCGTCCCCAGAAGTTGGGGTTTTGTGCTGTTGTTGTCATTTGTCCCCATATATTGTTTGATCTCTGTTTTAATTTGTTCGCTGATCCATTGATTATTTAGGAGCATGGTTAAGTCTCCACGTGTTTGTGGGCCTTTTTGTTTTCTTTGTACAATTTATTTCTAGTTTTATAGCTTTGTGATCTGAGAAGTTGTTTGGTAGAATTTCAATCTTTTTGAATTTATTGAGGCTCTTTTTGTGGCCTAGTATGTGGTCTATTCTGGAAAATGTTCCATGTGCACTTGAGAAGAATGTGTACCCTGCTCCTCTGAGGTTGAGAGTTCTGTAGTTGTCTGTTAGGTGGTCCATCTGTTCTAATGTGTTGTTCAGTGCCTCTGTGTCCTTACTTATTTTTCTGTCTCGTTGATCTGTTCTTTGGAGTGAGTGGTGTGTTGGAGTCTCCTAGAATGAATGCATTGCACTCTATTTCCCCTTTTCATTCTGTTAGTATTTGTTTCACATATGTAGGTGCTCCTGTGTTGCATGCATAGATATGTATAATGGTTGCATCCTCTTGTTGGATTGTCCCCTTTATCACTTTGTAAGGTCTGTCTTTATCTCTTGTGACTTTCTTTGTTTTAAAGACTGTTTTGTCTGATACAAGCACTGCAACACCTGCTTTTTTATCCCTATTAGTTGCATGAAATATCTTTTTCCATCCCTTCACTTTTAGTCTGTGTATATCTTTGGGTTTGAAGTGAGTCTCTTGTAGGCAGCATATAGGTGGGTCTTGCTTTTTTATCTATTCTACTACTCTGTGTTTTCTGATTGGTGCATTCAGTCCATTTACATTTAGGGTGACTATCAATAGAAATATACTTATTGCCATTGCAGGCTTCGGATGCCTGGGTACCAAAGGTTGAAGGGTAGCTTATTTACTTTCTAACCATCCAACTTTAACTCACTTATTATGCTATTATAAACACAGTCTGATGATTCTTTATTTCCTTATCTTCCTATTCTTCCTCCCCCACTCTGTATATATTAGGTGTTTTATTCTGTGCTCTTTTTATGTTTCCTTTGACTACTTTTGTGGATAGTTGATTTTATTTTTTGCCTTTAGTTAGTATTTGGTTGGTCTGCTTTCTTTGCTATGATTTTTTTGTCTCTGGTGACATCTATTTAGCCTTAGGATTACTTCCTTCTAGAGCAGTCCCTTTAAAATACCCTGTAGAGGTGGTTTGTGGGAAGCAAATTCCCTCAACTTTTGCTTATCTGAAAATTGTCTAATCCCTCCTTCACATTTAAATGATAATATTGATGAATACAGTATTCTTGGTTCAAGGCCCTTCTGTTTCATTACATTAAATATATCATGCCATTCTCTTCTGGTCTGTAAGGTTTCTGTTGAGAAGTCTGATGATAGCCTGATGGGTTTTCCTTTGTACGTGATCTTTTTCTCTCTCTCTGGTTGCCTTTAATACTCTGTCCTTGTCTTTGATCTTTGCCATTTTAATTATTATATGTCTTGTTGTTGTCCTCCTTGGGTCCCTTCTGTTGGGATATCCTTGGGCTTCCATGGTCTGAGAAACTATTTCCTTCCCCACCTTGGGGAAGTTTTCAGCAATTATTTCTTCAAAGACACTTTCTATCCCTTTTTCTCTCTCTTCTTCTTCTGATACCCCTATAGTACAAATAATGTTCCAATCAGTTGGTCACACAGTTCTCTTAATAATCTTTCATTCCTAGAGATCCTTTCATCTCTCTCTGCCTTAGCTTCTCTTTATTCCTTTTCTCTGATTTCTATTCCATTAACAGTCTCTTGCACCTCATACATTTTGCTCTTAAGTCCTTCTGTTGATTGTTTCATTTCTGTTATCTCCCTCTGGACTTCATCCCTTAGCTCTTCCATATTTCTCTGCAGGTCCATCAGCATCGTTATTACTTTTATTTTGAATTCTTTTTCAGGATGATTGGTTATATCTATCTTGCCAGGCCCTCTCTCTGGGGTTGTTTGAGTGATTTTTTGAGTGGACCAGTTTCTTCTGCCTTTTCATGGCAAAGAAGTGATTGCAGGCAGGTGGCGTGTATGTCAGCTGGGAGAACAAAGTCCCTTCCTGCTTGCTGGTCACCTTGCCCTTCTCCACTGCCTGCGCTGGTTACCCACACACAGGGAGCCATTTCTGGGTTAATCCCCTGAGCTGCTGTAGATGGAGAGGCCCTTGGGATAGTCTAGGACACTGTGGGGGTCACCGACATGCCAGGTGTGTTCTCCTGCAAGAACAGTACCCCTTCATGCCTTCCGGACCTTGTGCCAGCTTCCTCTGCCTATGCCGGGCAGCTGCGTGCTTGAGGCAGCCTCTGGGTCTGTCTCAGTTAGCTGCGTGCTGGGAGAAGACTGTGTGGTTGCTGTGGGTGGGGCTGCTCCCTGGCTGGTCCACAGCAATGGCACGTCAGTCAGTTTGCTTGCAGCGCTGGCAGGGGTGAATGAATGGCAGGATGCTTAGCTCCATGAGGGGCTTCACAGCTGCATTGCCACCCAGGGGGTTAGGGCAACTGAAGTTCCTTAAGATTCCCAGCCTGCAGGGCTGTGTGCTGGGATGATTTTTTCCACCTGTTAAACCCTTGACCTTTTAAGACTTTTAAAGTGCCTGCTTTTCTTTTGTCCCAGGGGAGCCAGCTGTAGGGACCGACTCGTAGTCTCCATCTCGGATTTTACTTTTCCATTTCTCTAATATCCAGTACACCATGCGATGTGTATCTGTGCTTCTGGCGAAGATTACTAGGGATGGTTATTTAGCAGTCCTGTGCTTCCACTCCCTCCCCACTCTGATTCTTTTCCTCCCGCCGCTGGTGAGCTGGGGTTGGGGGGAGTGCTTGGGTCCTGCCAGGTCACGGCTTTGTATCTTACCCTTTTCGTGAGATGCTGAGTTCTCACAGATGTAAATATAGCCTGGCTGTTGTACTGTGTCTTCTGGTCTCTCTTTTACGAATAGTTGTATTTGCTGTATTTTCAAAAATATACATGGTTTGGGGACATTTCTGCCACTCTACTCATGCCACCATCTTGAGCGCCTCCACTGATTTTTATCTTCTAAAATACAGTTGCATATGGCGTCAGGGATGGAAGGGCAGCATGGAGAATATAACCAATGGTTCTGTAACATCTTCCTATATTGATAGAGAGTAACTGCACTAGTCGGGGTGAGGATTTAGTAATCTGGGTAACTGTTGAACCATTGTGTTGTATACTTGAAACCAATATAATACTGTGTACAAACTATACTTCAATAAAAAAACAGTTGCATATTTCAAAGCATTATGTTTTATGAGCAGTCAAGAAAAAAAGACCTCTAAGAGAGGGCATCTGGTACAATCTTTGTCTTTCAAGTAACGTCAGGACTTTAAAAGATTAGTAAGTCTATGTTTGATGGGTAGAATGAAATAGGGACCAGGCAGGGTTTGTAAATCTGTAATGATCATCTACCTTTATTTGTCTTCCTCTTCCTCCTTTTCTCCTTTCCTATTCTCTCTCTCTCTCTCTTTCTCTCCTGCCCAGAATCTGCAAACTTTTCCTGCATTTGTGGAATCCTCTTAGTTTGATGATATCTCTTCTGCATAATAATCTCAACATTTAGTGGCTAAACAATGTACTATGATTTCTTATGGTTTTGAAGAGTTTGTGGGTCTCCTGGGCTCAGCTGACTACTTCTTGCTTGTGATCCCTCAAGGGGTTTCCATCATGTGTCAGCTGGGACCATGGCAGTCTTAAAGTTTGATTGGGCTGGATACCTAAGATGGCTCATTCACATGGCTGATAACTGAAGCTGGCTGTCAGCTGGAAGTTCAGCTGAGGTTTTCAATCAGAACATTTGCACATGGCCTCTATGTGTCCCAGACTTCTCACTATATGGTAGTTAGGTTTCAAAGGGAGGAGCTCAACAGAAAATGTCCCAGAGACCCAAGTAGAAGCCATAAGGAATTGTTTTTTAACCTAAGCTCCATCACATCTCATTGGTCATGAATAAGTTGTAGCACCAACTGGAGTCAAGGGGAGGAGTCTACAAAAGGATAGATAAATGGAAAGTGGAAGCGGTGTCTTTTAGATTGACTGCTGGATTCCCTTTACCCATCTTGTGGGAATAACACCAAGAGGAAGCTGAACATGTCAAATGTTCTTGGTCACTTACTGCAAGGGTACAGTTATTTGCTTTTGACTCAGCCAAACATGTACAGCTGCACTGGCCTTAGAATCTGTAGCTAATGGCCCAAGAAAGATGTTGTAAGGAAAGTCATTTCTGGCAGTGGTTTTAACAGTGACAATATCACTAATTTCCGAGGGCAGTGGTGCCTGCATCAGCGATGGTTAGTCTCCAATGAATAAGCCACAAAGGCCAGAGTCAGGGCACAAGGAATAGTGTCTAGTCCTCAGCGATTGGATGTGATTCTGTCCTTATGTCTGAGTCTCACCCACCAGGCTTTTCAGTGATTCGTTTTGCCATCAGTAATCTTTTAATATACTTACTTTTGCTCATGTCAGCCTGGTTTAATTTTTATTTCTTATGTCTAAGAATTCTGATCGCTACAAAAACACCTCTTCTTCATGAGGATTTTTTATTAAATGAGGCACTTCCCCATGTCTAATGCTAGCCTGTACAATCTGATCTCCTTTGAACAATCTGTACGTAGTCAGACATGAATATCTGTTTTCTAATATTTAAGGTTTTAACCATATAGCATTGACATAGTTTATGCCTAACTTTCATTATTCTTCCCTTTATTCAAGTTCTACGAGCATGCTGTCATAGTAAGTAGGCAGCTGAGTTAGTACACAGCTTAACTCAATTTTTACCCTCTAGGTTCACATATTCTAATACAGAAATAAACTTGAAAAAAAAAGATGTTCAAGCTAGTTTGCTTAACGGTTAACTTTAGCCTTTTCCAGTTTTACCTTCAGTTTTCCTTTTATTTTTTATTATTAAAAGTTTTTTAGAAAAACCCTGAGAAAAACCTGAGGCAGAGCATCTGCTAGGTTCTGATAGACCTGAGTCATCTAACCCACTGCTGAAAACTGCAACACTGAACACTCACAGGGTTTAAGTTACCAGGAGCAAGGAGGGAGGGCACACCCTGACCAGTGGGATTTTAATAAGTAAGCAAAAGGAAATGTTCCAGGAAAGATTCATCTTAAAATATTTGTGGTGGGTTACTCATTGGTTATAGATCAATTTTCTGACAGTACTAAAGGTGTTAAAATAGATATCATATAGTGGAATACCAACAGAAAATGCATACTATAATTTGAATTCTTGCTGATATTCAAAGAAAAATTGTCAACAATATGAAACCAATTTGGAAAGCACAACTGGAGGTAAAATAAAAGGGGGGAAAGCTATTAACAAGTACTATCTGGGTTCCTCAGTGAACTCCAACTAATTCAAAACAAACATACAAGCAATTAACATTCAAACAGCTTCATGTTTGACTACAACTCTTGAGTGCTGCACTTTTCTGACCTTATACTCTTGCATGGCTCATCTCTCAATGAAGAAACTATTTAGATTCCCTGTTCAGAAAGATAAGAGGATGTGTGTGTGGATGTGTGTTTGGGAGGCAGAGGAAGAGGGAGGTAGGAAGAGAGTTAAGAGTGTAGAATAGAAGAACCAAAATAAAAAATACAAGTTTCCCTAATGTCAACCCCTCTCGATTTTCAGCAATGGCCATTTATCAAAGCATGAATATCAAGGCCTCTATTAAAGTTCTACTGATAGGACAATATTCCCTCCTCCCCAAAACATTTGTAAACTGGTGGTTTTCCCCAGGAGGTTGCTCACTAAATTTCACGAAGGAGATTCTGTTTTGGGAAGACATTTGAAAATTCATTACTAAGTGGAAATAAATATAAAACATAACATTAACAACGTTAACTGAATTAACCTACACCTGACTTTTGAAATATAAATTATATCTTCAATATTCTTCTATCCCTTAGGGGACAGTGACTATGTACATAACCATTTTTATATACTCTACACTTCCCAGCACTTCCTTGACTATTAGGTATGAAGTATGGTTAGTAAATATTTTCAATGATCACATTAATATCATTATGGAAATGTATTGAAGAACAGCGACAGACCAGGATGTCTTATCAAGCCATTAGTAGGATATGGAAAACTCATGATTCTTACCTTCATAACCTAAAAATAGACTGAATGTCATGCTCACGTACTTATTTTAATGAGTTTGATTACCATTATATAGAAATCAAATTAACTAGCTTACATAAATGATCAGAACAACCTCATATTCCCAAAATAATTGGCAAATCCTATAGCGATACTAACAGTTGTATTAAATAATTAAAAAAAAAAACCTTTCATATGTTTATAATGAGCCACTAGTCTCTTCAGTTAATTTGTAAGACACCCTCAATATCTGGGTGTTTTTATTAACTCCTGTCTTATTTATAAGGAAATTAAAACAGAGGGAGTTAAATCACTTGCCAAAGATTACACAGTAAGTGGTTAAGTTAACATTTGAATGTGTGTAGTCTGGCTCCAAAATCAGTCTCTTCAAACCTGGGTTAGAACTTGAACCCGAGCTATCAGCCTTCAGAATCTGGGCTTTAACCACTCTCTCTATACATATACATATTAATAATTTTAACTAGAGTGCTCTTTAATTTCCTTTCCTTTTTCAAAACAGCGTGTGGCACCTCTCTTGACACAGTCTCTGAGTGCATTTTTGAGGATTTGCTGGCTTGAACTTTTCTTTATTTTCATTCATCATTAAAAGTTGTTCAACTACTTAACATTTCAGGTATTGAAGAATGCTTTAGTTACTGAGACAAGGCTTCTACAGAAAATGTGGAGCAAAAAGAGCACACTTAGAAACAAAGGCTCTATTTTGATTTGAGAATGTGGTAAATCAATGGAAATATTTATAACTGTATTTCTATACTTGAGTTTCTCTGATTATGATATTAATATTTCTTACAGAAAGTCAAGAGGACTCTTTCGTCTATGAGGGTGGTCTCCAAGACTTTGCTATTTATGACATATTCCCTCAGAGAGAAATACAACATGTTTTATTCTAAAGAAAGACCATAAAATATGAATATATAGGAGTAGCCATTTGGGCACCAGCATTTCTCAGTTTGTTTGCCCAGCTAACATAATTTAACGAGGAGAAAAATTAAGAAATCTTATTGTAGTGGCATAAATCAAAATAAAATGATCATATCTTTCAACTCAGGAAATGTCTGGTCATCAGAGCAGTATTTAAGATTTAAATCAGGTAAAATGTCATTTAACCCCCTACATATTTAACCTCTCTCTCTCTCTCTCTCTCTCTCTCTCTCTCTCTCTCTCTCTCTCTCTCTGTGTGTATGTGTATATATGTATATATATATGTGCACACATATTCTAATAATTCTAAGTATAATGCTCTATAATTTTTTATCATATTTCAAACTCATGAAAAATGTCCATGTTAGTATCATTTTCAAAATGATTATTTAAATATCTCTATAATACCACACTGAGTAGTACACCACTCTTAATTATTTGGTATGACTCCAGCATTGCAAAAAACTGTTTCTTTTTTGCATGAAGGTATCTTTACTGTTTCAGAACCTTATCTTGAGAGATTCTAAAATGGAAAAAGTGTGTCCAAATATACACACTGAAGGCTCTTGACACACGTGGTATTTACAAAGCATTTTTTTTTCTTTTAGGCCTGGCATCTATTATATGTAACAGCAGATGTTAATCAATAACTGTATCTCCTAATCATTCCAATAATGTATTTTGTAAGTGAAGGCTCTTTCCCAGAAGTTGTGCCAACCTGAGTATTTTGCTGTAGGAAAACAGCGGTACCAGTGGTAATGCATGAAGTCAGCGTTTAGGAATGAGTAAAACATTAAGATCTTCAAGGACAGAAGTGAGTCATATTATAACTGAGAGGTTGGTACCTCTCTTCTGATTGTTTTCACTTTAGAAAACAGCCACAGGTATACTACCTATTGTTAATTAAATTAGAAACCCTCTGCATTTTCAAACAAGTGAGGTAAAATTTAAAGATCAATACATTTCAAAGTCACAATATTTTAAACACCTTATTTTCTTGGAATGATCAACATAACAATTAACCAGAGCTACTTTATGTATTGCCAGAATTATTCTGCACCGCTGAGACTAAATAGAGTGGTCTGAATATCCTCGCATAA
This sequence comes from Smutsia gigantea, assembly GCA_032199065.1. Classification (NCBI taxonomy): domain Eukaryota; kingdom Metazoa; phylum Chordata; class Mammalia; order Pholidota; family Manidae; genus Smutsia; species Smutsia gigantea. The sequence goes on along the minus strand of JAVSCE010000756.1, from coordinate 107,806 downwards.
ATGGGACAAAAGGTATGCGTTCCCAGAATGTCTAAGCAAGTTATCAATCTTGCCATAATTCTTAATATTTAATGTCTAGTGACTCATGTTGGCTGAATTTTGTCACGACGTATCATTATATGTGTTAAAAAATTAAGGGTGTTGCTGTCAGGAAACTTCATGAGGCATTTTTAACATATGAGCTGTTTTCCATAAATATTTCCATGCATTCACATTCACATCTTTACTTATCTCAGATGAAAGCCTATGGAAAGGACTTCATTAAAGCATTATGAAAAATATATTTTCCAAGAGAAAGACAAAATGATTAATACATAGCAGTCATGTAACACATTGGAGCTGATGGTCTTGCCCTTAAAAAGGAGCCATACACACCACTGCTTGAAATGATCTTCATTAATGTAACAGCGCCCTCTATGTTCAAGAATCTGTAATAGGGGGAAATGCAATCTGAATAGTTAATGAAACTGATTTTTCCTTATCAGTTTTTACACATAAGGGTACAATTAACTTCTTGTTTATTAGTCAATTTTATAGTCTGTCTCCATGATGCCGAAAGGATACTGTTAAGATTTCATAAGTAAAAAAATGAAATCAAATTTTAAATCCATAGTTGTTAATGTCTTTGGAGAATAGCTATTCACCTAAAGAGCTTGAATATTAAAAGCAGAAATGATTTTGAGTGGAAAAGAATACATTTTTAATACTAATGATTAACACTTAAAAGCCTTCAAAGTAATAGGAAAATATTTGACTTTGACATAAACCATAAGCAAAATTATAGGTTTCATTCAAAAGGCACCTTCTTGCAAATTATAAGGAGCACTTGGATAAATTATACAGAAACCTCCTATGAGGGAGATTTTATCAGGGAACTAGTACTGAAGGAACAGATGACATGTACTGTTTTAGAAGCTGCTTTCCAGAAGAAAAACCTTATTTTCTCCCTACCCATTAGTAACTAAACGTGTCCATCAATTTTCCAATTTAAATCTTCAGATTACTTCACAAACTTTGCCCTCAAAGTGTACAAGGCAAGATGAAAATTAGAATAGAGAGATCCAGCTTTGTCAAAAGCTTACATAAATAAAAATAGTTCTAAATGCTTGTTTTTATTAGTAATTTAAAATGTTTGTTCTTTAAGGTACCTGTTAGCTTATGTTAATTGTTACAGGTATAAGCACTTTTAAATATTTAATTATCTGATATGAAATGAAAAGCACAAAATGGAGGTTTTGATTGAATATTTTTATTCTAAAATTTCCATTTGTGCAGCTGTGTTTAAGTATATTGCTAAGAATAAGTAGGAAAAGGAAGGTGAAAAAAATGGATTTGGTAAATAAAGTTGGAATTTTTTATAGGGAAGTAGGTATCGAATTAGAAATGAGAGTGGTCCTAGGATGTCCAAGAGAAATAAGCATTTTTGTCATAGATACTACGACTGTTTGAAGAAATAATTCTACACTTTTTTCTCTAAAACTGTCAAACTTATTCTTCATGATTTCAAATTTGAATGTATAGCACTTGTGATAGAAGAATGAACTAAAATAAACTTTGGCAGGAGAAAAGTTAAACACAAATATATTCAAATCCTACTCTGTGACTTCCATCAAGGTACTAAAAAAGCCACAACAAGTCTAATAAAAAATTAAGCATACACATGATAAAAATTGTCTGCGGGCTTAAAATAGACTTTATTCTGAAGTTTGTTTCTGTCAAATCTAAATATAAAGCTGGAAACTTTCAAATCCCCAAATATTTTGTCCAAGAGAATGAGGGTCTGAAAATAGAGAATATGAATGGAATGCCTATTATTTTGCTTCAAGAATATGGTAGAGATACCCGGGGAAGATGGCGGTGTGAGCAGGGCGGCAGAAATCTCCTCCCAACACTAAATATATCTACGAAAACACAGAAAACACATCTATTCCTAAAAGAGAGACGAGAATACACAGGAAAGCGCACAGCGTGCAGCTACACCCGAGAGGACTCGGCACCCCAAGAGGCGGGTAAGATACGGAGCCGCGACCCGGCGGGACCCGAGCCCTCCCCCACCCCAGCGCACCGGCGGGAGGAGAGGATTCAGAGCCGGGAGGGAGTGGAAGTGCACCCGCGAAGTAGCCAGCCCCGGTGATCTGCGCGGGGAGCGCTGACCCACATTGCGCAGTGCAGCGGAGATTGGAGAGACAGAGGGGCAGGATCTGAGCGGGGAACGCGCCAGGGGGCTTGCAGCCGGCTCCCGGGAAGGAAAAAAAAAAGTGCGCGCTTTCCTCAGCGGTCTTAAAGAGACAGGAGCCCAGCGGAGGAGCCGGATCGCCCCAGCACACTCAGCCCAGCAGGCTGGGAGTCCTGGGGAGTTTCAGACGCCTTAGCTGGCGACTGAGGAAGCGTAGCCATACTTAACACTTCTCACTGAGATCAACAGCCTCCTATTCGTTCCCACCCCTGCCAGAGCGATAAAGGGCCCTGCGGAGCGGCACAGTCACAGCTGTGGAATAGTGGGGCAATAGCGCCACCTAGAGCATTCCCACAGAATCTACGTCCGGTGGGCATTTTTTTTGTTTTTTTTTGTTTTTTTGTTTTGTTTTTGTTTTTTCTTTTCTTTCTTTTTTCTTTTTTTCTTTCTTTCTTTTTTCTTTTTTTCTCTTTTTTTTTCTTCTCTTTTTAAAGTCTTAAAGAGCCCAGCTGACATACGTGGCAACTATCAGTGACCAAATTATACAGCCATGAAAAGACAGAGGAATATGGTTCAGACCAAAATCAACCAGACAACCCCAGAGAGGGAGTCTGAAGGGATGGAAATGCACAGCCTCCCTGAAAAAGAATTTAGAATAAAAGTCATAACCATGCTGATGGACCTACAGAGAAATGTGCAAGAGCTGAGGGAGGAAGTGAGGGAACTGAGGAAAGACAATACAGAAATCAGACAAGCGATCGACGGGCTTAACAGCAGAATGGATGAGATGCGAGAGACTGTTAATGGAATAGAAAACAGAGAACAGGAGTACAGAGCAGCTGAGGCAGAGAGAGATAAAAGGATTTCTAGGAATGAAAGAATATTAAGAGAACTGTGTGACCAATCCAAACGGAACAATATTCGCATTATAGGAGTACCAGAGGAAGAAGAGAGAGAAAAAGGGATAGAAAGTGTCTTTGAAGAAATAATTGCTGAAAACTTTCCCTCGCTGGGGAAGGAAGTAGTCTCGCAGTCCACCGAAGCTCATAGATCTCCCAACACAAGGGACCCAAGGAAGACAACACCAAGACACATAATAATTAAGATGGCAAAGATCAAAGATAAAGACAGGGTATTAAAGGCAGCTAGAGAGAGAAAAAAGATCACCTACAAAGGAAAACCCATCAGACTATCATCAGACTTCTCAACAGAAACCTTACAGGCCAGAAGAGAATGGCATGATATATTTAACGTTATGAAACAGAAGGGCCTCGAACCAAGAATATTGTATCCAGCACGATTATCATTTAAATATGATGGAGGGATTAAACAATTTCCAGATAAACGAAAGTTAAGAGAGTTTGCCTCTCATAAACCACCACTACAGGATATCTTAAATGGACTGCTCTAGATGGAAGCACACCTAAGGCTAAAAGATGTCACCAGAGAAAATAAAATCATAGCAAAGAAAGCAGACCATCCAAATACTAACTAAAGGCAAAGAATAAAACACCTATTATAGAAAGAATGGAGGAGGAGGAATAAGAAGGGAGAGAAAGAAAGAAACATCAGACTGTGTTTACAATAACTTAACAAGAAAGTTAAGTTAGATTGTTAGATAGTAAAGAAGCAACCCTTGAACCCTTGGTAACCACGAATCTAAAGCCAGCAATGGCAATAAGTACATACCTATCAATAATCACCCTAAATGTAAATGGACTGAATGCACCAATCAAAAGACACAGAGTAACAGAATGGATAAAAAAGCAAGACCCATCTATATGCTGCCTACAAGAAACTCACCTCAAATCCAAAGATATACACAGACTAAAAGTGAAGGGATGGAAAAAGATATTTCATGCAAACAACAAAGAGAAAAAAGCAGGTGTTGCAGTACTTGTATCAGACAAAATAGACTTCAAAACGAAGAAAGTAGCAAAAGATAAAGAAGGACATTACATAATGATAAAGGGGTCAGTCCAACAAGAAGATATAACCATTATAAATATATATGCACCCAACACAGGAGCGCCAGCATATGTGAGACAAATACTAACAGAATTAAAGGAGGAAATAGACAGCAATGCATTCATCTTAGGAGACTTCAACACACCACTCACTCCAGAGGACAGATCAACCAGACAGAAAATAAGTAAAGACACAGAGGCACTGAACAACACACTAGAACAGATGGACCTAACAGACATCTACAGAACTCTACACCCAAAAGCAACAGGATACACATTCTTCTCAAGTGCACATGGAACATTTTCCAGAATAGACCACATACTAGGCCACAAAAAGAACCTCAGTAATTTCGAAAATATTGAAATCCTCCCAAGCAACTTCTCAGATCACCAAGGTATAAAACTAGAAATAAATTTTAGAAAGAAATCAAAAAAGCTCACAAATACATGGAGACTTAACAACACTCTCCTAATTAATCAATGGGTTAACGACCAAATCAAAACAGAAATCAAAGAATATATGGAGACTAATGACAACAACAACACAAAGCCACAACTTCTGTGGGACGCAGCAAAGGCAGTTCTAAGAGGAAAGTATATTGCAATCCAGGCCTATTTAAAGAAGGAAGAACATTCCCAAATGAATAGTCTAAAGACACAATTACTGAAATTGGAAAAAGAAGAACAAATGAGGCCCAAAGTCACCAGAAGGAGGGACATAATAAAGATAGAGAAGAAATAAATAAAATTGAGAAGAATAAAACAATAGAAAAAATCAATAAAACCAAGAGCTGGTTCTTTGAAAAAATAAACAAAATAGATAAACCCCTAGCCAGACTCATTAAGAGAAAAAGAGAATCTACACACATAAACACAATCAGAAATGAGAAAGGAAAAATCACGACGGACCCCACAGAAATACAAAGAATTATAAGAGAATATTATGAGAATCTATATGCTAACAAGCTGGAAAACATAGAAGAAATGGACAACTTCTTAGAAAAATACAACCTTCCAAGACTGACCAAGCAAGAAACAGAAAAACTAAACAGACCAATCACCAGTGACGAAATCGAATTGGTAATCAAAAAACTACCCAAGAACAAAACCCCTGGGCCTGATGGATTCACCTCTGAATTCTACCAGACATATAGAGAAGAAATAACACCAATTCTCCTTAAAGTTTTCCAAAAAATAGAAGAGGAGGGAATACTTCCAAACTCATTCTATGAAGCCAGCATCACTCTAATACCAAAACCGGGCAAAGACCTCACCAAAAAAGAAAATTACAGACCAATATCCCTGATGAACGTAGATGCAAAAATACTCAACAAAATATTAGCAAACCGAATTCAAAAATACATAAGAGGATCATACACCATGATCAAGTGGGATTCATCCCAGGGATGCAAGGATGGTACAACATTCGAAAATCCATCAACATCATCCACCACATCAACAAAAAGAAGAACAAATACCACATGATCATCTCCATAGATGCTGAAAAAGCATTTGACAAAATTCAGCATCCATTCCTGATTAAAACTCTCAACAAAATGGGTATAGACGGCAAGTACCTCAACATCATAAAGGCTATATATGACAAACCCACAGCTAACATCATACTTAACGGCGAGACGCTGAAAGCTTTTCATCTAAGATCGGGAACAAGACAGGGATGCCCACTCTCTCCACTGTTATTCAACATAGTACTGGAGGTCCTAGCCACAGCAATCAGACAAAACAAAGACATACAAGGCATCCAGATTGGTAAAGAAGAAGTCAAATTGTCACTATTTGCAGATGACATGATATTGTACATAAAAAACCCTAAAGACTCCACTCCAAAACTACTAGAACTAATATCTGAATTCAGCAAAGTTGCAGGATACAAAATTAACACACAGAAATATGTTGCTTTCCTATACACTAACGATGAACTAACAGAAAGAGAAATCAGAAAAACAATTCCATTCACAATTGCATCAAAAGAATAAAATACCTAGGAATAAACCTAACGAAGGAAGTGAAAGACCTGTACTCTGAAAACTACAAGACACTCCTAAGAGAAATTAAAGAGGACACTAACAAATGGAAATGCATCCCATGCTCTTGGCTAGGAAGAATCAATATTGTCAAAATGGCTATACTACCTAAAGCAATCTACAGAGTCAATGCAATCCCTATCAAACTACCAACAGCTTTCTTCAATGAACTGGAACAAATAATTCTAAAATTCATATGGAACCACAAAGGACCCCGAGTGGCCAAAGCAATCCTGAGAAGGAGGAATGGAACAGGGGGAATTACACTCCCTGACTTCAAGCTCTACTACAAAGCCACAGTAATCAAGACAATTTGGTATTGGCACAAAAACAGACCCACAGACCAGTGGAACGGAATGGAGAATCCAAACATTAACCCAGACATATGCAGTCAATTAATATTTGATAAAAGTGCTTTGGATATACAATGGGGAGATGACGGCCTCTTCAGCGGCTGGTGTTGGAAAAACTGGACAGCTACATGTAGGAGAGTGAAACTGGACTACTGTCTGGCCCCATACACGAAGGTAAACTCAAGGTGGATCAAAGACTTGAATGTAGGTCATGAGACCATAAAACTCTTAGAAAAAAACATAGGTAAAAATCTGTTGGACATAAGCATGAGCAACTTCTTCGTGGGCATGTCTCCCCGGGCGGGGGAGGCAGAGGCAAGGATGAACAAGTGGGACTATATCAGGCTGAGGGGCTTCTGTACAGCAAGGGACACCGTCAGTGGAACAAAAAGACATCCTGCAGTGTGGGAGAATATATTCATAAAAAACGTATCTGATAAAGGGTTGACATCCAAAATATATAAAGAACTCATGCACCTTAACAAACAGAAAGCAAATAATCCAATTAAGAAATGGGCAGAGGACATGAATAGACACTTCTCCAAAGATGAAATTCAGATGGCCAACAGGCACATGAAAAGATGCTCCACATCGCTAATCATCAGAGAAATGCAGATTAAAACCACAATGAGATATCACCTCACACCAGTGAGGATGGCCAACATCCAAAACACAAACAACAACAAATGTTGGCGAGGATGTGGAGAAAAGGGAACCCTCCTACACTGCTGGTGGGACTGCAAATTAGTTCAACCATTGTGGAAAGCAGTATGGAGGTTCCTCAAAAAACTCAAAATAGAAATACCATTTGACCCAGGAATTCCACTCCTAGGAATTTACCCTAAGAATGCAGCAGCCCAATTTGAAAAGGACAGATGCACCCCTATGTTTATTGCAGCACTATTTACAATAGCCAAGAAATGGAAGCAACCTAAGTGTCCATCAGTAGATGAATGGATAAAGAAGAAGTGGTACATATACACAATGGAATATTATTGAGCCATAAGAAGAAAACAAATCCTACCATTTGCAACAACATGGATGGAGCTATAGGGTATTATGCTCAGTGAAATAAGCCAAGCCGAAAAAGACAAGTATCAAATGATTTCAGTCATACGTGGAGTATAAGAACAAAGAAAAACAAACTGAAGGAACAAAACAGCAGCAGACTCACAGAACCCAAGAACGGACTAATAGTTACCAAAGGGAAAGGGACTGTGGAAAATGGGCTGGAAGGGAGGGATAAGAGGGAAAAAGGGGCATTACGATTAGCAGATGTAATGTTGGGGGGGCACGGGGAGGGCAGTACAACTCAGAGAACACAAGTAGTGATTCTATAGCATCTCACTACGCTGATGGACAGTGACTGTAATGGGGTTGGTGGGGGGACCTGATGAAGGGGTAGTTTAATAATCATAATATTGCACATGTAATTGTAAGTTAATGATTAAAAAAAAAAAAACCATGAAATGACCAAGGGGACAAGGGTCTCCCCCAAGCAATAATCAAACCAAGCAGCAGAGAGTTCCCTTCTCTCAGCTGGAGGAACTGCATCTGAACCATCCTGGAAAAACTTTCGGCACTTTCTGTCCCAGAAGTTTTAAGGATCTGACCAGCTAGATAGAAAGAGATGCCCTTTAAAGAACCTTAGCTAGGAAAAAAGCTTTGTGACATTTCTTCCATAATCAGAGAGTCTGTAAATATGCTTGGGATTTGTTCACCTTGTACACAGTCAACAGAACACCTAGATAGGGCTCTAGGGTGTTTCTAGGCTAATATCCTAATATTCAACCAGACTGAATTTTCACATTGTCACTAAGTTTGCTGACTGCCCTTGATTGTTTTGAAGTCAGGCTGACATATACAGGATGCGAGGAGTACATGACGCCAATGGACCTAACAATGGTCTAGTGTTTCCTGACTTATTTGGCAAATGGAGGATCTAGATTTTGCTTAAGTGTAGACTATTTGTAAGAATCTGATAGTAGGCTTAAGATCTTTCTATTAATTATATTCTGACCTTGAACAAGTCACTTGGTTTATCGTCACATCAGCTTCTTCATCTGTCAAGTGGTAATTCCTAAGGTTTCCTCTAACTTCACAATTCTATATAATAAATGAGTATCTGCATTTATCGGATTCTGGTCCCAGATCAGATTCTCTAAAACTTATTTTTTATTCTCCTCCCCCATATATTATTTCCAGAATGTAATATAATTGCTGGGGCTGGGCATTTTTAATGTATGTGAAACATTGGAGACTGGTGGCATATTATGCAATTTTTACAGTGAGTAGAAATGACATACTTTAAAACTGACCGTGTGTGTCACTACAAATATATTCTGTCTCCATGCTTGCAGTGTACAAAGTGTTATCTACTATTTGACATTATTTCCTTCTCTTTAGAGCTCAGTTTTTTGTATCAATTAATTTATTCAAAGGTAATGTTGAAATATGATTCACATAACAATCAAAATTTAATGTTCATATGGCCCATAGGAATCTCTCACTTGAAATATCTGGAGATGAAATAAGAGGAAGTACTGAGGGAGGGACTTTATCAGAGACGAAAATAAGAAAACCTGAAAATCTTCTTTTCTTCTTGCACAAGGAAGAGAGAGTGAGAGAGATATTGAAAGACAAAAGGACCAAGTTCGGAAATAAATGCAAGCAGAAACTAATAAAGATGAATTTGGAGCCGAAATAAGGCTACAAATATTTGTTCTGTTGGACCTTAGGTATGATAGATTTATTAGATCTAAAATACTCTACACAGTTTGATTTCTGCCTCCTTTGCAGACACAACCAGATAAAGTGGTCATGCCATGAGGATATTATGCTCGAGCAGCTCTCCTGAAGTCCCTTCCAGATAAATGGCTGTTGCCTCTGTTTCACTGTGTTGAGGCCACATGGCTTATTTCAGTTTCAAGATATCGATTTGTCAGTAGAACTGAAAATAACAGTATTATTGAAGGTCCTATTAATCGACAGTATTAGTGCACAATAGATCCAGAACATCTTACAAGCATAGGTACATCTGCTGACTTGGCTTCCTCCCCTTGAACTATAATGAGTTCAGAATTTATTGGAAGGATAACTTGCTTTGTGAGGAAAGAAAAAAAGGATGTTGGTTTTAAAGATCCCTTGAGGATTTGTTTCACATAAAAACAGAAGTTGTCAATATGCACGTAAGATCAAAGACAAAGCTTACTGGGGTATGTTAGCAATGTTGTCAATGCACATATTTTTTGGATGGAAATAAATTCATCTTAACTTTGCAGTTCTCAGAATTGTTTATATAAGATGCTTAGCATGTTAGATGTTAAAAACAAGCATCTGAATATTAAAATGGAAGTCATCCAAAATCAATTTTTGTAAAAAAAAAATTATACAAATACAACAATCTTCCCTATTAATAGCAATTCAGAAATGGAAGATCCTGGGTAGATGGGTTTCCAGATAACTAAGATTAAAAAAATATATGTCTGTGCTGTACAATAAAGTACGTCAGGCACACATGACCATTTTATCTAAATTTAAGATAATTAAAAATTAAATGAAATTTAAATATCAAACCCTCAGTCACACTAGTCATATTTCTGGTGCTCAGTAATGATGCTCAATAATGATAGGTGGCAACTGTATTTGACAATACAAACATAGAACTTTTCCACCATTACAGCAAGTTCCACTGGACAGCTCTAATTCTGAGTATGTAAAAAAAATAATTCTCAATAGCACTCTTTCTAAACAATTTTCCAATTCTCTGCCTTTTTACTAGAATAAGAGTAATTGACCTTTCCTGATTTATGTTCACCTTTTTTTATATACTGTTTCAGAGGTAGTTAAGTACATAGATATAGGATTAAATGCATTCCAACATTAATGGCTTCTCTAGAAATTGCTTTCAGAAAAGAGTATATGATATCAATGAGAATTTTTTGTTTTTTTTTCACAAGAGAAAGATGTGATTTTACCTGCTTGCAAAGAAAGTACAACATAGCTACAAGTCTTCAAATTTAAATATATAATAAAAAGTAAATCTTCCTCAAAATGATTATTCCACTCTCTAGCAAAGCTCATCCCTTTCCTTTCCTCTTGTTATAACTGCCTTTTGTTTTGACAAGAAATTCAGTGCAAGTATTCCTTTTTTACCCCATCCATTTCCATGTGGACTGTAAGTATGTCTTATATTTTGTCTGCTCAAGTTCCTTGCTTTGCTTGTTGATTGGCTACGAAAGATCGTCTCTTTCATACTTATAAGACTTCATGGAAATAATACTATGGGGATGGCTTACTTCAAAACCTACAAATTTCTCAATATCAGAATACATTTGCAAGTATGATGCCAGAGTATATATCGTACTATTAATTCTACTTCAGAGACACAATCTCTCTATATACAGTATTTAAAAACCACATTTAACAATATAATGTGTATCCAAGTGACTTTGGGATCAAAATTCTTTATTATAACCCCCTATTAAATATTCAACACTCTTATCGCTAGGTGAAATCAAAAAAATAATTTTGAAGACAGAAAGAAAGTTTCTTAAAATCACACCCAGAAGTCATAGTATGCTTTCTCCACAATCTGAAGGGTGACATGGCAAATATTTGACAACCAGTACAACACGGGCATTGGGCCATCTGGACAAACATGAGAGGAGGGTTGAGGTGAGCCCCTGCAAGTGCTAGCCGTACCCTCAGAGGAGCAGATGCTCCCAAGAGACCCTCAGGTTGAGAGGCAAGAGGCATTGGAGGACAAGGAGCATTAGCTTTAACAAAAGTTGAGAAAAATATTTTAATAATGAGCAGAGCCTTCCTGAAGCAGGCCAACTGTATAACGGCCCTGTACATTTGCCCAGCTAAAGAATAATTTCATTACCATCAGATAAGCCTCTGTTCTTATTTTTTCCCACTAAAGAACAGAAAGGGAAAAAATCATTTAGAAAAAACAAGTCCTTGTTAGATCTACTTCTTTTAAAAAATATATTTTCCAGAGCCTTGACTCTACATTATTCAGGTAAATGATATTAAATAAAATCTAAAATTTTTCCTAATATAGTTAAAATGTCCATACAGCCCAAAGAGATCTATAGATTCAATGTAATCCCTATCAAAATTTCAGTGGCATTTTCATAGGAAAAGCAATCTTACAATTCGTATGGAATCACAAATCCTGAAGAGCCCAAGCAATCTTAAGAAAGAAGAACAAAGCTGAAGGCATTGAACTTCTTGATTTCAAGCTGTATTACAAAGCTGTAGTAATGAAAACACTAGATCAATGAAAAAGGATAGCCCAGAAAACCCATGCACATGTGGTCAATTAATTTATGACTAAGAGACCAAAAATATACAATGGGAGAGAGAGTCTCTTCAGTAAATACTGTTAGTAAAACTGGACAGTTATATGCAAAAGAATGAAACTGACCCCCTGTCTTATACCATATATAAAAATCAACTTAAAATGGATTACTTTACATTTAAGATCTGAAATCATAAAACTAAAAAACATAGCAGGTAAACTCTTTGACATCAGTCTTGGCAATAATTCTTTTTGATTTGACAGTAAGAGCAAAGGAAACAAAATAAAATTAAACAAGCAGGCCTACATCAAACTGAAAAGCTTCTGCATAACAAAGGAAACCATCGCCAAAATAAAAAGCCAAACTATGGAACTGTAGGAGATAGTTGCAAATTATCTGTCTGGTAAGGGTTTAATATCTGAATTATATAAAGAACTCACATAATTCATTAATAAAAACAAACACTACAATTAAAAAATGGCAGAGAAATCAAATAGACATTTTTCCAGAGAAGATATCCAAATGGCCAACAAGCATATGAAAAGGTGCTCGACATCATTGATCATTAGGAAATGCAAAACAAAACCACAATGAAATACCACCTTACCCCTGTTAGAATGGCTATTATCAAAAAGCCAAGAAATAAGAAGGGTTGGTGAGGATGTGGAAAAAAGGGGACCCTTGTGTCTGTTGGTGGAATTGCACGTTGTTGCAGGCACTGTGAAAAACAGTATGATGGTCCCTTAAAATATTAAAAATATAACTACCATATAATCCAGCAATCCCACTGCTGTGTATACCTTTAAAGGAAGAGAAAACTGGATCTCAAAGAGATACTTGCATTCCCATATTCTTTGCAGCATTATTCACAAAAGCCAAAATATGGAAACAACACAAATGGTCGTCAATGGGTAGATGGATAGAGAATGTGGCATGTATATATATATATATATATACACAATGCAATATTATTCAGCCATGCGGAAGGAGGCAGTCCTGCTGTGGATAACAATATGGACATGATGCAGAGTGAAATTTTCCAGACAGAGAAAGAGAAATACTACATGATATTACGTATATGTGGAAACTAGAAACAAGTCAAACTCATAAAAATAGGATATGTGGTTGCCAGGGTCTGGGGCCGGGAGAAATAGAGAGAGATTGGTAAAAGGGTAAGAACTTTCAACTATAAAATGAGTATGGTCAGAAGATCTAATGTATAACATGGTAACTACAATTAAACAACACCTTATTGTATAATTGAAATTTGCCAAGTGAGTAGAACTGAAATGTTCTCACCAATAAGTAGGTAAATGATAGATGTGTTAATCACATTTTTAAACTGCAGAAAATCAAAGACAAAATCTTGGGAGAAGCCGATGGGGCAATGGCAGGGAACACCTTATCTATAGAGAAAAAGGATAAGGATTATGTTAGACTCCTCTTCAGAAACCACACAATGAAAGAAGAGTAGAATGAAATATTTAAAGTGTTTAAAGAAAAAAAAATGCCAACTTGGAATTCTGTATCAAGGAAATTTATCCTTCAAAAATTAAGGGGAAATAGAAACTTTGTCAGAAAAACAAAAATTTAAGGACTCTGTCATCAGCAAGCTTTCCTTGAAAGAAATGTTAAAAGTTCTTCAGTGAAAACAAAATGGCAGAGCCAAGGAACTAGGATCTGCATAGAGAAAGGAAGAGTGTTTGAGAAAGAATAAATGAAAGTAAAAGAAATCATTTATTTTCTTATTCTTAAATGATCAGTATAAAAGTTGGTTCAAACTGATAATAGCAGTGATATATTGGATGATACACTGGATGATTCTAGCTTATAGAAAAGTGAAGAGAATGACAGCGGTGTGGTGGGGGAAGGAATGGGGAACCCTCCATTATAAGGAACATGGACTATCTGTGAGACTGTGTGATATTATTTGAAAGTGGACTTGGAATAGTTGTAAATGTGTATTACACACTCTAGGGCAACCACTAAAAGAAGTAAGAAAAAAAAGTGTAATTGACTTGTTAGGAGGAAAGAGAAAATAGAGAACCATAAAAATTTTTTAATTAAAACCAGAAAAAGCAGTAAAAATTGCTAGACAAAAGGAGAAACCAAAAACAAGGGGGACAAATGGAAAACAGTTACAAATATGGTAGATATTAATCCAAATATATCAATAATCATTTTAAGTACAAAAGGTCTAAGTGTATCAACTGAAAGCCAGAGACTATCACAGTAGATTAAAAACATAAGGCCCAACTATTTGTTGTTTATAAGAAACCCACTTTAAATATAAAGACACAGAAAGTTTAAAGGTAGATAAAAGCATACAGAAATGTACCACTGAGCAATAATCCAAAAAAAGCTGGAGTAGCTATATTAAATTCATAAAGAGCAGACTTGAAATCTAGAGGGACTTTACATTATCATAAAGGAGTCAATTCCCCAAGAAGACATTATAAACCTTATTATGTATGTGCCTAACAATGAATCATCAAAAAACATAAAGGAAAAACTGACAGAACTGCAAAGAGAAATAGATAAACCTATTACAGGTGGACGCTCTTCACATCCCTCTATCAGAAACAGATCTAGCAGCAGCAGTAAGGACATAGTTGAACTGAATATCACCATTGATCATGTGATTCTTATTCCTTCACAACAGCAGAATGCATATTCTTCTTAAGTTCACATTGAACGTTCACCAAAATAGACCACATTCAGGCACACAAAACACAAGTTAACAAATTAAAAACAATAGAAATCACATAAAGCGTGCTCTTAGTCAACAATGGGTTTAATCAGAAGTCAATAATAGAGAGAGCTGGAAAATCCCAAAACATTTGGAGAGGAAATAACACATTCTAAATAACACATAGGTCAAAGAAGCTTCAAGAAAGTAAAAATGTTTTGAACGAAGTGAAAATTAAAATGCAACTTATGATTTATGGGGTGAAGTAAAAACAGTGCTTAGAAGGAAGTTTATAGCACTGAATGCATACGTCAGAAGAAAGGGAAGGACCTAATATAAATACTACAAGCTTCCAAATTAGGAAACTAGAAAAATAAAGGCAAAAATATCTAAGTAAGCAGAAGAAAATAAAAATAAAAACTAGAACAGAAAGAAATGAAATTTTAAACAAGGAATTAATAGAGAAAATCAAAAAAATAAAAGTTGGATCTTTGAAAAGCTCAATAAAATTGATAAACCTCTAGCCAGGTTAACCAAGAAAAAAGGTGATCCAATACAAATCCTAATATTACAAATGGAAAAGAGCAATTACTACTGAAAATAACATAGGGATATTTTGAGCAACTCTATGCTCCCAAATTTAGCAACCTAGATGAAATGGACCAATTCCTTGAAAGACACAATCTAATAAAACTCACACAAGGAGAAATTGATCATTTGAATTGGTCTATATCTATTAAAGAAATTATATCAACAACTTGTTTCACATAGTTTCACTAATTCTGCCAAACGTTAAGGAAGAAATTATACCAATTATCTTCAATTATCCAGAATGTAGGAGCAGAGGAAACACTTCCTAATAATTCTATGAGGCCAGCATTACCCTAAGACCAAAAACAGACAAAGACATTATAAGAAATGAAAATTATTGACCAATATGTCTCATGAACATTAATACAAAATCCTCAGTATTAGCAAATCCAATTCAGCAATGTATAAAATGAATTATACACCATGACTAAGTGGGTTTTATTCCAGGTATAAAAGTTTGGTTCAACATTTAAAAATCAGTGTAATCAGTCATATCAACAAGCTAAAAAAGAAAAGTCATATAATCTTATCAAAAGATGCAGAAAAAGAATTTGACAAAAACCAACATACATTTATGATAAAAACTCTTGGCAAACTTTGCACAGATGGGAACTTCAACTTCATAAAGAATATGTATAAAAACTACACGTAATAAGCACTAAATTATTAGAAACTAATCACTTTTCCCTAACATTGAGAACAAGAGTTCTGCTTTGACCACTCCTATTCAACACTGTAAATTGAAGTCCTAGTTCATGTATTATGTTAAGGAAATTAAAGTTGTACATATTAGGAAGAATGGAAACTGTCTTTATATATAGATGACATGATTTTTTAATTAGATAATTCCAAAGAGTCAACAACAAAACTCCTGGAGCAAATAAAGAAGTATAGTAATAGCAGGATTGAAGGTTAATATGAAATAGTCCATTGCTTTCCTATATACCAGCAATGAACAGTTGGAAATTAAAATTACAAACACAAAATGATCTATATTAGCTCCCCCTGAAATGAAATACTTGGGCATAAGCCTAGCAAAATATGTGTAAAATCTATATGAGGAACATTACAAAACACTGATGGTATAAATCAAAGATGATCTAAATCAATGTATCCCATGCTCATGGATAGGAAGGTTCAATCTTGTTGGAATCTTATTCCCAATTTGATCTGTAGATTGAATACAATCCCAGCCAAAATTCCCATAAGTATTCTGTGGATATTGACAAACTGATTCAAAAGCTTATATGGAAAGGCAAAAGATCCACAATGGCAAACAATACTGAAGGACAAAGTCAGAGGGCTCATAGTACCTGATTTCATAGCTTATTATTATAAATCTACAGTGATAAAGACAGTGTGGTGTACTGGTGAAAGAACAAACAGATCAATGGAACAGAATAGAGAGCCAGAAGTAAACTCACACAAATACAGTCAGTTGCTCTTTGACAGAGGATCCAAGGAAGGTGAATGGAAAAAGGATAATTTTTTTCAACAAACAGTGCTAGTTCAAGTGGAGATCCACCTGCAAAATAAATCTAGGTATAGACTACACTTCACAAAATGAAATCATTTCTTACATATTACGTCAAATTACTTTCACAGAATATCCCTTTGTCTGTTCCTTACAAACAACAAGTCTCTTCCTCAGCTCTCTGGGGTCTCTGAATTTGAATTTCATCATTTGCTTCCTTTACATCATCACTTCCCTTTCTAATTTTCTAATTCTTAAAGTGTCTGATTTTTCCCCCCCAACATAAAAGATTATTTTCAGTGTCATAAAACTAGGAAACAATATGTAAACTTTAGATCTAATGATTTCTTTATTCTGGCATCATATAATTTAATGATAACACTACTTTTCCATTTAAAAATACACTTCATTGCTCAAAATGCCACTTGATGTTGATAAAAGTAGTAACCCAGTAATATCATCATTTGAAATCCAAAGTACAAAGAGTGGAAGTGACTTGTCAAAGGTTCACACGGTACACTGGGAACTAAATCCACGATTCCCAACACCTTTCCCTCTCCCAAGGATGCTGGAGCCTGGGTTAGTTGAGTAATAATTTATACCTCAACCATTGCTTATATGAAAAGAGAAAACTAGAAAAAAGAAAATCGAATACACATGGAGAGTGAGAGAAAACAAAGCTGACAGAATAAATTAATTCTTCTTATGTTTCTGTAAACCCTGCCCCCAAAAGACAACTAAGTTAAAGCCTCCGGATAAGAAAACATAGCGAACTATAAGGGGAAATGAACTTAATTCCAGGTACAAATTTCTAAAGGTATTTGCCACATTCAGAACCAATTTATTAACATAAGTTAAACATTAAGTGCCCAGTACAAGGCTACCTCCTTTCATCTTATCTCATGAAGTAGGTATTATCTCTATTTTATTGCTAGAAAGTCTGAATTTCAGAGATATAAAGGGATTTCCTCAACATCACATGAGGAAACAACATGACCAGAATCAAAATTCACTTTCATGATTTCAGGTCCAGACTCTTTTAATTCAAGTCAAGCTCAGTATAAGGGACTGATGAGTATAGTGGATGGCACATTTAATGGTCTTTTTACACCGTGGTGGCTGTTTAAATGTAGGGTAAAAAACAGATTACATGTTGGATGGTTTTGTGATAGGCTGAACACCAAGATTATTAATATTCATATTAATAGTCATAAAGCCATCACTGCCTTAGAGCCATCATATGGCTTACACTGTAGATAGAGCTCCTATCTCAGTTCTCCACTGCACCTTTATCATGAATTATGATCCCCATTTTACAAATGAGGAAACTGAGGCTTAGAGTAACTAGGTATCTTGGCTGAGATCAGACAGCTAAATATTTGAACTGAGGTTTGTTCCCAAGGGTCTAAACTCTTTCTGATATATTTTAATTCTTTTTTAACCACAGTCAAAATGGTGGTTTTCATCCTCTCTATTTTTCCTCTTGACAATAGGTTGAAATTGTACATGCAATTAAACATCGCTTCTGTTCCTTAATTGTGTGCCCAACTGCATGCTCTGGCTGAAAGCACCTACAGTTTGCAAGCACTGATTAGATGCTTATGCAATTTCCAAAAGGATAGCATTTAGTATGCATAGAAGGAGGCCAGCTTTTAAGAAGATTGTCTTTACTGGTACAAGTTTTGAAGGTTTCTATGTATGGAAAATGTCAATTCAAATACAACATAAAGCTACATTTTCTAAATGCATTTTAAATGCTTGCAACTGTGACGTTCCTCTATGTAAATGTTTATCTTATGAAAGCATAAACTCTGACAGAAAAGTATTTCTACAAGACAATAGGAAGTGTAGAAGACGAGGTAAGACTGCTGAGATGACAGTAACTAGAGATGAAAAGCATAAATGTGCCCATTATTTCTAGGAACCTGAAAAACGTAGTCCATATTTTCTGGTTACATTGTCATCTCTGCCTAGTTTTAGGCATTTTAAAGTCAGCAATTCCAGAAGTAGTCCTGTGCATCATTAGATGTCTCAGCAGATAGTAATGGGCTTTAGGACCTTAAACTTCTAGGTCACTGGTTTGAATCCAACCCAAGTCATTACCATTTAAAGGACATTACATTGTTCAAAGTAGTCACTGAAAACTAATTTGCCCAATTCATACATCTCTGAATACTCTTGAATTTACACATTAAGCTCTTTCATTCATGCCAACTTGACCATTGCATGATATAGATTTGGGATGACAGTAAGGGAGAATTGTGGGTGGGAGGGGACAGTTTGAGGGAGTAAATAGTATGGGTGGACTTCACAGAATTCACTCTAACATTCAAGAAAGAGATACTGGATAACACACAGAGCACCCTCTCCTACCTTCTGATTGAAAAGAAAACTACGTTTTTCTCAGTAGGCAAATTGTTCAGAGAGAAAAATAAACCCAAGTTACTACTTTTATGTTTATTTATCATTATTTCTCAGTATTTTCTTAAAGCTGATGACCCAATAGAAATATTAAGAAAGTTGAGAAAGTTGTTGTTAAAGTAGTTATCATTTGCATTTAATTCATTTAATTAATATGTGTGCATATGGGCATGCATCATATATCATGTAGGTTATTAATTTGGAGTAAAGTTGCAAGGCATAGTAAAATGACAAAGTTCCAAGGCATAGTAAAATGACAAATTAATGCATTGTGTATTTTCTAAAATCACAGCATAATCACAGAATGGTGCATTTGTGAGTGGTCATTTGGGAACTATTGCAGGTGAGAGTTTTCATGATTCTTAAAAAAACAAAAAATTATCCTACAAGATTTTAACCAGAAGACTAATGAAATGAACTATTTGCTTCACAAACTAACTTCTTTACAACCAAAATAAACTGTCTCAGAGATTAGAAAAAGAAAAAAAAAAGGCCTTGCAAAAAAATCAACTGTCATGATGTATTTCTCCTATCTTGTTAATCATACCCAGGAGCATAGGAAAACATTAACTTCTTTTCATAAAATTGTTACAACTGCACAGTTTTTCGCAAATGCCACAATCCCCTTCTCCTGGTTAAGAGCAGATTCTAGCTTTAATAACCATCAAGAAACTTGCAAGTGAAGATATTAAACAGCCTCAAAGTATTCACTTCTAATAAGTATTTATTCTGATCTCCAGGTGTTTTCATTTCAGTACTCTAGGGCAACCAATACCTATTTGTAATCATGCATTGAAAAGACTGACAAATGCTGTAAATGAACTGGGCTTAGCCACAAGGCATTCTGAGAGCTCCAACTGGCCAGAATCGAGAGCATGGGGCCCTGTTCAGGGGTGAATTTAATACAGACTCACTGTGACCAATCACCGTCCGACTCTGCAAGACGTGGCATGATTGGTTACTGATCGTGATGAGCATCTGTTACATAAGTAGTGATTTGTGGGCAGCAATGTTTGCACTTTATGTAATTACAGTTCAAATGCGGGGGACTGAGATGTGACCTGAGTTGATGGGAGATTGGTATTATTTAAATTGACCATCATAAATGTAACTCTTTCAGACAGAAGTGCAGTAGAGAGACGACTGCCTGTAATTATATGAAATAGAACCCTCATCAAATTTATTAAGATTTTTGTGTGTGGTCATTTGCAAAAATTTCCCCTTAGAGATTAATACATTTTTTAAAGGAGATATATCAGCTAATCAAGTTGATTAAAACACTGTTCTTCTTCCTATAGGGATCCTGCCATATGTGAAAACCCAATACTTTATAATAATTTGTTTAGTTATCCTGATCACTCCTTTTTATGAGAAAAAAGATACATAGTATTTCTGCATGATAAACTGTGGTATATTCATATAAAAGACTCCAGAATGTGAATGCTTTTGACTCCTTGAAGAAACCAAATATATTCTTTAGTGTGCCTCACAACTGCAGCTTTTATCAGATTGTTTTAATAATGTCACTACTGTTCAATTTGTTACATATTTCATCAGACATTCATGGCAGTCAGTATAAAACACAAGTTAGACTTTAAAATGAACTGTTCAAATCTTCTGATAATAAAAGGAGAGTGACATATAATTATAAGGCAGCAACAGATCAAAGATTCTCAAGGATGTTGGCAGTCTACTGTTAAGAGCTAAAGAAACAAATGCTCCTGAGAAAATTCCTTTATGCTTCCCCTCCCTCCATGTCTTTCTTTGTTTCTTTGTTTCCTTCTTTCCCTCCTTCCTTCCTCCCTCCCTCCCTTTCTCCCTCCTTCTCTCTCTTTTTTTAAAATTTATAAATGGCTCCTACCTTTGATGATTTCATGGTCAGCAGGTAAAGGTGTACTATAAACACATACTTAGAAAACAATACAAATATGATAATAAATGGATACAACATTTCATGACAATTTGCTGCTTTAAACTCATGTACCTTGTTTAGCTTTCAAAAGACAGGTGGGCATTTGGATGGGCCTTCATAGATGAAGAAACCAAGTATCTGAAAAATGGCGATTTGCCCAAGGTTAATTTGCTTAAGGTCACCTACTCACCAGAAGCCAAGTCAAAGAGTAAACGAACACTAATCTACTGACAACAAGTGTATTTCCAATACACAACTGTGTCCTTTAAATTCTGATTATAACCCAAACTCATTCTATGAAGCCAGCATCATGCTCATATTAAAACCAGGTAAAGAACCACAAAAAAAGAAAATTACAGACCAACACCACTGAGGAACATAGATGCAAAAATACTCAACAAAATGTTAGCAAACTGAATTCAAAAATACGTCAAGAGGATCATACACCATGGTTAAGTGGGATTCATCCCAGGGATGCAAGGATGGTGGTACATTTGAAAATCCATCAACATCATCCACCACATCCATCAACATCATCCACCACATCAACAAAAAGAAGGACAAAAGCACATGATCATCTCCATAGATGCCAAAAAAGTATTCAACAAAATTCAACATCCATTCATGATAAAAACTCTCAACAAAATGGGTATAGAGGGCAAGTACCTCAACATAATAAAGCCCATATATGACAAACCCACAGCCAATATCATACTTAAGAGCGAGAAGCTGAAAGCTTTTCCTCTACGATCAGTAATAAGACAAGGTTGCCCACTCTTCCCACTTCTATTCAACATAGTACTGGAGGTCATAGCCATGGCAATCAGACAACACAAAGAAATAGAAGTCATCCAGATGGGTAAGGAAGAAGTCAAACTGTCACTGTTTGCAGATGACATGATATTGTACATAAAAAACCCTAAAGAATCCACTCCAAAACTACTAGAATTAATATCTGAGTTCAGCAAAGTTGCAGGATACAAAATTAATACACAGAAATATGTTGCATTCCTTTACACTTACAATGACCTAGCAGAAAAAGAAATCAGGAAAACAATTCCATTCACAATTACACCAAAAAGAATAAAATACCCAGGAATAAACCTAGGCAAGGAAGTGAAAGACCTATACCCTGAAAACTGCAAGACACTCTTAAGAGAAATTAAAGAGGACACTACTAAATGGAAATTCATCCCTTGCTCTTGGGTAGGAAGAATTAATATTGTCAAAATGGCTATCTGCCTAAAGCAATCTGCAGATTCAATGTCATCCCTATCAAAATACCAAAAACATTCTTCAACGAACTAGAACAAATACTTCTAAAATTCATATGGAAACACAAGACCCCAAATAGCCAAAGCAATCCTGAGAAGGAAGAATAAAGCAGGTGGGATTATGCTCCCCAGCTTCAAGCTCTATTACAAAGCCACAGTAATCAAAACAATTTGGTACTCGCACAAGAACAGACCCATAGACCAGTGGAAAAAAATTGAGAGTCCAGATATTAACCCAAGCATATATGGTCAATTAATATATGATAAAGGAGCCATGAAATACAATGGGGAAATGACAGCCTCTTCAATAGCTGGTGTTGGAAAAACTGGACAGCTACATGTAAGAGAATGAAAATTACTGTCTAACTCCATACACAAAAGTAAACTCAAAATGGATCAAAGACCTGAATGTAAGTCATGACAACATAAAACTCTTAGAAGAAAACAGGCAAAACTCTCTTGAACATAAACATGAGCAAGTTCTTCATGTACATATCTCTACAGGCAAGGGAAACAAAAGCAAAACTGAAAAAGTGGGACTATATCAAACTAAAAAGCTTCTGTACAGCAAAGGACACCATCAATGAAACAAAAAGACATCCTACAGTATGGGAGAATATATTCATAAATGACATATCTGATAAGGGGTTGACATCCAAATTACATAAAGCACTCACACACCTCAACAAACAAAAAGCAAATAGGCCAATTAAAAAATGGGCATAGGATCTGAACAGACACTTCTCCAAAGAAGAAATTCAGATGTCCAACAGGCACATGAAAAGATGCTCCACATCACTAATCATCAGAGAAATGCAAATTAAAACCACAATGAGATATCACCTCACACCAGTTAGGATGGACAACATCCAAAACACAAAGAACAACAAATGTTGGTGAGGATGTGGGGAAAGGGGTACCCTCCTACACTGCTGGTAGGAATGTGAATTAGTTCAACCATTGTGGAAAGCAGTATGGAGGTTCCTCAAAAAACTCAAAATAGAAATACCATTTGGCCCAGGAATTCCACTCTTAGGAATTTACCCTAAGAATGCAGCAGCCCAGTTTGAAAAAGACATATGCACTCCTATGTTTATCACAGCGCTATTTACAATAGCCAAGAAACGGAAGCAACCTAAGTGTCCTTCAGTAGATGAATGGATAAAGAAGATGTGGTATATATACACAATGGAATATTATTCAGCCATAAGAAGAAAACAAATCCTATCATTTGCAACAACATGGGTGGAGCTAGAGGGTATTATGCTCAGTGAAATAGCCAGATGGGGAAAGACAAGTACCAAATGACTTCACTCATTTGTGGAGTATAAGAAGAAAAAACTGAAGGAACAAAACAGCAGCAGACTCACAGAACCCAAGAATGGACTAACAGTTACCAAAGGGAAAGGGACTTGGGAGGATGGGTGGGAAGGGAAGGATAAGAGGAATAAGGGGCATTTTGATTAGCACACATAATGTGGGGGTGGGGGCATGGGGAAGGCAGTATAGCACAGAGAAGACAAGTAGTGACTCTATAGCCTTTTACTACGCTGATGGACAGTGATTATAATCGGGTATGTGGTGGGGACTTGATAATGCAGGGAATCTAGTAATCACAATGTTGCTCATGTAATTGTATATTAATGATACCAAAATAAAAAAATTCTGTTTAACAGGATTTTCAAGGAACATATTTAAAAAAAAATGTTTCTGAAAATGTCAACATTTACAATTTTGATTTTTGAAGTATCATGTAAGTTATATTAAAAAAATAAACACAGGAAGTTTTAATAGCTAACTATTTTAGTTTTATAAATACAATTTGCATACCAACTTTATATACGCATACTCTAATCAGTTAATGAGAGTGGTTAACCGATTAAGAGTTTTGATTTCCTTCCTAGGATAATTAGGACAATCATTAATAGATTTTCCTCTTTCATTTTTATGTCATCTCATGGCAATATTTTCCGTTGGGTTCGTGATAACATGATGACACAATAATTGTTATAGAATTCAAAGTAGAACTTGTAGAAGAACAATTTGTATGACTATTGCTGTATCGTTCAATAAGTTCACTCTGATTAATATCATTAACTGGCACAGCAATTAACAATGATTGAAGGAGTATTTAAATTAGTGTGTCACTTATAAATGATTCACTTCATTTCCGAGGTTGTGTCAGACAAAGTCTGTTTAACACCACAGCATCCCTTCTCCACTTTGGGTCAATAGAGCTTGGGGAACCAACTGTGTCTGGTGAACACTTCAAGTTCAGCCATTTTTAGACACAGAAATTAGGTGTCTGCATCCACAACTTCTCCACCATGAAACAGATTAATAGACCATGGTGCAAGTTTGTGTTTAGGCAACTGTTACATAAAAACACTAACACACACAAACACACACACATACACACACACATGCACATGCCCTACTACTCCTTCTCTGGAAAGCTTTGTTGGTCGACTGCAATACAACTAAATGGACTTGACTAACCCTCCAAAAAACTAAATCTTTCAAACGCAAAGGAAGTTTTGCTCATTCCCATCTCTGTTCTCCTCTCTCTCTCCTTTGTGCATTATTATCTTTTGTTGTTAAATATATTTTCTAAATTTTCAAGTTGTCAATGCAACTTTCCATTTTCATTATTGTTAAATACCTGAAAAGGAATAATCTCAGACCTTGATTATAAAAAACTACTCATAATTATCTATGCAAAAACAAAAAGCCTAGAACATCACAAACTTACACCCATGTAGTCTACATATTTGCATCAGGTGTGTAAGTACCACTGAACAAACTGTTCAGTCTAGATGTTCCTTTCATTGCTATGTGTGTGACACATGAAAAAGAGCAAAGAATACCATGAAGGCACTGATGGTGGCTGCAGCTAACATTTGGTATAGGTTTACGATGGAGGGGTATTGTCATGTATTATCTCTTCTAAAGCTCACAATGGTCCTCTATGTTTGAGATTATTTTTGTTCTGTCTTCATATAACAGAAAACTGAGGCACAGAGAAATACCATCTTGTCAAGATCACATATTTAGTAAGTGAGTTATGACTCATCCCAGGAAGTTTAACCATAGGATCTAAGCTTTTAATCACCAGTCAATACTACAGATCTTAAGGACTGACTTTTGATAGGTTGTGTGGCTTTAGAGAGCTAGGCACTGGAAATATGGAGTTCTAGGAATATTCAACTCTTGAGAACTGAGAATTTTCTCAGTGAAATGATGAAACTATGATTAAATGACACACTATTAGTGATCTAGCAGGTAACTCATGTGCGTCTCTCAGAGAAAGAATGCTAGACTTACACATTAATGTTCTTTATTGGCATAATACCCAGTTAAATAAATATAATCTACATAGTAGTGCATTTTTACAGTACAGCATTAGAACCATGTGGGTAGCAAGGATCATTGGCACCATCTGTCTGGATATTATGACGAACATTAGCTCAATCTACTACAAAGCTTTACTAGAAAATACATAGACTGCATCCTAAGGTGGTACCTAGAAGTTGTATGTTTCATTATAAAACTCCTATAGAATTAAAGAAGGCAAACCATACTTCTTATTATTACATAGTATTTTTAAGCACCAGTATGAGGAGCTGGTTTTGTTCTAATATACCATCTCCAAGAGGTAACCTATCAAAAGCCATCAAGAATGAGGGGAAATAAGAATCCATTAAAATTTACCATCTTTTCTACTAAGTCAGTCAACAGAAAAAGTGGGCACTCTGGCCAAATGAATAGGAAGAGATCTCCAAATTAATTGAAGATAATCTAAAGTATTTTTCAAATGTGTGGTTTGGTTTTATCTTATATGAAAATGATAAATACTATTTCCACGTATAAAAACTGTCTCATGCTCAGTACTACCATGCTGATCTGGCATTATAGAGAAGGGAATTATTTTCAGTTAATGAAATTTTCACAACAACTAAATCTTCCCGTTAGGCTAGGTATCAATATTTATTTTGTTTTAATGAAAGTCTTTAGAAACCAATGATAAGAAATATTAAAATGCATCTAGACATAGGCAGATTTCAAATGCATCAGGGCAATGATGCAATCCAAACACCTGGCCTGGAGGGTTACATGTGCCTTCTGTCTTGTAGAAGATATAACTCCCCAGTAGAACATAGGCCCTATGAGAACAGGACATTAGTCTGTATTTTACCCTAGAGCCTAGCACATATTCAGTGCTCATTAAATATTTGTTGATAACTCAAGAAGTGAATGCAGGGGAATCTGACTGAAATCTCAGTAGTGCTTGTGGAAAAGTGATGCATTCTCCATACCTGACACACACAGAGGCTAAATACAACACTGCTCCTCTATTCTTGACTTCAAAGGTGGTTTTGGATTATTTGTTATTTAAAATCCCAAGGTCAGTATTACATTCCGTGCTATTGAGTATTATGTGTTAGTTAAACTGAATAAAAGAAACAAATAAATTTTCCAGTATTAATTACTACCACTGAGCACATGATTTTAGGGATTTAGACAGAATGTTTTCCTCTTTAAGTTCATTTTCACATACATGAATTATGAACAACTCTTCATTGATGGATAATTATTTCTAAGTTTAATAGAAAATATACCAGTAAGTGAAATGGATATGCACATTTCTTAGATGTCAAAATCATTTGTTTCTAATACATTCAGAGTATTTTTTAAATAGTCTCTTTTAGCACATGGCAGAGTAATTGCTCCTTCCCACACTGTTATTACCACCTTGATTTTTTTTTCATTCCAATGATCTTTATCCAGTGCCTGTTAGGTGTAAAACACTGTTCTGTGTGATAGTAGAAAAATAGCAGAGATAAATCTGGTATGGATTCATCTTTAGTATATTAACACAGATTAAATTGAGGAAGACAGATTTTTCCGGTTCTCTCCCTTTTCACTACAACATACCAACCTGTCTGTATCAACTTGACCTGAAAGATCATCCAAGCCCTTGATAACGCATTGTGTTCATATATGTTCATGTAATACTATGTTCTATTCAGTAATCTGACATGTATTTTGTTAACTGTGGCATCTTAAATGCCCTGGCCATCATAAAACCATCTTTATAAAGTCATGTTCCAGGTGCTAGATATCCTTGGTCCTTTTATAAGGAGTAAAGTGGCTCAAGGTCATGCTATCATTTGATGTGGGCATGATGTGAGACAGGTACAATTTAGGGGTCAGGAATATTGTCATATGTCAGCTTTGGGCTTGAGACCTTGCTTCTCCACCATCTAGCTGTGTGAAATGTAGAGCTTAGTTCTGCATTTTAGAATGTTGAGAATAATGATGCCTTCATTTTTGTCTTATTTTTCTGAGGATTCTCATGTTCGATATTAACTATCATTTGGTGTTACCTGGAGGATCATTATTTTTAGCTACTTTGTCATTAATATTTAGGAAACATTTTAACATTTATGAAACTCTTTAGTTTTGAGGAGGGATATCTGAAGAGGGCAGCTAGAACACAGAGGCCTGAGTAATTTTATCTGGGTTTTTCTTTTGTTATTGTTTGTGTTAGAAATCAGGGCTCCTTCTTCCTACACAACATGAAGGTAACATCTGTCAACACATTTCTTCATTGTCTGAAATGCTTTTTTTGAAATTGAATGTCGTTTGTGGTTATAATAATGCAGTTCTATCAGAGATAACAAATAATTGGCAGGAAAAATTGTACAGTCCAAATCTTCCCAAGAAATAAATGGACTGAAATGTAATTTATAAGGAAAGCCTTGTTCCTGAGGTAATCTAGTGTGCAGGAATTTGTATAATTTCACATAGATACAACAAATCAGATTGTATGTGTGGAATAGTTTTTTATTCCCTTAGATTTGAATAATGCCTTCTAACTACTAGTTAAGCTTTTGACACTACTTTTTAGCTACTACTGTCTAGTTTATGTGGATTCCAGTATACAGCTCCTCCTATAACTCAAACATGTTTTTCTGTAAAACATTTAGACATCATGTAATCTTGGTTCATAGTCACTGTTCACAAAGTTTTCATTACTGTATCGTACCAGTTTACAAATGACAATATCAGCTTTTTATTTATAGACAGCCTGATTCTAAGAAAAACTTAAGACAAATATAAATTCATTTGCTTTCTTCTCTACAAAGACACACCCTCACTTGATGGTTAACAAACTTCATTGCTAAGTCTGCTGGTCTTAGAACTAATTCTCCTGATTGCTTCACTACCCTTGACGGTTACAATTTCCTTGAATTGCTTTCCTGAGTATTCTTCTCTTCTACAGCGTTTAACTTGTCCTTGGCTTTCTTTGTGATTTCTGATTTTTGCCTCAAAAATGTCAGGGTCCTCCCTTCCAGGTGCCCTTAAATTTAAAAATGTTAATGAATTCTACCATTTTATCAGCTTTTTTTACTGCTTTAAAACCTAGACCTTTCAGTCACTCTTCAAATGCTGGTGGCCGTTCCCACCAGTCCTTTAACCCTCGAATATCATCTTTCGCCTGAAACTACCACCCATTTCTCATTTCTGCAGATTCTTCCTTTATTTTGATTCTAAAGATTCCACTTTCCTCCCTATTTCCAGAATCCTAGAACAGTTTTCTTTCACAGCCTTCTTTTTCTTCTCTCTTGTCTTCATGCCTGGAAACGTTATCTACCCCTCTTGCACATTCCTGCCAGGTGCTATGGTTTTTACATCATTCTCTTTACATTACCATATTGGAAAAATGCCATTTTAAACAATGTAGAAGATAAATCCAAGATTGCTGAATCTGGAATTTTAGGCCAACTATTGCTTAACTTTTCATGTGTGTACTTACTAATAACAGCTAAGGAGTGCTGGACAAGTAACGTTTATCCTGATCCCAATATTGGTTTTCATGTGTTTCCATTTATTCGTCATAAAAACCCATGAAACAGAGGCGCTTGTTGTGCTCAGTTTTTAAGAAAAAGAATGCAAAACTTTGATTAGTAAAACAGCTTGCTCAAAGTCAAAGACAAAGAATGAGTGATAGAGAAGGGCTACTGCCTCCTCAGTGCAATCAACCACTGTCTGTTCATCCCCAAAAGGGAACAACTTCTGTTCTAGTAAGTTCAGCATCAATCAACCTTCAGGTCCCTTCAAATTTGTTTCTATCCCAACTCCTAACTCATTTTTTTGTGTTGCAATAATTTTATCTTACTTCTCCAAAAGTGTGTGTTCAACATATCCCTCACAGCCTAGTTCAAGCTTATCTAAATGAAAACTTCCTCTCTCTAAGAAGCCCTATCTTAAGCAGTACTTTCATTATGACAGTCTCTGCCACATAAATGTACCCTCTGTCATACTGTCTCACAATATTCATTATTGCCATTGGTGTGCCCTTTAGCTCTCATTTGTTTGCATTTCATGAGGGTAAAGACCATCTTTCCCAGATCGCTTCCTGGAGATGGAGGAAGCATTGGACCATCTTGGAATGTGTTTGTGGAATGGGTTGAGTAGGATTTCCCTTTTCCAAAAGGGCACGGAGAAGGGCGTGCCCTGAGAAGCAGCGGCCAGTGATGGGACCTATCTCCATCAGAGCAGGACACGTCATTCAACCTGTCACCCGTCATGACAGACAAAGCTGGTTTAAAAGCCAGAAATGAGGCATTTAACACATTTAAAAAAATGATCAAGGTGGCACCCTGGTTTGGAACCTGGAACCTAAAGAAGACATAAATGGAAAAATAGGTGAAATTTAAATGAAGTATGGAGGTTAGTTAATAGTAATGTACAAATGTCAAGAAGCCTGGCTGGGGAGGGACACTGTAGGGACCTTAAGGACACATTTTGTGCTGAGACAATGTCAGATACCTTTTGTACCCCCTAGAGTGTCTGATTTAATTGCAGTATATAATAGCTACATTCTACAAAGCTTTTCATATCAAAACATACTTTTATTTAATGAAGGAAACAGGATATTTCCATTTCATTTCTGGCATAACTATTACATATAGAATGTAAATACTTCTATTATATATTTTAAACTTACCATTATGCATGATATATTATGATTGATCTTTAGTTAAAACTAAAATGAACATTGTAATGAGAAAAATTTACAGACAAGTGATTTTGAAAATAGGATGGATGGCTTACAAATTACTGGAAGTAACACAAACCAGAAGAATTCAATAAAAGGCAATAAAGGATTCTGAAGTGAAAGTTGTAAAATATCAAAACAATGCAGGTCATTTGAATATCAAAGAGACTGTGCATGAATCTATGATTCTGAACTAATGTAAGAAGGAAAAATCTCCACCCAATATCATCATTTAATGGAAAAAAATTAGGAAGTAAATCAACCAGGAAGAATTTTGATAAGAAAAAAAATCTGAGCAACAGGCAGTAACTAAAACCCTAATGATAGTTTTAAGTGTAAAATTACACTTACATTGCTCTAATCCATTCAGATTAAAAAAATAAAATAAAAGCCCACAAGAAATATTGGTCCTATCAGTATAGGAGTAAAATGATACAAAAACAAATGATTCTAGTACAAACATGAGGGTGCAATTGTACATGTTAAAATATATTATCATCAACAGGTGATTGCTTAATGATATTTTTTTAAGTCTCCAATATTGCAGTATCTTGTATGCTTCTTGAGAAGTACTAAAACCATAACTTTTACTTTTAGGAAACTTGGAATCTGGGTGTAATTATAAGACTGGCCAAGTCAGTGAGGCTAATTGTTTCCAAAGAGGAATGTAACCAGGGCTCCCATCCCACACGCCATTTGTGATGTGACTTTCCATCCTTCCCAACAAAGCAACAGTCTCCTCCTTGGCACCCACCTCCCACCTTTAATCTGCATTAATCCCGTGATCCCGTGACTTGTTTTGGCCCTGAGAATGCAGATGTGGTGCTGAATGGCTTACAGACCTGAGCCCAGGGAAACCTCACAGCTACCTCTTGGAGCTCTGTCTTTGTTCACAGATGACATGATTATCTATGTAAAATATACCAAAAATTCAACAACAAAAAATCCTGCAACTAATGAAAGACTACTTTTGATATGAGTAGACGAATAACAGAAAAACAAAAGCAATGAGGGCTATTTTCAGTAAGAAGCATGTAGAAGAGGGCTTCATGACTGGGCTTTGGAATGATTGCATGAAACCCGTCCCATGCAGCCATCATGAGGGTACACGATGTGCAGACGACTTCACGTGGAAACGGGAATACCGTACCTGTACTAAAGGTATAAGTCTTTTGACTAAAATGGAGGGAGAAATATAGGGCTAATTTATGGCTTATATTTATTTTTACTTTGGTTCACTCATCATCCTAAAGGTTGTATGTGAATTATTTAGTTTATTCATCAGGAAAAATACTATGGGTTCTAAATTACTGGAATCCCACTTTACAGATGAGGAAACTGAGGTTTAGAAAGTCAGGAGCTTATGGAAGTCACTCTCTTCATAACTAATGGAGCACTAAATTCTAAACGCAAATTAGGGCTGAGACTTTACCCAAGAACTAGGAGAGATTAAATTTTGGTTATGTTTTTATAGGGCTGTCTCTGTATGAGTGTGTGAGTATGTAACAGAGAGACAGAGACAGAGAGACAGAGAGATCATGGGGTGGGATACTTAGCTTAGAGAAAGAATGTGGGAGCAAAGATAGAGTCTAACAGCAGCCCTCCTTTTCTTTCCATTCCTCTGTGAGTCCAAGTATATGCACCTTGGTATCACTTGAGAGTCCAGGACATCATCTAGGGAAAGGGGGGACTAACCAGTTCATCTGGATTGGGAAGGTTCATGAAGAAAAACTACTTAATCCCAAGAGGACTTCTGTGGCAGAAGGGGGTTGGAGTTTGTATCTCTTAGTAAATTTGTTCTGGCCAAGCATTCATGTTGCCATCTAGCACCATGGAAATGGATTGTGTCTGTGAATTGGGAGGACTGAGAGCTAAGAGTTGTCACTGTTGGAGTGCAGGAGTAGAGAATTTCTAAATGAACAATAAAGGAATAGGGTTGCTTTGTCTCAAACAGGCTCTGAGTGAGGCTTCATCTCATGCATGGTCCTGGGGAGTGGGCAGGCAAGCCCTCAGTGGTTGCCTGTACAGGAATGGGAGCTAGGCTGTGGACAGCTCCTTGGGGTTTGGACTATGTAAGGACTGGGGTTCTAGCATAAATGATGTCATGGGATCAAGCTGGACATATGGAATATCCTGTTAATAAGACATATGAGAGGATGGGCCATTAAGAAGGTGTTAAAATGAGGTACTTGTATTCATACCCCAACTTTGTTGAACCTATTTTATTATGAAATAAAGCAGTGAAAGTACATTTCTTAATCACAGTGTGTCTATAAGCCGATATAAGTAGGGCAGAAGATTTTTACATTTCCTTTGCTAGATAGACTTCACACACCTAAAAGTAAGTTTTGTTTTGTCCCCTGGGTTTCAATTCTAGGAATAGCTCTGGCTGTTTTTCATGGATATAGAAACACTGTCCATGACATAGGCTGATGTAAGTTGGGGGTGAGACTCTCAGAACATACCCAAGTTACTCCTAGAGGCTACCAATTCTATATGTGCTATTTAAATATTTTTTTCCCCCATAGCCCTGTTAGTAAAAATTTGAAATACACTGACCTAACTAGTTATATGTCCTTAGCACATGTTGCCTATGGAACAGCAGAATGCCTACAATTTCTAGTTCCTCTGAAGGAATTTATTTGATCTAGCAGCATATGACTCTTCCTAAAGTACTACATAATCTTTAAAAATGACAAAACTACATTGAGCAAATGCGTGCACTAGAGCACCAAACGGGAGAGAAAGAGTACCTTTATATCTGTTCCTTTAAGAGTCTGTTACAGACTGAATTGTCTTTGAACAAAACATTTTTTCAGGATTACAAAATTTGGTTCTCCGGGAGGTTTTGAAAGACAGGAACTACTAAAAGCTATGTTCATTCCTTTCTGTCCTTGAGAGTTGTCTAAGAAAAAGAATATGAGGAAGTAGTTATGTAGAACAGAAATGTAAAGTTGCTCTGAAAATGTAACCCGTGTTTTAGAGTTTAAAAGAAAAGGCTGAAATAAATTTTAATATAGGCACCGATTTTTCTTTAACCCTTTTAAGAACCCATTTCCTAGGTGAAAGGAGATAACCTGACTTGTACATCTCTCCCTAGTTGTTTATTTACACTTGGGTGATCCACACAATTCTGTTGCTCTGGGGAGGGTTCTTTAGGTATCTACAGGTTGGTCCAAAATCAAAATCACCATGAATTGGGTATATTTTAAAGCACATTTTTCATAGGAGATGTCAATATACCCTTAAAAGCACAATGAAATTCTAAGCAAACAAAATTGTCTATGCATGTCATTGGTTACTCATGACTAATATTAAAACAGAATCATATTTGAATCAAATCTTCTTAGGATCTCCCCTTCCCTGAAAATGATTTAATCCCTGATCTACAGTAAAGGGTGATGAACACCGAGCAGACAAACCTGAAATTTAATAGGTCTTTCTAGGTGTATGTCAAAACAACTACAGAAAAACCACTACATCAGAGTTATTAGAACATGCTTATGGACAGTGTGGGTCAGTGAAGATATATGTTCACCACCTCTTCTTCACGATGCCTGTAACTGGTCTAAAAAATTCAACTTCAACACCTTGAGAATTAAGCCACTGTGTTACTGATGTAGTTGTGACAAAGGTTTGTTTATAGCTCCGGGACTAAATTTTTAACTATAGGCATCATGAACTCTTACATTTCTTAACTTTTCCCATCTCTTTCAAAATATGTTCTCAAAAAGTATCATCATATCAATTTACTTGATAATTATAAAATATCCAGTAACAGAAAAATGTACTCTTTCAAGTGCGCATTCACCAGGACAGGCCCATATTCTGAGCCAGAAACACACTTTAACAAGTTTACATTAATTGCAGTCATACATGGTAAGCTCTCCAACAATAAAAATACCAAATCAGAAATCAGCAACAAAAATATATTTCAAAAATTCAAAAATATTTGAAAATTAAAAATCTCAAAGATTTTCCAAAGAAACCCTGGGTCAAAGAGGAAGTCACAGGGAAATTATAATTAGAAATCAATAAAATTTAAACATTAAAAATTGAGAAAATAAGTGAAACCAAAAGCCAGTTCTTTTTGTGGTTACTATAATAATGATAAACTTCCAGCCAGACAAATCAGAGAGAGAGAGAGTGGCCGAGGGAGAAGGCAATGAGAAGGTTGAGCTGCAGGAATAGAAAGAGAAAAAATTATCAATATCAGGAATGAAAGAGGGAATACTATGAAGACACCACTGGTATTAAAAGGATGATAAAAGAATATTATTAACAAATTGATGTCATTAAATTCAAGCCACTTAGTTGAAATTGACACCCATGCGAAGATATAAACTATTAAAGTTCACTCAGGAAAAAATAGCCTGTAGTCCTACATCTAGTAATGTAATATAGACATTATCTATGGCCTAACATTATACTTTATATAATTGACAATATGAATTAATGGTTAAATATCCTTTCAAAAAAAGTAAGTTTTAGGTCCAAATTGCTTAATTGATGAACTCTTCTAAACACTGAAGAAAGAATATCACTTCCATACTAATCTTTTTGAAAACAGAAAAGGAAGAAAACCTTTTTAATTCATTTTATGAGGCCAGTGTTACCTTACAGCAAAACTTGTCAAGAAACTATATAAAATTAGAGACCAACATACTACATGAATATAGCACAAAACCCTTACAAATATTAACAAGTCCCATCCAGCAATATATGCAAAGATAGTATACCATACCAAGTAGAGTTTATGTCAGGAATTAAGAATTGATTTAATATTTAAAAAATCAATGTGATTTAATGTATCAACAAAAAGTGTTTCATCATCTCAACATATCTCAGTACCTCTCAATGTAGAAAAATCATTTGACAAAATTCATCATTCACCCATAATAAAAATTCCTAGCAAACTAGAAAGAAGTGGGAACTTCCTCAACCAGATAAACTGTCTATGTGAAAATCCTACAGCTAATACTATACTTAATAGACAAAGAATGAATGCTTTTCCCCTAGACTGGGAATAAGGCAAGGAGGTTTGCTCTCCCCACTCTCATCTGCAGATCTTAAGCAATGCAATAAAGCAAGCAAAAAAATGAATGAAAATGAATACAGATTGAAAAGGAAAGAAAAAACTGTTTTTCTTTGCAGTGAACCTGGTACTCAAAGTAGAAAAATCCCAAACAATTTTCAGAAAGCTGTTATAACTAGTAAGTGTTTTTAACAAGGTCATAGGATACAGGATACAAAAATCATTGGTTTCCTTTATATTACTTGAAATTAATTGAATTTAAGAAAAAAAATTACTATCATTTAAAATAGCAACAAAAAATGTAATAGAACTACCAAAATATGTGCAAAATATGTATGTTGAATTTCGCAGGCTGATTCTAAACTTTAGATAGAAAAACAAAGGACCCAAAATGGACAAAACACCTTTGAGAAAGACGGATGATACACACTACCTGATTTCTGTATTTAATATAAAGCTAAGCAATCAATACAATGTGGTATTGGTGAAAGGATATAAATATACATCAGTGAAATAGAATAATCTAGATATAGAATCATGCATATATGGTCAATTTATTTTCCAGAAAGGCATCAAGGTATTTTGAAGGATAAAAGATGATATTTGCAACATCTTTTCTGTAGCAAATAGATACCCATATGCAAATTTTTTTTCAAAGAACCTTAACCAACTTGAAATATATCATAGACATCAATGTAAAATATAGAATTGTAGAGCTTCTCAAAGAAACCATAGGAGAAAATCTTTGTGATACAGGTTTAGGAAAAGATTTCTTATATTGGCATGAACCATTAAAAATGGGTAAATAAAAATTAAAACTGATACTCTTTGAAGGACACTGTTAAGAGATTTAAAACATACACACAGAGAATGGAAAAAGTATGTGCAAAACATATGCGATTAAGGACTGGTATGTAAAATATATATATAAAGAATTTCACAACTCAATAATAAAAAAATAAGCAACCCAATTAAAAAATGAACATAATATTTGAACAGACACTTCTCCAGAAAGAGGTAAACATGGCAAATAAGCATATGAAGAAATTTTCAGCTCCATTAGCCATGAGGAAATTGCAAATTAAAGTCACAATGAGAAACCATTATGTACCTATTAAAATGAACAGGTATAATGTGTAGACAGACAATAATAAGTTCTGATGAGGAAGAAAAGCAACTAAAACTCTCACATTGCTCTGGTGGAAATACAAAATGGCACAACCAGAGCATGGCTGCCTCTTATAAAGTTAAATATATAAAAACCAAAATACATTTACCATACAAACAAGCAATCCTCCTCTTAGGATGTCACCCAACAGAAATGAAGACATATGTTCACACAATAACCTGTACATAGGAAGCTTATGTCAACTTTATTCAAAGTTTACAGAACCAAGAAAAAACTCAAATGTCTATCACCTAGTGAATGGATAAACAAATTGTAGCTCAAGAGGAGGGAGCAAATTATGGATACATGCCGTACAACTATGCCTCTCAAAAACATCATGCTAAGTGAAAGTAGCAAGAATCAAATGGTTACAACCTGTATGAACACGTTTACCTGACATTTCAGAAAGGGCAAAAACTATAGTGACAGAAAAAGTCAGCAGTGTTACCAGGAGCTGGGGACTGAGGGAGGCACTGATTACAGAGGGACATAAGGGGCTCCTGGGGGCAGTGGAATCTAAATCTGATTTTGGTGCTAGTTACATTACTTTATTTTGGCCAAAATTCACAGAACTGTGTATCTGCAAAAGGTGAATTTTAATGCATTTAACTGTGATTTAATGAACCTGACTTTTATACTATATACAATTAAATTTTAACTAAACTAGCTCAAGTACGGCTTAAGTCAAGGTTGTTTATAGACATTTGAGATAAAATGGTAAAGGACTAGATACATGATTTTCAGGGAGAAATCAGGAAAAGGAGACAGTGTTTTCCTGGGAGAAACCTTTCTTGGAAACTCATAACCCACCCGTCAGGAAGCCCTTATTCAACCTGTGAGTAAATCCAGGGGAGAAGCTATGGGTGAAGTGACAGCTCAGTGCCCCTGGAAAAACGCCAACCTCAGGACTGTGTGAATATCAGGAAGCAGATCAGAGAGGTGGGATCTTCCAGTCCAAAAATCAAAACTGGACCTGTTCTATACTTTCACCCTCCATTTCCATCCTATCTCTGTGTTTCCCCCACTGAATCACAATGCCTTCACCTTCCCAGCCTTACTTCCTGTTTAAAACATCACTGCTCAGGAGGACTGTGAGGTGCGTGGCCCAGGAGAAAAGTATGTTGGAATGAGTAACTTAAGCTTATAAAAGGAATGAGAAGCGAAGCTACGATTCCCATCTTCAAGAAGTTTTAAGTCTGTCAGTACTTAAAGAAAGATAAAATACTTTTTTTCACATGGCGCTCCTCAGCCATGACGAGGATTTGTAGGCTCATTACAGGGAACCTGAAATTAGTTTAATATAAAGAAAATGTCTCTAACCATTAGATGCTTCCAAAGAATAACAGCTACCATACACTGAGAGAGTCTTACACACATTATCTCTTTAATCTTAGAACAGCTCTTTGAAGTAGACATTGACAGATGATATAAACTACATAAGTTCTTACAGCTAATGACCAGCAGCAGAGTGAAGATTAGAACCCAGTTCCTCCTGGGCTCTGCTATCTTGTCTCTGAGTAGGCTACATGTGGTGATCCTAACTTCCCATCACTGCCTCTCCTCAAGGCTACTGGGAGCCACTTAGCTGGGATGTTTTATAAGGGATTACACAGTGGATGAGCTAGATACCATCTGCTTGTTACTTAGATAGCATGACATCATGAGATAGGGTGAGATTTTTTTTTTATTAGTGTATTTTCTTCTGTACATAGTTAATGAATCTGCACTGTCCTCTTTACATTTTTTTTTTGTCCATTATGTTCCAAGTTTATTTCTCTTACGTATAAATAGAGTGCATCCTTCTTCATCATCTTGCATCACGAGAGTTATGTGCAGGTGAAAGAGAAGGCTTTTTAATCAGTACACAGCAACATAATTGCACCGCTGCCAGTGAGCAGAGTTGGCCAGCGGGATAACCTGCTTTCTCACGCAGATGCTTCTCTCGGCCCCGACATTTGAGGCTGGCAAGTTGGCCGCCACCTTTCAGTCCTGTGCCAATGACAGTGTGGAAGGAGGCACTTTTCCCAACCCAAATCTTGTATAGAACCCCTAAGGCTTATTTGGAGCACTGATGGATATTTATAAAAGAAATTCAGAATCCTGAAAAGGGCTGATAAGAAAGGCTGTATGTTTGTTTCCTTTTTGTGCACTCATTTCTTCCAGGCTATTTGAACATATTGAATATATTTAATTCTTTGTGTTACTTTGCAAGTATTGCATATGACTTTGTCTCCTTTTTATATTTTGTTATTTTTAGATGAGTGGTTTAGGATTCATACCACTGTAAAATGTTAAGGAACTTCAGATGCCATCCAATCAAATCTACCATCTACTACAGGAATCCCTTCTAAAGCATCCGTGAAAAGAATTACTATTAAAATTGTGCTTATACTTCTCATAGTGACAGAGTGGATCACTGTGCCCTGAACGCTAGTTATGAAGGAGTTATTTTCCTTTAGCACCTCAATTTCATCTCCCAAGAAGTCCTATCACTTACTGGTGTCGGGAGCAACACAGAACACCTCCACTGTGCCTTTTAAAAGGAAGTCCTTCAAATATTTGTATATATGAAGATTTCTATGAGCATTTCAGTGAGTTGTCTCTATACATCTTACCTGGACTCTGTTTCTGTAGCAACTTTTAACCCTGTTTGTGCCAGCCGGTAGCCAGCCCCATACCTACCCTTCTGTAATCTGCCCTGTGCACTTTTCCCTTGATCACTGGGAATCAGAAAACTACCATTTACAAACTCCCTTGCCAGCTGGACTTGGACAGGTTTGAAGGTAAGACTGAAGGCCAGAGCAGAAAGAATGAACTGGGTTTCTGGCAGAAGCTGTGTGAAGGAGCAGCGGAGTTCCCTGCAGTGTCCACAGCAGGGAAATCTCTAGAAGCTGCAGGGAAGACAGCTCCTCTTCCAGGCAGTGGCAAGTGTGGGTTCCTAAGTTCCAGCACCAGGGCTGCAGCAAATTCCTTATCTCTGGGCAATTACCACCTTTCTTCCTTTCCCCTACATCATGTCTCTCACTGGCTGTTGAATCTCTAGGCATTTGTTTTCCTGACTGTACACGGATTATGAACTTTTACAACACACACCGCATTCTGCACCATGGTAGTTTTCTGCATTGACACCCTATCTCCCCACTAGGTTAGTCATGAGAATGACACCTAGCATTTGACCCTTAAATGTTAGGTATGCAATTTTTTTTTATAATTTGGAATAATGTCTCCCCTTAGCTTCCTCTTCTTCAGACTATACAGACCCAGTTTCCTCATTGTGCCTCATAAAACATCATTTCTAAATATGTCATCTTTCTGCTCCTCCTATCATTCTATTTCACTGGCTCCTAAAGTGACACATGCAGAAATGAACAAGCCATTCCAGATATGATCTACTAATAACAGACTTCCAAATGAAAAGAATATTTCTTACATTCTCTGAACATTCACTGCCCATTAATGCAACCTCTGATTGTGTTTGCTTTTTGCAGAAATCACGTAACATGCAAAACTCATATTAAAATTCTGTTCAAATACCAGTACCATAAATCAGCTTGGAATCCAAAACTCTCAAGATAATTTCAGTTTTTCATTCTTTTATCTTTCCCATTTGCAAATTTAATTAGCTGCCCTTCTATGCCTTCACTCAGGATACTGATAGCATGTTGAATAGGACAATCCCATAAGATCACGTTATGCAATGTTGGCAGATTTAGTTTCATTTCTAATCATGAATGGGATGGAACTCGTTATAACTCTCAATTTCATTACTTCCCTACACTATGAGATTTTCTCAGTCTCCCCTAGTCAAGAGTTTGGAAGTGCAGTTTATTTTAAATATATTAATGGTGTATTTTCAGGTGTGTAAATGCTTGAATTTATATTTCATAGGCTAAAAGTTATTTTTAGGATTTGGCACAACTGACTTTTCAATTAATGAATTTTATCAAAAAGAAAAAATTATAGTTACTACATTTATTTTGCTGTTAATGTTTAATAACATTGAAATTCCTAGATTGTATTCTCAAAGGATTTTTTGCAAATCATTACATTTAAAAATGAACTTTAATAAGAAATTATTGACTGGATGGACATATTCATGGAAGTGTGTGCAGGAGTCCTTGCAACAAAATATTGCATTAAGGTTTTGATATGCGTGGCCCTGCTGATTAGCGATGGTGAGAACCTTTTCACGTATCTGTTGGCCATTTGAATGTCTTTATTGGAAAAATGTCTCTTCAGGTCCTTTGTACATTTCTTTTGGATTATTTGTTTTTTTCACTATTGAGTTGTATGATATTAGCTCCTTACCAGATATGTGATTAGCAAACATTTTCTTCCACCTCTGTGGGCTGCCTTCCCATTTTGTTAATAGTTTCTTTTGCTGTGCAGAAGGAATTTAGTTTGATGTGGTCCCACTTGTTAATTTTTGTTTTTGTTGCTTGTGCTGTGGGTGTCACATGTGATAAAGACATTGCCTTATAAGTGGAATGTAATAAAAACAAACTCATAGAAACAGAGAACAGATTGGTGGCTGCCAGGGACAGAGGTGAGTGGTGGGGGAAACGGGTGGTCAAAATGTCCACACTTCCAGATATAAGATGAATGGGTTCTGGAGATTTAATGTACAGCATGGTGACTCCAGTTAACAGTACTGCACTGTAGAGCTGAACGATGCTAAGAGAGTAGCTTTTAAAGTTCATACCACACAAACACAATATAACTATGTGAAGTGATGGATGTGTTGACTAATCTTATTGTAGTAATCACTCGGCAATATACACATATAAAAATCACTAGGTTGTACACCTTAAACTTATTAATGTCATATTTCAATTGTATCTCAATAAAGCTGGAAAAAATATTTCACTTACAGGGTACAATGGACCAGATCGGAGGTTCGTAAACCAGGGCTGAGGAACAAAGCCAAAAACTTGGGAGAACTTTAAATATCAATACGAGACAACCTTAAAATACACAAAGCAATATCATATACATAAGATGGAATGTGGAGTGAGTTATAAAGAGGGAAAAAGCTCAGGGAACAACATAGTACTTCTTAGTGGAATAGTTAAGGGAAGTTTAGTGTTAGAAATCAAGCCTAATGAAAGGATAAATACACATTAAAATGTGGCTGGGGAGATATTTTGGCTCGAGTGTATGTGTATACACACACATACATGCACCCCAGGCAATGGGTGCTTGGCACGCCCCGATGAGTACTTAAAACTGTTTGCACCAAGAGATATAGTCGGAGTCAAGGTCATAAT
Organism: Smutsia gigantea; assembly: GCA_032199065.1. Lineage (NCBI taxonomy): Eukaryota > Metazoa > Chordata > Mammalia > Pholidota > Manidae > Smutsia > Smutsia gigantea. The sequence continues at coordinate 66,060 of JAVSCE010000756.1, read as the reverse complement.
AAAATATGGAAAAAGATCAAGGCAAGATTGTATTGTGGCTTCAGTGTCCAAAGATGTGTTTAGTCTATCAGGGTATGGGAAAAAATATTGAAACATTTTGCACAGAAGATTGATATGATGAAACATAATATGCATATTTTCTATCTGATTACCAGAAAGGCACTGGTCAACGAGTCTCTTAGGTAACCAGTCCAGTGATAAATATTCATTAAGCAAGGTGTCTGTCATCTGCTTTGAAGTCACACAGTAAAGAAAATATTCCAAGAATATTTTGCCCAAGTTGACACACTTTAAGCATCAATTCAGAGGAGAGGTTTGGTGGGTAAGGTCTTGGCAAAATCTACCAAACTTCCTTAACAGCAGCGGCTTCTGTGTTTCCTTACTAATCCTGGTGCACCTGCCAAGCCACCAAAGCCCCTAACTAGTTGCTCAGGAAACCAGCAGATTCACCTAGCTCAGGAAAGGCGCGGTCTCTCCCGGACGCTTCCCAGTGGCCATTTAGTAAAATGTGGAAGTAAATTGCTTCAGTTTGCTTGCTGAATTTGATGTGGATCAGTGACAATGTCCAACGCTGAGCAGTTTCAGAGGGTCAAATATATTGTTTCAAGGTTTGTTTTTAATACACCTGATTGCTTTTTTTGTTTGTTTCTTTTTCTTTTTTTTTTACTTATAATTTCCATGGCTCGGTATTTGAAAGATAAAATGAATAATAACAAAGATGGAAAACAGCTTTACTTTGTTTCTTCACTGACAAAACAGTCTGGAATACAAAAAAATATGTAGACAATGATCTTAGCCGACAGAAACAGCAGTAACAGAACTGTGGTCTTCGGTCAAAGGCCTTATAGACTGAAATATGCAGAATCAGTCAGAATGAGTGAAGGTTGTTTTGGTGTTTAAAGGGGTTGCAGTTAAACTCAGTGGTTTGTCATGAGCACAGGGGAGCAAATTACAAATTTTCTAATACTGCCTGTTTGCCATCTGTTTTTGAGAAATTATATCTGATAATAGACAATACAAAGCAAGACCTTGCTAAGCTTCAACGGAAACCACCCAAACAAAACCATAACATATTTTTTCCCCATTTCTAGAGAGATAGATACTCAGAAAAGACAGAGAAGGGAATTTGCACAACTGAACCATCCTAATATTGAATTTTGTTTTATTTAATAGAGGGGAAATCACAGAATGCTGGTCTCATGAACACTATATTATAATTAGCCATAATTCCATAAAAGATAGTTTCCATAAATGTTTTAAAAATTCTTAACACACACAAAAAGACCAACTAATAATATATTTTCCAATGTCTATGTTTGTCAGGAACACCTGCTATATTACATTTGTCATTATTTGTGTTTGATTTATGTTAAGTAAGTATCCAGAATGATCAATTACTCGCTATATTTTCAAACTATGGATTCAGCTAGCAATTATTTATCTGCTTCCAAAAATCAAATACATGTTGGAATGGGAAAATATGTTCATTAAGGGTGATTTTTGAAAGAATCTATCTGTGGATGAGGAAAAATAGCTCATGATTTTAGGCAATGCAAGTGATATTGAAATAAATAGATTCTTAAATGTTGCGTGTTTAAAGAAAATTGCATTCATATTAGGTACTGCAGACTATGACTTGGGTATGTTAAGATGTTAGGTAAAAACCAGTCACATAGATTTATAATCATATATAAGTTACTAACATGCTATGTTTATACATATAATTATAGATGTCCCATAAATTTGTCTATTGTGTAGGAGGGCATTTAACTGTTATAAACAATATCCACTTAATTTTCCATTTAAAATATATCCACAAATGCAGTTTGGATTTTCATCTAAGTTCCTAGTCATCACCTTATTTCATAACAAATGCCTAAAACTCACTTTAGAAGTCAAGAAAAACGGCTCATTATTAAAACTTCGGGGATAAAATCCAGAAGAACTTAGAACTATTCCACTAGAAGCTAAAGACCTCATTTCTTAAAATATCATACCACAATCATTTCCTTCAAGAAAATGGTAAATTAAAAAGCTACAACATAAATATTAAATGATGTAACCAAATCAATATATGAACTAAATTCAGTAATGCCTCAACAACAAATTATGCAACTCTAAATATGTGTTTTGACTCATTCAATGATAACAAACAGTATTATTGATCTTTAACATTTGTAAGCCATTTTGGATAACAACAAATTGCTTTCACATGAATCATATCATTTATTTCTGGGAAGTCAAGATATTAGGTTCTTTGTCTCTCAATAGAAACAGAGTTACTACTTCCTAGAGAGTTACACGTGCTACAAAAACCACACAACTCATTATGATGATGCAGACCAGGGATACCGCACACATTCATCAGTGTAAACACAGGTGACCTGAGCATGCCAGGCCATCTATCTGCTTCGAGCCATCCTGTGGAGACTGGGCCAGCTCCCTGACAGTAAATCTTTACATCACTATTTTATCCCCTGTGCTGACAAGACATCTCATGCTGTGAGTTGCCAAATGTTTATGTGCAAGGACATTACGTCCATTATTGATATTAGTTCTCTGCCCCCTATGCATGGGCAAGGAACATTAAAGGCCAAATGGGTGAGAAAAACGGTTTCCCCTGGGTTTCAGCTATACAAGCAGAGCCAGGTTACTATGGAATGTGTGAAGGGATTTGTCTTTTTAAAATATACAAAAGACTGCTCTGAGACTCTAATTTCTTACCAGGCAGTCGGTGGAAACAGCAAAATCTGTAATGGAGTGAGCACTAGATAAAGTGGCAAGAGATATGATTTCTATTTCTGCCACTAGTTATGTGAGTTTAGCAAACCCATTACTTTGGTCCTCAATTCTATTTCTTTCTTTTTTAATGAGCAGCTTCCTTTTAGCCAAAAAAATGTATAAAGACTAAATGTCCAATGATACCCGACCCATCTTTCCCTATACATAAATGTTCAAGATAATTTCCAGCACTTTCTAAGGTAATTTTCCCAATGATGATGATTTAAGGAAACTCAAGAAAACCTTTCTAAATTGTGTTGAATTACATTTTTCCCCTAATCGTTGACCATTGCTTTGGGCACTCAACTACTGACTAATCTGGTCTAATTCTACAACATAGTGCGCCTTTTCCAAAAGACACTTTGGGACTAGAATTCTTTTCTAAGTAGTGTATAGGGGTTGATAAGTGTCGCTACACATGCTCCATTTCTGTTAAATACATAAAGGATTAGTCTGTATATTTAATGTTTACACAAAACCTGTGTGGGAGGCTGTGTGAAGGCAGTGCCCCAGGATGTTTTGTTCATTATACTTTTAGGTGCCTAACAAAATATCTGACACACGGCAGGTGCTCGATAAATACTGATAATGGACAGTTTATCATGAGGTCAAACCACCATGATAAGATGCACACAAAGAACCAAAGATATCTCAGTGGAATCACTAGCTGAGCTGGAAGTAGGATCTAGTCACCAAGAAGAATGACCACTTCCTTAGTGACTTGAAAAGTTAAGGAAAGCTTAGCATGGACCAAAATAGAAACAGACTCCTCTGTGAGAAAGGAAGAACATAAAGTGGCAAAGTCTCTCCACCTTAATCATCTTCTATAGGAGAGCAGTTTTTCTTGCATGTACAACACTATTCTGTAAATACACGCAGCCTGTCAGCTGAAAGGGAAAGTTTTTTTCTACCATATTGCTTCCAGAAAGGAGTTGTCACTCTCCAGTTGGTAGCGAGAAAGTGACAGTATAGGCAGGCTGTCCGTCTTTTTTCATTACCAGGAAATCTTCATAGGTACTTGTATATAATTGCTTTCTTTCTCCTTTTGTCTACAAAATTGCAATGTCCGATAGAAATAGAGTAACATAATACATTTCTATCATTTCATTGTCATTCCACACTTTGACTCATGTCATGATCTATTTAGTCTGAAAATATCTTTATGTCCAAATACTCATTTCTCTTACTTCTTTAAGTGCAAAGTTATTTTAAATGTCTTGACTTAATATGAAAGAAGTCTACAATATCCTTCTATTTTTCTTCCCTTAAGAATAAGTCAGTCATTAGCAATTACCCAAACTGGTAACACATCTCTAGAAGCAGAAAGATCTTTATAGGGGTCATGACAGTAAAACTTTTCAGTGAAGTCAAATGTCTTGAAATCTCATTTACCAATAATACTTGTCAAGAATCTTTTGTTCGATAACCTCAGAGGAAATTGCACATTAATTCTGACAACAGCCTGGTAACATGCCCACATCACAAATAATGTTTGAAAAAGGAGGTAGCCCATGGTGAGATCATCTGAGAGCCAATAATATTAGGTCAGTTTTCCCAAAACCCCATCTCTTTGGGGATTCTACTCTCTCCATCTTTCAGAAAATAGTCCTCCTTAGTGTCACTGCCACTTTGTGCCATGGATATCATAAGTGGAAGTGAGGGTCTTGGAGACTTTTCTAAATGCCTGTGATACTGGAAATGTATTATCTAAAAGTAATATGATTATATATTTTATAGGTGATTTCTTTGCTTTCTGTGAGGAACTTTCAAAGTAACTAATACATCATCCTGTCAAAGGTTATCATTATGCATTTATGCTTATCACTATGTTGTTTCATTCTCCCTTTTATTGAAATGTATGCTTTACCCTGTACATTTCTAAAACGTTATTGGATGTGACATGATCAGTTTGTATATTTCTTTTAAGATTTCCCAGACTGTGGTTTGGGGAATAAATGGGAAGACAAAAAAATAGGGAGAAAAAAAAGCCTCCTGAAAATTTACTGTAATAGTCCAGAAGAAAGTTTATGGAAGTTTAGACAAAAGTGACATCACTAAAGATGGAAAGAAATGAGCAGAATTAAACAAAGGATTCTTTTCCCATTGAGAAAAATGTGAATTTTTGAAAAAGTTTCAAATGAATCTATTTAATAAGAATGGTTACTCATACTAAAAAATGTACAATATTCAAAATAGTTCCTATTGTCTTCAATTTAATTTTGGAATGGTATTTTTTTTTAATCACAAAATTTTAAGATCAATGAAGAATACATTATATTCATTTCACTGAAGTTTGAAACTATGGCAATATGTAGTTATATGAAATTAATCTTCCAGTATAGGTCATGTAAGTAGTCAGGTTATTGTAAATTCTACTACTTTACACATTCATCACACTCAGTATAAGAAAATACATCCAGGTATACTGTGCAGGTTGTTCATTACTATTTTAATGGGGACTGCCCTTGATCAATAGAACCTGGCTTTGCCGATGCTCTAGGTATTCAGCTAAGCTTATCAGCTGGAAGACAGATGAGCAGCAAAATGTCTTGAAAATAGAAGTCATTCAATATGTATTTATCGACTTGAATATGGATGCTTTTCAAACTACAATTAGTTTTCTAAAACCATACAACATTCATTTAACAGTTTTCATTTGAGAGTTCACAAAGGGGCAGTATTTCCTTAAGAAGTCCATTTTGGTTTCCATTATCAGTTTGTCTTTGATTTATCTTACTGACATTCGGGCTGTTTGTTAGCTTGTCCCCTCTCTCTGCTGCAAAGCTAAGTTATAGTTCCCATCCTCTGTCTGCTAACAACGGGTTTAGTGTGATTAAATTGGGAATTATCCTGTGAACTACAGTAATCGGCCACTTCCCCCACCTCTGTTGACTTGATTCATTCCTTTTCTCTATTTCCATTTTAATAATTATTTTATCATTTCACGTTAATTTGCTTCCAATAAATTAAGTTAAATGCATCAAAGGTCCTCAAAGCAAATTAGCTTTGTGCTAAGTCAGGTCTTAAAGATCCAAAATGTGATTTTGTTTTTCATTTTGTAGATTATAAATATGTCTTACACATTGGGAAAAAGCACTTCCAAATTAATTTTCCATTGCTTCTGAACATCTGAAAATTCCTTCCAGGCCAAAAGAAATTTCATCACAAATCTTTTATGCTTTTAGACTCAAAATCTGCATAAGTTTATTTCAGAAAATTTGTTTCCTTTTTAAAAATTTAAAGAAGCATTCCATTGCCTGATAAAAATTTCACTCACAGATTAAAAATCTGGTTTTTAGCCTTTCCTCTTTCTAGTGAAAGAACTTCCTAATTTTAAAAATCACCCCAAATATTGCTTTTATTATTTTATTACAATTCTAACTATGTATAGAAAAGCTATTGTCATATAAATTTTAAAAGAGTTCAATTCTTCCCCGTGGGAAAAAATACTCTTGTCTTTCCAACCCCCTATATCCTTGGGACACAGAAAAGTACACACACAGAGTTCCTTCCAACAGATTACTTAAAGTAATGTACTTAGAACTCAAAATCTATCTTTTAGAAGATGCTTAACACTGTATTTACATTTCTACACTAGTTGGCATAATACCCCTTATGTGAAGACATATAGAAGTATTTTATGAGAAAGATTTATCCAATCTGTGATATTAAGAACATATTTCCCTAAAGATAGCGTTCTCAGCTCTAGGTGATCTGTGGAAGCATTTACAAACAAGATGTAAGATTTGGCAGGATAAGGATTGTAGTGAGTTGAGGGCTGAATTGGAAATGTGGGTAGCTGACAAGCGATGAGGGCCGCGCCCGAACATAAATGCTCAGGAATTCATTCACCCTTTGTTGAATGCCTCTTATGTCATGCAGCCATATCCCTCTGGCATATGATTATAAAACACTTTTTCCTTACATGGGAATCCCTACTATAGGTTAGTAGGGTAAAATAATCACGGAACACCCTAGTAAAAGAATAAGTAAAGAGATGAAACTTTATAGGAGAAAGTGATTACTTCTAACTTGGGATCAAGAAAGGCAACCTGGAGTTCAAGCCCTGGGCTCTCTGGTCCAAGTTCTGCCCCAGGTCAGCTCTTATTTTCCTCTCTTCACAGCCACTGAGGGGAATCATTCTCCCAATGCTTGTTGCTTCCAACATTTTCTTTTTCTCATTGCTTATCAGAGGATGAGGTGGTATTTTATATCCTTTATATTTTGTCCCAAGATTAGGCAAGTTATGTTTTATTGTGCTTTTTCATGGTATAGTACAATGAAGTAATAGACAAGAGCAAAATATTTCAATGTTACATATTATGTTTTTATTTATCTTTTCTAACCTAATTGCTCAGACAAGAGTCTTAAAATGATACTCATTGTTATTTTAATGAACACAAAAGGCTAAAGCAAGATATTTTTTTTCTTTTTCTTTTTAAACAGAAGGACAACTATGTTCAGGCCTTCTGCCATTTCTTTACAGAAACGGATAAGAATGAGAACACAGGATAAAGTCCAGAGTGAGGTCTTTGAAGGATTTACCTGCCTCCTGTGATCCCTTCCATCATTGACACTGAAGACCCTGCTCGCAGCCAGGGCTCTTTTAAGACATGAACACATGTGGCTGCTGAAATGGTACCCTGCCTCGGAGTCTCTTTAGCTGAAGAGTAAATACACCTCATTTCTCTCCAGCATGCTCTACGATTCACTTGTGGGTTTGTCCTGGGGCAAAGGGGCATGGATTCTGACTATTTCGTACTTGTTCCTCGTCCTGTTACTGGCACTGTGCTGCCAGCAGACCCACGTCTTGACCTCTTCTTTCTTGTTCACTGGCTGCAGTTCACAGAAGACCAGCTCCCCCTGCACATGACCGCCATGGGTGGATTGTGTATCTTTGTGTAATCCGTGGATCCAGATTCCTCCATTAAATTGACTGGTCAGATACAAGAGTGTTCAATGCAGAAAATAGGAAAGGCTTAAAAAAAACACAGTATTATTTATGCCAGATTTGAAGACTATGTTCACAAACAGGAGAACTTCCAGAAGGATATTTAACAATAAATTAGTGCTCTCAATTATAATTTTTGAAATACATATATCACTATTTAGATGTACATCACTATTATACATAATGACATCATATATTTATATATGCTTTATATATATTTGACATTTTATATTTTATATAAAATATATATTTATAATACTTATAAGTATTTACATATTTATGTATTTAAAATTTGTGTGTATATTTTATATTTTAAAATATATTTTATATTACTATTGCTATATATACTAGTGATGTATATATATGATTTCTGAACCCTCTGAATTTGCCTTAGATAATTAAATTGAATAATCTGTTCTAATATAAATATGTATATATATATATAGAGAGAGAGAGAGCGAGATAAGTATATATGTGTATGAAACACACATGTATATACACATGTTGCAAACTAAAATGGTGTATAAGCACAAAAACAGACAATCAAAATGTTTGAGCTCCTTTCTGGAACACATAATTGAGCTATATTATGTTATTTTCTAAAAGGAAGATTTCTGTAGGCCTTTCTTTGCCCGGCTTTTAAACAGTTATGTTTGCACTTTTACAAGAATGGTGGAGGCTCAGCTAACCTTGACAAGGAATTTGTAAATTGTAAATAAAAGGCTGTAAATCATGAATGTGAATTTAATGGTAACAGACTTTTTCCTGAAAGTTTTAACACTAATTCATTTGTGACTTGAAACAGTGACATATCTGACTTTTCTCCATAGCAAATTATGAAATTTCAGGTAGTATCTTTTGATAAAATATAGTTCAGAGAACTCACAGGAAAAATCTGATATTATAAGGATATTACCAACACTATTAAAGAAATGCTGATATGTGGATGGCCTGGTGGCTCACTGTCCCTGCCCGCATGCACACATAAATTCACATCCATGTGTACACATGGGCACACACACCCACACAGAGCAGATTAGCTGAGAGCTGACCCCACAGGTCTAACTTAGCTCAAGGATGCATTCCTCTGTAAACAGACTAAAAGCCATTGGATTGTACATGACAGATGTGTCAGTTGTATGGTATGTGAATATCTCAACGAATCTGTTATAAAATCAAACAGGCAATACAGTTACTGTATTCCTGAATGTCCCCCACTTTTATCCCCATCATGGCTCTCTCCCCATCTCCCCAGACAAGGAGCTTTTATTGTTTCATGGCCTCATATCCCCTGACCTTACCCCCTATAAATATGCAGGGCATTAGGGGAGTGGAGACCCTACTCTATCAGAGCTCTGGCCATGGGGTATGCAGACCTTCCAACCCTGGCATTGAATGAAAGGTGAGTCCAGGATATTGTGTGCATGCTATTACTTCTTTGATGTAAGTCCCCTATGCCCCACGCCAATTATATCTGTCCTACTTACCACTAGTGGTAAATCTCTGTGACGGTTTTGAATGTCAACTATTTATATAATTTTTCCCTGTGATACACATATTCATTCACTCATTCATCCACTCATTCATCCATTTAATAAACTGTACACCAGCATAAATGTGGATATAGAGCAGTGAGCAAGAAAGATGGCATTTTTCCCATTGGGAGCTTATTTTTATCAGAATACACAATCACTGGGCACTTTAAATGTTATTTCCAGAAGAATTTGCCCATTTTAATATTTGAATTTTTTATTTCTACTTCTTAAATAAGGTATGATTTGCTTTCCTTTTCTTCTTTAAAAAACAGTAAGTATAGTTGTACCAGCCTAAAAGTTCCCTTCAATTATACATATTTCAAATGCATCATCATTCATATTTTGTCCCAAGATCTCTGTTCTTGAATATTCTCATTTACAAATTTAAGGATGATTTTGTTTTCATAATTGCTGCACCAAGCTTACAAATAATAAAAAAAAACACACAAAAACTAAATTTTAGTATGCTCATTCCATTAGCTATTGTTTATCTGTTCTAAAACTGTAGTGTCTTTACAAAATTGTGTTTCATTTTTTGATGCCAAAATTGTTTGGAAAAACTTTTTTATTTTGGCTCTGTCTTCCCAAACACCTGCACCAAACTCTTGAGTAGAGATCAAAGCAAATACAATCGATTAGAGTGAGATAAGCAATGGAGCACTGTCACACCAGCACCTGCCTTTCATTATCCCATAGAACCACAAACTGAAGAGCAGAAAGAGCTAGAAACTGAGACTGAGAGAAATAATTTAGAAATGGAGAAAAAAAAATGAGAAGCAAGGAAACCCAAGAGGAGAAAGGACTGAAACAAAATTATTTGACTTCCTATTCCTCATAGAATATGACTTACATAATAAATAAAATATGTTCTCTTATAAATGATTATTGTAGAACTATGCAGACATTTGATCTTGTTCTAGAAATGTTTTTTTTTCTCCTCTCAAATGTCAAAATAATGCAGGACTGGTTTCACTTTATTCCTACTTCGGTTTTTACTTATACACATTTTAGGCATTTGCCCCTCTAACACAAACACTATCAGATAGGCCCAATTCACCAGATGTTTTCTTCTTTACGCTTGCTTATTATTCTTTCCACATTACCTCTCACAGTGAGATTTATTTCCCTTTTTCTTTCTCTAAGCCTATCTATTATTTTCCCTTGCAGAAAATCAACATCATTTCATCCTTCAAACACTGGAGTTTAAAACTCTCCCAGTTAAGATGCTTTACATTAAAGAAGGGAAAAATCCACCAAAGAAGAGCAGATCCGTGAGACTGCATGGGTATCAGGTCCGTTATGGGAAATGATTACAGTAGATGCTCTGGATAACCTCTGCTGAAAGAGGCTATATGGTAAAAACCTCTTTGAATCAAATAGAAATTCTTAAATAAATACTGCAATGTTCACTAGACAAATTTGCTAATGTTCTTCCCCTCATGCACACTTTGCCACCCCACTTAGAAATTATACTCTATGCAATCCAAAAAAGGAAGAGGAATTTTCCCAACACCAGTAATTGAAGAGACTGTCTTTTCCCCATTGCATATTCTTTCCTACTTTGTCATATATTAATTGACAATATCTGCATGGGTTTATTTCTAGGCTCTCTATTCTGTTCCATTGATATATTTGTCTATTCTTGAGTCAATACCATACAGTTTCAATCACTGTAGCTTTGTAGTATGGCTCGAAATCAGGGAGAGTGATACTCCCAGCTTTGTTCTTCTTTCTCAAGATTGTTTTGACTACTTGGGGTCTTTTGTGATTCCATATAAATTTTAGGTTTATTTTCTCTAGTTCTGTGAAAAATGGATAGCTACACGCAAGAGAATAAAACTGGATTACCGTCTAAATCCATATACAAAACTAAACACAAAATAGATTAAAGATCTAAATATAAGACATGAAATCATAAGATATTAGAAGAAAACATAGCCAAGAACCTTTTGGAAATCAGCATGAGTATTTTTTTTTCTGGAAACATCTCCTGAGCAAAGAAGACAAAAGCAAAAATAAACAAACAGGACTACATAGAACTAAAAGTTTCAGTACAGCAAGGGGCAATATCATCAAAATGAAAAGGCAACCTGATTCTCAAGGTGGCAGCCTGAGGAGGGAGGCAGAAATCCCCTCCCAAAATGATATATATTTTGAAAATACAGCGAGTACAACTATGCCTAAAAGAGTGACCAGAAGATAGAGTACATGAGCCAGACTACATCTGTGAGAGCCCAACATTTCAAGGAAAAGGGTAGGATACAAAGCCATGACCCAGTGGGACCCAAGCACTCCCCACACCCCAGCTCACCAACAGGAGGAAGGGAATCAAAGTAGGGAGGGAGTGGAAGCCCAGGACTACTAAAACACCAGCCCTGGTGCTCTGCGCTGATACACTGCATGGTGCACTGGATACTACTGAAGGAGCGGAAAAGCAAGGTCTGAGACTGAGATTGCAAAAGGTTCCCACAGCCGGCTGCCCTGGGACAAAAGAAAAACGGGCACTTTAAAAGTATTAAAGGGACAAGGGTTTAACAATGGACAAAATCGTACTGGGACACTCAGCCCAGCAGGCTGGGAATTTTAAGGAACTTCAGGCACCCTAACCCCCTGGGTGGCAACGCAGCTCTGAACTCCCGCGCAGTGATAAGCATCCCGCCATTCCTACCTCACTGCCAGCACTGCAAGCAAACCGGCTGACCTACCATTGCTGCAGAACAGCCACAGAGCAGCCCCACCTACAGCAACCACACAGCTTAGAACAGAGGCTTCTCCCTGTACGTGGTTAACTGGCCCAGACCCAGATGCTTCTCCCTGCACACGGTTGACCAGCAAAGACGGCAGAGACCAGCACAGAGTGTGGGAGGAACAAAGGAGCTTTGTTCTCGAAGCAGAACACACACCACTCGCCAGCGAACCCCGCCAGTGTCCTCGGCCATCCTGAGGATGGCCCTGCACATGGCAGCTCAGGGGATTATCTCAGAGGCTGCTCCCTGCATGCAGTTGACCAGCACAGACAGTGGAGATGGACACAGAGACCAGAGGCAAGAAGGTCCTCTTGTCACAACAGAACACGCGCCGCTTGCCTGCAACTCGCACCAGTGCCCTAGGCCATTCCGAGGACCACCCTGCCCACGGCAGCTTTGGTGATTAATCCAGACGCTGCTCCCTGTTGACCAGCACAGAGAGTGGAGATGAGTGCGGAGTCCGGGAAGCACGAAGGGGCTCCATGCTCAAGGCAGAATACACACTGCTTGCCTGCAACCCCTGCCAGTGCCCTACGCCATCATGAAGGCTGTCCCACCCACAGCAGCTTGGGTATTAACCAAGAGGCTGCTCCATGTGTGCAGTAAACTGACACAAAGAGCGGAGAAAGGCAAGGTGACCGGCAAGCAGGAAGGGACTTTGGTCTGCCAGCTGAAACACATGCCACTCGCTAGCAACCAATCCCAATTGCAAAGAAAACGCAGAAGAACTTCGTTCAGTCCAAAGTCCATCAAACACCAGAAGAGGGCTTGGTGAGACTGAAACCACCAAACTTCCTGAAAAAGAATTTAAAATAAAAGTCATAAGCATGCTGATGGAGCTACAGAGAAATATTTAAAAGCTAAGGGATGAATTCAGGAGGGAGATAACAGAAATGAAACAAACAATGGAAGAATATAAGAGCAGACTTGATGACATGGAAAAGACTGTTAATCGAATAGAAATCAGAGAACAGGAATACAGAGAAGCTGAAACAGAGAGAGATAAAAGGATCTCTAAGAATGAAAGAATATTAATAGAACTGTGTGACCAATTAAAAACAGAAAAATATTCGCATTATAGGGGTACCAGAAGAATAAGAGAGAGAAAAAGGTACAGAAAGTGTCTTTGAAGAAATAATTGCTGAAAACTTCCCCAATCTGGGGAATGAAATAGTTGCTCAGATGATGGAAGTCCACAGATCTCCCAACACAAGGGACCCAAGGGGGACAACACCAAGACATATAATAATTAAAATGGCAAAGATCAAAGACATGTACATGGTATTAAAGGCAGCCAGAGAGAGAAAAAAGGTCACCTACAAAGAAAAACCCATCAGGCTATCATCAGACTTCTCAGCAGAAACTTTAAAGGCCAGGAGGGAGTGGCATGATATATTCAATGCAATGAAACAGAAGGGCCTCCAACCAAGTATACTGTATCCAGAAAGATTATCATTTAAATTTGGAGAAGGGATTAAAGAATTCCCAGAAGGAAAAGTTGAGGGAATTTACCTCCCACAGACCATCTCTACAATGTATTTTAAAGAGACTGCTCTAGATAGAAGTATGCCTAAGGCTAAATAGCTGTCACCAGAGGAAATAAAACCAGGGCAAAGAAAGCAGACCAACCAAATACTAAATAAAGGCAAAATAACATTAGCTATCCACAAAATCAGTCAAGGGAAACACAAAGAGTACAGAATAAAACACCTAACAAATAAAGAGAGGAGGAGGAAGAAAAAGAAGGGAGAGAAATAAAGAATCATCAGACTGTGTATATAATAGCATAATAAGTGAGTTAAGTTAGACAGAGAGTAAAGAAGCTGCCCTTGAACCTCTGGTATCCACGAATCCAAAGTCTGCAATGGCAATAAGTATATATCTATTGATAATCACCCTAGATGTAAACGGACTGAATGCACCACTCAGAGTTATAGAATGAATAATAAAGCAAGACCCATCTATATGCTGCTTACAAGAGACTCACCTCAAACCTAAAGACATACACAGACTAAAAGTGAAGGGATGGAAAAAGATATTTCATGCAAACATCAGAGAGAAAAAAGCAGGCGTTGCAGTACTTCTATCAGACAAAATAGACATCAAAACAAAGAAAGTCACAAAAGACGAAGAAGGACATTACATAATGATAAAAGGCTCAGTCCAACAAGAGGATATAACCATTATAAATTTATATGCACACAAAACAGGAGCACCAACATATGTGAAACAAATACTAACAGAATTAAAGGAGGAAATAGAATGCAATGCATTCATTTTAGGTGACTTCAACACACCACTCACTCCAAAGGACAGATCAACAAGACAGAAAATAAATGAGACAGAGGCACTGAACAATACATTAGAACAGGTGGACCTAACAGACAACTACAGAACACTACACCCAAAAGCAGCAGGATACACATTCTTCTCAAGAGCACATGGAACATTTTCCAGAATAGGCCATATACCAGGCCACAAAAAGAACCTCAGTAAATTCAAAAACATTGAAATTGTACCAACCAACTTCTCAGATTACAAAGGTATAAAACAATAAATAAATTGTACAAAGAAAACAAAAAGGCTCACAAATACATGGAGCATTAACAACATGGTCCAAAATAATTAATGGATCAATGATAAAATTTAAAGAGAAATCAAGTGACATATGGAGACAAATGAAAACAACACCACAATGCCCCAACATTTGTAGGATACAGTAAAGGCAGTTCTAAGAGGAAAGTATAAAGCAATCCAGTCCTATTTAAAGAAGGAATAACAATCCCAAATTAATAGTATAAATTTGCAATTAGTGAAACCGGAAAAAGAACAAATGAGGCTCAAAGTCAGCAGAAGGAGGATCATAATAAAGATCAGAGAAGAAATAAATAAAACCGAGAAGAATAAAACAATAGAAAAAAATTTATGAAACCAAGAGCTGGTTCTTTGAGAAAATAAACAAAGTGGATAAACCCCTAGCCAGATTTATTAAGAAAAAAAAGAGAATCTACACACATAAACAGAATCAGAAATGACAAAGGAAAAATCATGACGGACAGGACAGAAATACAAAGAATTATTAGAGAATACTATGAAAATCTATATGCTAACAAACTGGATAACCTAGAAGAAATGGACAACTTTTAGAAAAATATAACCTTCCAAGACTGACCTAGGAAGAAACAGAAAATCTAAATAGACCAATTACCAGCAATGAAATGGAACTGGTAATTAAAACACTACCCAAGAAAAAAACCCACGGATAAGATGGTTTCACTGCTGAATTTTATCAGACATTTAGAGAAGACCTAATACCCATTCTCTTTAAAGTTTTCCAAAAAATAGAAGAGGAGGGAATACTTTTAAACTCATTCTATGAAGCCAGCATCACTCTCATAACAAAACACAGCAAAGACACTACAAAAAAAAAGAAAACTACAGACCACTATCCCTGATGAACATAGATGCAAAAATACTCAACAAAATATTAGCAAACTGAATTCAAAAATACATCAAGAGGATCATACACCAGGATCAAATGGGATTCATCCCAGGGATGCAAGGATGGTACAACAATCGAAAATCCATCACATCATCCACCACATGAACAAAAAGGACAGAGACCACATGATCATCTCCATAGATGCTTAAAAAGCATTTGACAAAATTCAACATCGAATCATGATAAAAACTCTCAACAATATGACTACAGAGGGCAAGTACCTTAACATAATAAAGGCCATATATGACAAATCCATAGACAACATTGAACTTAACTGCAAGAATCTTTTCCTCTGAGATCAGGAACAAGACAAGGATGCCCACTCTACCTGCATTTAATCAACATAGTACTAGAAGTCCTAGCCACGGCAATCAGACAACATAAAGAAACAAAAGCCATCCAGATTGCTAAGGAAGAAGTCAAACTGTTACTCTTTGCAGATGACATTATACTGTATGTAAAAATACCCTAAAGAATCCACTCCAAAACTACTAAAATTAATATCTGAATTCAGCAAAGTTGCAGGATAAAAAATTAATACACAGAAATCTGTTGCATTCCTATACACTAACAATGAACTAGTAGTAAGAGAAATATTGAAAACAATTCCATTCATAATTGCATCAAAAAAAGTAAAATAGCTAAGGAATAAACCTAACCAAGGCAAAAAAAAAAAAGACCTATATCCTGAAAACTACAAGACACTCTTAAGAGACATTAAAGAGGACACTAATAAATGGAAATTCATCCAATGCTCTTGGATAGGCAGAATTAATATTGTCAAAATGGCCATCCTCCCTAAAGCAATCTACAGATTCAATGCAATCTCTATCAAAATACCAAAAGCATTCTTTAACGAACTGGAACAAATAATTCTAAAATTCATATGGAACCACAAAAGACCCCAAATAGCCAAACCAATTCTAAGAAGGAAGAATAAAGCAGGGTGGATCTCACTTCTCAACTTCAAGCTCTACTACAAAGCCACAGTAATAGCACAAGAACAGACCCATAGAGCAGTGGAACAGAATAGAGAGTCCAGATATTAACCCAAGCATATATGGTCAATTAAAATACGATAAAGGAGCCATGCATATATAATGGAGAAATAACAGCCTCTTCAACAGCTGCTGTTGGCAAAACTGGTCAGGTATATGTAAGAGAATGAAACTGATTACTGTCTAACTCCATAAACAAAAGTAAACTTGAAATGGTTCAAAGACCTGAATGTAAGTCATGAAACCATAAAACTCTTAGATGAAAACATAGGCAAAACGCTCTTGAATATAAACATGAACAACTTCTTCATGCACATAACTCCACAAGCAAGGGAAACAAAAGCAAAACTATACAAGTGGGACTATATATAACTAAAAAGCTTTTGTACAGCAAAGGACACCATCAGTAGCACAAAAAGGCATCCTACAGTATGGGGAATATATTCATAAACGACATATCCGATAAGGGGTTGACATCCAAAATGTACAAAGAGTTCATGCACCTCAACAAACAAGAAGCAAAAAATCCAATTAAAAACTGGGCAGAGGATCTGAACAGACACTTCTCCAAAGAAGAAATTCAGATGGCCAACAGGCACATGAAAAGATGCTCCACATCGCTAATCATCAGAGAAATGCAAATTAAAACCACACTGAGATATCACCTCACACCAGTTAGGATGGCCACCATCCAAAACACAAACAACAACAAATGTTGGCAAGGATGTGGAGAAAGGGGAACCCTCTTACACTGCTGGTGGGAATGTAAATTAGTTCAACCATTGTGGAAAGCAGTATGGAGGTTCCTCAAAAAACTAAAAAGAGATATACCATTTGACCCAGGAATTCCACTCCTAGGAATTTACCCTAAGAATGCAGCAGCCCAGTTTGAAAAAGACAGATGCACCCCAATGTTTATCACAGCACTATTTACAATAGCCAAGAAATGGAAGCAACATAAGTGTCCATAAATAGATGATTGGTTAAAGAAGATATGGTACATATACACAATGGAATATTATTCAGCCATAAGAAGAAAACAAAATCCTACCATTTGCAACAACATGGATGGAGCTAGAGGGTATTATGCTCAGTGAAATAATCCAGGTGGAGAAAGACAAGTACCAAATGATTTCACTCATCTATGGAGTATAAGAGCAAGGAAAAAAATGAAGGAACAAAACAGCGGCAGACTCACAGAACCCAAGAATGGACTAACAGTTACCAAAGGGAAAGGGACTGGGGAGGATGGGTGGAAAGGTAAGGATAAGGGGAAAAAGGGGCATTACAGTTAGCACACATAATATAGGGGGTGGGCACAGGGAAGGCAGTGTAGCACAGAGAAGACAAGTAGCGATTCTATAGCATCCTACTATGCTGATGGACAGTGACTGTAATGGGGGATGTGGTGGGGACTTGATAATGGGGGGAATCTAGTAACCACATGTTGCTCATGTAATTGTATATTAATGATACCAAAATAAAAAATAAAAAAGGCAACCTACTATATGGCAGAAGATATTTAGAAATGATAAATCTGTTAAGGGGCTAACATCCAAAATATATAAAGAATTCATATGATTCAACACAAAGAAAAGCCAAATAGCCCATTTAGAAAATGGGCAGAAGACCTGAATAGACCTTTATGCAAAGAAGACATAACATACAGATAGCCAGCAGGCACATGAAAAGATGCTCCACATCACTAACCATCAAGGAAATGCAAGTCAATACCACAATGAGATATCACCTCACATAAGTCAGAATGACAAGAAATAACAAGTGTTGGAAAGGATGTGTAGAAAAGAGAACCCCTTACACTGTTGATGGGAATGTAAACTGAGGCAGCTAGTAGGTAATGCATTAGGTGGTCCCTCAAAAAACTAAAAGTAGAAGTACCATACAACCTGGTAATTCCACTTTAAGGAATGTATTGCCATATCATTTATAGTAGCCAAGATATGCAGGCAACCAGTGTCCATCAATAGATGAATGGATAAAGAACAGGTGGTACATACACATATTGGAATATTATTCAGCCATAAAAAATAAAGAAATTTTGCCATTTGCAACAACAGGAATGGACTCAGAGGGTGTTATGCTAAGTGAAATAAGCCAGGCAGGGAAAAATAAATACCATATGATTTCACTAATATGTGGAAACTATAAACAAAACAACACAAAATAAAACAAATGAACAAAACAACAATAGACTCACAGACACTGAGAAGTGACTGTTGTTTACCATGGGAGAAGTCTTAAGGTGGGTAGGTGAAATAGGCAAAGGGGATAAAAAGGCACAAAATCTCAAAGATAATATAAATTACTCATGGGGATGAAAGTACAGCATAGAGAATATAGTCAATAATTATGAAAGATCTTCCTATGTTGACTGTAGTACACTAGTTGGACTGAGAATAATATATATAACTGTTGAATCACTATGTTGTATACTTAAAACCAATATAATATTGCCATCCAACTATAATACATTAAAAAAGAAATTAATAAATTAATGAGTACATACAAATTAGGCATAGGCTAAATTGATTTTTTTCTAAATTATAAAAGAAGGCTGTGAATTTTCCCTAGATGTTCTATCAATTTTTAAAATCATAAATAAGAGATAAAGGCATTAAATTTTATTAAGAGGACCAAAAAAAGAAGAAGAGGAAGAGGTGGAGGAGGAGAAGGAGAATTGGCGTATCTTCAATTAGGTATCACACTTACTAACCAAAGATAACCTTCTGGCCCTAAGTGGCCTTTAGATGACTAGTCTACAATGTACACATTATCCAACAACAGCGTAAATTATAGTCAACCACCAAAGACACTTTCTCTCTAAATGACTTTCCAACATTTCAGAATGTTAGAAATTAAGTGTATCTTTCATTTGGGATTCACATAAGGGTCCAGTATAATTTCCTTGTAAACTCCAGGTAGAAATATTCTGAAGAAAGAAGTAACAAAGACATAAATACACAAAAATGGTTTATGTTTTTGAAATAAAAATGCCTTGTGAAGTTATTTCATGAAAAGCGTAGACTTACAGTTTCCTTGTTTTCTCTTTTGACACCCTCCAGAAACACGAGGTAAGTAGAATGCAGAGGCAGATATCCTGTCACATGACTTAAGGAACCCCCAGAAGACTTTCTTATACTCTGAACGCACATCCTCAATGGCAAAGCTTCACTGCTGAGCTTTGAGACTGCTAGCTACCGGGACTAGGGTGGTGCTGACTTTCTCAAAGAAGATCTGGAACAAACTCTGGAGTCAGACACCCTTCCTTCTTATCCTGACTTTCCAAATTCTTAGCTCTGGTGTAGTCATGGGCAAAGCTTCAGTTCCCCCTTCTACTAAAACTTTTATAATACTGACCACGCCTTTAGTATGTTCTAAGTCTTACATGAGCTGATGCCTGTCAATATTGACCATAATTTCTGCCACATAGAAAGTGCTCGGTAATCACTAACTACTTCTCTTATTCCTAGTGATTACTCAGATCAACTCCGCTCCTTGAGGAGGGATTGGGGAGTGTGAGATCACGAGGCTGAAGTAGAAATGACCAGATGGGCAAAGTCCTAGCAACTGGGTCATGATCAATGCTGGTGAGGGGTAACCAACAGCCATTTTCTCTCAGAGAAGTTTTATTTACCTTCCGAAGTTCAGTTTCCTCCCCCATAAATGGCGAGGATAAGAGAATCCATCTTTGATTATTCTTGCAGAAAAGACCTGAGATGAGATAATGCCTGCAGGGCTGTTGGATACATGGGATGTAGTCACTGTTAGGGCTCACTGAAAATCAGGGGTATCAGGGGTTTCCTTTATTACAGAGAATGATGTCATTTTCTGTCTTTTCAAGTAACGTATTTCATCCTTTTTAAGTAGTAGAGATGAAAACAGAACATTTCACCAGTTTCTTTCAGATAGAAAAACATTCTTATTTCTCTATATCTGATCCTAGAATTATCTAGTCAGGCAGATAATTGGATGGCTCCTGGATAGGTTTGCATTTGCAAGCTTGAGACAAAGACCTAGAAAAAGCTGCACATAAGACAAGAAGTATAATTTCAAGTTTGGGAAAAATCAAGAAAGAAAGCAATGGATCTCCCAGCCTAGGAGAGAATCAAGGTTCCCAACTGAGCCAACACTGTAAAGCATGGACAACAGGAGAGGTAAGGAAGAGAAAAACAAAGGTTAATCCTGGGAAGGTGAAGTTCTGAGAAATAGGAGAACATGGAGAGGGGTAAGGCTCCCTAGGGCATGGACTCAGGGTCTCAAACAACTCTAGACCCAAAAGGCTGGGTGGTCTCTGTTGACACGGAGACCATGTAAAGGTATAAACTTAAATTTCTATGTCCTAATATTTCTACAAGCCATATGTAACTTGCTGTTTGAGCATGGAGCTTCCTGTATGTTTCCGTAAACTATGGATATTTCTACTACCTCTGTATTCAAAACTAGACCATGTTCAAAATCTAAATAATAATACAGAAAACACTGAGTTTAGAGAGACCTTAGCTACCATAGAAAAAGACGGCTTGTTCTGCTACTAATCAGAGAGAAAATTTGCCAATTGCTGTATATCTTTGGACCTTAAGCTCTTCATTGGTAAAACATATCAGACTAGATAATTAATATGTTTCTATTAATAATTTATCTGAATTCTTGACTTTCTTCAATGGGGAAGGTACAGGACAAAGTGAGAAGGAATATAATTAGAGGTAAAACGATGATTTTAAAATGTGTAGTTATATATATATAATAAACAAAATAAAACATTGGGCTATTGGCCTTTTAGCCTCACATAATATTCACAGACATGTCTTAACTACCAGATTGAATCAGGTGATTTATACCTGAGGTACAGCACCTTAAAAAAGTAACCGTCAGATCAAAGAAGATCTGCATTTATTTTTTGATGGGCTGCCAAGAGAGATTTCAAGTGATAGTTGCCGCAGCCCAAACTGAACATGTGTATCACCGCTGCCTTCACACCCCTACCCACCTTGTCCAACAAGTTAGAGGTCAGTTGTCAGAGCCTCAAGGAACTTACCACTGCAGGGATACACGGATTTCCTGTAATGCTTAATAATTTAAGTCACTGTCAGGTCTTCCTTTGGATAGGGCATCATTTGGGAGTAGTCATAAACTCCCCTTTAGTTCAGTCAGTTTCTTTTAACCTTGATATGAGCTCACAGACAAGAATAATAAGGATGTTCAGTGCAAGCAACTAACAGGTTGGGTTTATTACTAGAACTGATTTGGATTGTCCTACAACCTGCCACACAGTATGAGTGATAGCAAAAGGTGTGCCTATGACTCAACATAAGGTCATTATAGGTTCCCAAGGTGATCACACGGGTTAGGGACAATAATTAGGCACTTCACATATAGCTGATTCTATAGAAGCATGCAAATTTCTACAATTCAAATAATGTAAATATTAATACTGGTTTTTGTTCTTTTTAAAAATCAGGAATAAGACAAACATGGGTTAATAATGACCTGAATAATTAAACTGCTATATTAATGTTTTCTGCTCAGTATTTTATCATTTTAAATTCAATTTCCTCTCTCAAGCAGTCTGAGTTGCATGCGAGGATACATAGGAATCACTGTCTATGCAGCAGGGGCATTCTGCACGAGGGCATTACACACCAGTAACTGTTCAACTTCAAAAACAACCCTGGCCCTAAGCAAAGACAGATTAGGAAAGACCAAGTCAAAGAGCATTTTCTAATAGTCATTATATAAATCAGACAATATTGAGCAGGAGTAATAAATATACCTGAGCAACTGCCGAGGATAGTGGTGAGTATTAACAAAGCCCTTAGCTGTTAGGGTAAACTTGGCAGGGGCCGCTGAGCTTCCTATTGAAAAGAAGAAATAACACACTAGTGGACAAACAGGAGAGTGAAAACCAAAGCACGTGACTCAATGAGGTCCAAACCATAGCTACAAAAAGTATTTTAGGAGATACCTCGTCAACCAATGTGTGAAGTACAAACCAAAATTCCCCTTGGTTAATATTGCCACTATGAGTAGTTTTCAGGTGCAATATACCTTGAAAAATGGAAAATTAAAAAAACACTATGTTTTTAGATTTCTTTAATCTCAGTTTTACAAGGCGTCCCAATTAATGTATTGGGGAACCTATCAGATGACATACTGTGCTGCCACCAGACTTTATGGGGCATTCCTTTGATCATTTACAGTGAGATGCTTGGCAAAATTACAGTATTTGGTTTTCAGGAATAAGTATAACTTCTTAGGTTTTTATTCAATTAAATTTGTGTCTGATGTTATCACCCAAATTGTGAATATTGTATTATCTTTTTGAAGTTCACAGATGTGCAATTTATATGTGTGTGTCCAATAACACTGTGATAGAGTATTTCTCTCTGTGCCTCTGGCAGTGACCGTAGGGCCAATTTCAGTTTTAAGTTTGGACTAGAGTTGAGAAGAAAGGTTATGATAGGATTTTGAAATCCTAGTTTAGACTTGGCAAAAAGATTCCTAACATTTTCTATATAAACAAATGAAATGCCAGAGCAGACTCCCAGGGTCAGAGTTTTTGAAGGAAATCTGGTTCGGCTAAACTAGGGTTAGCTGTGTGTGCCGAGACAATTTGACCTAGAAATAAAATGCCCTCTACAAATAATCAGTGAAGTTGAACGGAAATTAAAAGGACTTTCAGAGGACTTCTGGGAAGATGGCGGCGTGAGCAGGGCGGTGGAAATCTCGTCCCCAAACCATATATATTTATGAAAATACAACAAATACAACTATTCCTAAAAGAGACCCCAGAAGATACAGTATAACAGAAAGGCTAGAGTTGCACCTGTGGGGACTTTGCACTTCACGAAGTGGGTAGGATATGGGGCCATGACCCGGAGGGACCCAAGCGCTCCCCCACCCCAGCGCACTGGTGGGAGGAAAGGATTTGGAGTGGGGAGGGAGTGGACGCACGGGCCCACCAAATAACCAGCCCTGGTGATCTGTGCCTGGAGCGCTGACACACATAGCGTGGTGTATCGGAGATTGGAGAGACAGAGGGTGCAGGATCTGAGAAGGACGGAACAGCTGGGTCCTCTCAGCCAGCTCGCAGGGACAAAAGAAAAGCATGCACTTTTTTAAAAGTCTTAAAGAGACAAGGGCCCAACACTGGAACAAAATCATCCCAGCACATTCAGCCAAGCAGGCTGGGAGTCCTGGGGAATTTCAGACCCGAAGGCCGGCGGCTGAGCAAAGGAACCACGCTGAGGCTTCCCACAGAGATCAGCAGCCACACATTCGTTCCCACCCCAAAACGGCGAGACAAAGGGTCCGGCAAAATGGAACACTGGAGCAACAGCACCACCTACAGCAACCTCACAGAATCTACTCCAAGAGGGAGGGGTTTTTTCCTTCTTTTTTCTTTTTTCTTTTTAAAAATCTTAAAGAGCCCAGCTGACACACACAGCGCCTACCAGCGACCACTTCTATCACCATGAAAAGACAGAGGAACGTGGTACAAACACAGCATAGTCAGACAACCCCAGACAGGGAGCCTGATGGGACAGACATGCACAATCTTCGTGAAAAAGAATTCAGAAGAAAAGTCATAACCATACTGATAGATCTACAGAGAAATATGCAACAGCTCACGGAGGAATTGAGGGAAGTGAGGAAAGAATGCAGAAATGAGACAAGCGATCAACGGACTTAGCAGCAGACTGGATGAGATGCAAAAAGACTGTTAATGGAATAGAAATCAGAGAACAGGAATACAGAGAAGCTGAGGCAGAGAGAGATAAAAGGATCTCTAGGAATGAAAGAATATTAAGAGAACTGTGTAACCAATCCAAACGGAACAATATTCGCATTATAGGAGTACCAGAGGGAAGAAGAGAGAGAAAAAGGGATAGAAAGTGTCTTTGAAGAAATAATTGCTGAAACCTTCCCCTAGCTGGAGAAGGAAATAGTCTCTCAGACATTGGGAGCCCATAGATCTCCCAACACAAGGGACCCAAGGAAGACAACACCAAGACACATAATACTTAAGATGACAAAGATCAAAGACAAGGACAGAGTATTAAAGGCAGCTAGAGAGAGAAAATGGATCACCTACAAAGAAAAACCCATCAGACTATCATCAGACTTCTCAACAGAAACCGTACAGGCCAGAAGAGAATGGCATGATATATTTAATATAATGAAACAGAAGGGCCTCGAACCAAGAATATTGTATCCAGCATGATTATCATTTAAATTTGCAGGAGGGATTAAATAATTCTGAGACAAGTGAAAGGTGAGGAAATTTGCCTCCCATAAACCACCTCTACAGGATATTTTTTTAAACTTTATTTTGATATCATTAATCTACAATTAAATGAGTAATATTATGGTGATTACACTACCCCCTTCCTCAGGTCCCCCCCCCCCCAATGCCATTACAGTCACTGTTCTTCAGTGAAGTGAGATGCCACACAGTCACTACTTGTCCTCCCTGGGTTGTACAGCCCTCCCCATGCCCCCCTAACATTACATTTGCTAATCATAATGTCCCTTTTTCCCCCTTGCCCCACCCTTCCCACCCATCTTCCCCAGTCCCTTTCCCTTCGGTAACTATTGGTCCGTTCTTGGGTTCTGTGAGTCTCCTGCTGTTTTGTTCCTTCAGTTTTTTTCTCAGTTCTTATACTCCACATATGAGTGAAATCATTTGGTACTTGTCTTTTTCGGCTTGGCTTATTTCACTGAGCATAATACCCTCTGGCTCCATCCACGTTGTTGCAAAGGATAGGATTTGTTTTCTTCTTAAGGCTGTATAATATTCCATTGTGTATATGTACCACCTCTTCTTTATCCACTCAACTACTGACGGACACTTAGGTTGCTTCCATTTCTTGGCTACTATAAATAGTGCTGCGATAAACATAGGGGTGCATCTCTCTTTTTCAAACTGGGCTGCTGCATTCTTAGGGTAAATTCCTAGGAGTGGAATTCCTGTGTCAAATAGTATTTCTATTTTGAGTTTTTTAAGGAACCTCCATACTGCTTTCCACAATGGTGGAAGTAATTTGCATTCCCACCAGCAGTGTAGGAGGGTTCTCTTTTCTCCACATCCTCGCGAACATTTGTTGTTGTTTGTGTTTTGGATGTTGGCTATCCTCACTGGTGTGAGGTAGTATCTAATTGTGGTTTTAATTGGCATTTCTCTGATGATTAGTGATGTGGAGCATCTTTTCATGTGCCTGTTGGCCATCTGAATTTCTTCTTTGGAGAAGAGTCTATTCATGTCCTCTGCTCATTTCTTCATTGGACTATTTGCTTTTTGTTTGTGAGGTGCATGAGTTCTTTATATATGTTGGATGTCAACCCCTTATCGGATATGTCATTTATGAATATATTCCACCACACTGTAGGAAGTCTTTTGTTCTACTGATGGTGTCCTTTGCTGTACAGAAGCTTTTCAGCTTCATATAATCCCACTTGTTCATTTTTGCTTTTGTTTCCCTTGCCCGGGGAGATATGTTCATGAAAAAGTCGCTCATGTTTATGTCCATGAGATTTTAGCCTATATTTCTTTTTAAGACCTGTATGGTTTCATGACTTACATTCAGGTCTTTGATCCACCTTGAGTTTACCTTTATGGATGGGGTTAGACAGTAGTCCAGTTTCATTCTCTTACATGTAGCTGTCCAGTTTTTCGAACACCAGCTTCTGAAGAGGCCGTCATCTCCTCAATGTATATCCAAGGCTCCCTTATCAAATATTAATTGACTGTATGTGTTTGGGTTGATGTTTGGATTTTCTATTCTATTCCACTGATCTGTGGTCTGTATTTGTGCCAATACCAAATTTTCTTGATTACTGCGGCTTTGTAGTAGAGCTTGAAGTCAGGGAGCGTAATTCCCCATGTTTTATTCCTCCTTCTCAGGATTGCTTTGGCTATTCGGGGTCTTTTGTGGTTCCATATGAATTTTAGAATTATTTGTTCCAGTTCATTGAAGAAATCTGTTGGTAGTTTGATAGGGATTGTGTTGAATCTGTAGATTACATTGGGTAATATAGCCATTTTGACAATATTTATTCTTCCTAGCCAAGAGCATGGGATGCATTTCCATTTCTTAGTGTCCTCTTTAGTTTCTCTTAGGAATGCCTTGTAGTTTTCAGAGTACAGGTCTTTCACTTCCTTCATTAGGTTTATTCCTAGGTATTTTATTCTTTTTGATGCAATTGTGAATGGAATTGTTTTTCTGATTTCTCTTTCTGTTAGTTCATCATCAGTGTATAGGAAAGCAACAGATTTCTGTATGTTAATTTGTAACCTGCAACTTTGCTGAATTCAGATATTAGTTCTAGTAGTTTTGGAGTGGAGTCTTTAGGGTTTTTTATGTACAATATCATGTCATCGGCAAATAGTGACAATTTGACTTCTTCTTTACCAATCTGGATGCCTTGTATGTCTTTGTTGTGTCTGATTGCCGTGGCTAGGACCTCCAATACAATGTTGAATAACAGTGGAGAGAGTGGGCATCCCTGTCTTGTTCCCAATCTTAGGTGAAAAACTTTCAGCTTCTCACTGTTAAGTATGATGTTAGCTGTGGGTTTGCCATATATGGCCTTTATGAGGTTGAGGTACTTGCCCTCTATACCCATTCTGTTGAGAATTTTAATCTTGAATGGATGCTGAATTTTGTCAAATGCTTTTTCAGCATCTATGGAGATGATCATGTGGTTTTTGTTCTTCTTTTTACTGATGTGGTGGATGATGTTGATGGATTTTCGAATGTTGTACCATCCTTGCATCCCCGGGATGAATCCCACGTGATCATGGGGTGTGATCCTCTTGATGTATTTTTGAACTGTTTGCCAATATTTTTTGAGTATTTTTGCATCTACATTCATCAGGGATATTGGTGTGTAGTTTTCTTTTTGGTGCGGTCTTTGCCAGGTTTTGGTATTAGAGTGATGCTGGCTTCATAGAATGAGTTTGGAAGTATGCCCTCCTCTTCTATTTTTTTTGGAAAACTTTAAGGAGAATGGATGTTATTTCTTCTCTATATGTCTGGTAGAATTCAGAGGTGAATCCATCCGGTCCAGGGGTTTAGTTCTTGGGTAGTTTTTTGATTACCACTTCAATTTCGTTGCTGGTGATTGGTCTGTTTAGTTTTTCTGTTTCTTGCTTAGTCAGTTTTGGAAGGTTGTATTTTTCTAAAAAATTGTCCATTTCTTTTGGGTATTCCAGTTTGCTAGCATATAGATTCTCATAGTATTCTCTTATAATTCTTTGTATTTCTGTGGGATCCATTGTGATTATTCCTTTCTCTTTTCTGATTCTGTTTATGAGCGTAGATTCTCTTTTTCTCTTAATGAGTCTGGATAGGGGTTTATCTATTTTGTTTATTTTTTCAAAGAACCAGCTCTTGGTTTCATTGATATTTTCTATTGTTTTGTTCTTCCCAATTTTATTTATTTCTTCTCTGATCTTTATTATATTCCTCCTTCTGGTGACTTTGGGTCTCATTTGTTCTTCTTTTTCGAATTTCAGTAATAATGTCTTGAGACTATTCATTTGGGAGTGTTCTTCTTTCTTTAGATAGGCCTGGATTGTAATATACCTTCCTCTTAGAACTGCCTTTGCTGCATCCCATAGAAGCTGTGGCTTTGTGTTGTTGTCATTTGTCTCCATATACTCTGATTTCTGTATTGATTTGGTCATTGACCCATTGATTAATTAGGAGAATGTTGTTAAGTCTCCATGTGTTTGTGAGCCATTTTGTTTTCTTTCTAAAGTTTAATTCTAGTTTTATACCTTTCTGATCTGAGAAGTTGGTTGGTAGAATTTCAATATTTTCGATGTTACTGAGGTTCTTTTTGTGGCCTAGTATGTGGTCTATTCTGGAAAATGTTCCATGTGCGCTTGAGAAGAATGTGTATCCTGTTGCTTTTGGGTGTAGAGTTCTATAGATGTCTGTTAGGTCCATCTGTTCTAGTGTGTTGTTCAGTGCCTCTGTGTCTTTACTTATTTTCTGTCTGGTTGATCTGTCCTTTGGAGTGAGTGGTGTGTTGAAGTCACCTAAAATGAATGCATTGCATTCTATTTCCTCCTTTAATTCTGTTAGTATTTGTTTCACAAATGCTGGTGCTCATGTGTTGGGTGCATATATATTTAAAATGGTTATATCCTCTTGTTGGAATGACCCCTTTATCATTATGTAATATCCTTCTTTATCTCTTGCTACTTTCTTCGTTTTGAAGTCTATTTTGTCTGATACAAGTACTGCAACACCTGCTTTTTTCCCCTTGTTATTTGCATGAAATATCTTTTTCCATCCCTTCACTTTAAGTCTGTGTATATCTTTGGGTTTGAGGTGAGTCTCTTGTAAGCAGCATATAGATGGGTCTTGCTTTTTTTTCCATTCTGTTACTCTGTGTCTTTTGATTGGTGCATTCAGTCCATTTATGTTTAGGGTGATTATCGATAGATATGTATTTATTGCCGTTGCTGGCTTTAGATTCGTGTTTACCAAAGGTTCAAGGGTTGCTTCTTTACTATCTAACAGTCTAACTTAACTTTTTTGTTAAGTTATTGTAAACACAGTCTGATGTTTCTTTATTTCTCTCCATTCTTATTCTTCCTCCTCCATTCTTTATATACTAGGTGTTTTATTCTTTGCCTTTAGTTAGTGTTTGGATGGTCTGCTTTCTTTGCTATGATTTTCTTTTCTCTGGTGACAGCTTTTTAGCCTTAGGAGTGCTTCCCTCTAGAGCAGTTCCTTTAAGATGTCTTGTAGATGTGGTTTATGGGAGGCAAATTCTCTCAGCTTTTGCTTGTCTGGAAATGTTTAATCTCTCCATCATATTTAAATGATAATCGTGCCTCATATCGTATTCTTGGTTCGAGGCCCTTCTGTTTCATTGCGTTAAATATATCATGCCATTCTTGTCTAGCCTGTAAGGTTTCTGTTGAGAAGTCTGATGTTAGTCTGATGGGTTTTCCTTTGTAGGTGATCTTTTTTCTTTCTCTAGCTGCCTTTAATACTCTGTCCTTATCTTTGATCTTTGTGATTTTAATTATTATGTGTCTTCGTGTTGTCTTCCTGGGGACCTTTGTGTTAGGAGATCTGTGGGCTTCCATGGACTACGAGACTATTTCCTTCCCCAGCATGGGGAAGTTTTCAGCAATTATTTCTTCAAAGATACTTTCTATCCCTTTTTCTCTCTCTTCTTCCTCTGGTACACTTATAATGCAAATATTATTCCGTTTGGATTGGTCACACAGTTCTCTTAATATTCTTTCATTCCTAGAGATCCTTTTATCTCTCTCTGCCTCACCTGCTCTGTGTTCTTCTTCTCTGATTTCTATTACATTAACAGTCTCTTGCATCTCGTCCAGTCTGATGCTGAGCCTGTCGATGGCTTGTCTCATTTCTGCATTATCTTTCCTGACTTCCCTCACTTCCTCCCTTAGCTCTTGCATATTTCTCTGTAGATCCATCAGCATGGTTATGACTTTTATTCTGAATTCTTTTTCAGGAAGATTCTGCATTCCATCACTTCAGGTTACTTCTCAGAGGGTGTCTTTGTCTTGGTGATTTTTTTCTGTATCATGTTCTTCTGTCTTGTCATTTTGATAGGAGTGGTTGCTGGTAGGTGCCACATATGTCAGCTGGGTACTTTAAGGTTTTAAAAAAAAAACCCACCAAAAAAACAAGCAATCCAAAGAAAAGAAGGAAGAGAAAGAAAAGAGAGAAAGAAGAAAGAAAGAAATGAAAGAAAAGGAAGGTGAAAAAGGAAAAAAAAAAGAAAAAAAAGGGCACAAAATAAAGGAGCAAAAAAAAAAAAAACAGCCCACCTGGAGTGGATTCTCTAAGCGTGCTGTAGGTGTCGCTTTTGCTTCACTAATCCAGTCTCGGCCGCACCGGTTTTTGGCCATGGCGGTAACAAATGGGAGGCTATAGTTTTCTGTATAAAGTTCCAACGTGTCTGCTCCCTTCTCTCCGTCACCAACAAAGGAGACCAAAGTTCCCCAGGACTTCCAGCCTGCAGGGCTGAGCCCACTGGGGCGATGGTGTTCCCTAGCTGGGCCCCCCCGCCTCTCCAAGACTGCTCAAAACAGCATGCGCTTTTCTCTTGTCCCTGGGCACTGGCTGCACGGTCCTGGCATGTTCCCGGCTCAAAACCTGCACGTTCTGCCTCTCCAATATCCGATGCACTGCGCGATGTGTGTCAGCGCTCCCGGCGTAAACCACCGGGGCTGGTTTTTTGCGGACCTGCTCTTCCACTCCCTCCCAGCTCCGAATCTTCTCCTCCCGCAGGTGAGCTGGGCTGGGTGAGTGCTTGGGTGCCACCGGGTCACGGGTCCGTTTCTCTACATGCCTCACGGGGTGCTGAGTCCTCCCAGGTGTGCCTGCAATCTGGGCACTTTCCTCTGTGCTCTGGTCTCTCTTTTAGGAATAGTTGTATTTGCTGTATTTTCGTATATTTATATAGTTTTGGGAGGAGATTTCTGCCGCCCTGCTCACACCGCCATCTTCCCGAAAGTGTCTACAGGACATCTTAATGGAACTGCTCTAGAGGGAAGCACTCGTAAGTCTAAAAAGATGTCACCAGAGAAAATAAAATCATAGCAAAGAAAGCAGACCATCCAAATACTAACTAAAGGCAAAGAATAAAACACCTAGTATATAAAGAATGGAGGAGGAAGAAAAAAGGGAAAGAAATAAAGAATCATCAGACTGTGTTTACAATAACTTAACAAGAAAGTTGTTAGACTGTTAGATAGTAAAGAAGCACCCCTTGAACCTTTGGTAAACATGAATCTAAAGCCAGCCATGGCAATAAGTACATATCTGTTGATAATCACAATAAATGTAAATGGACTGAATGCACCAATCAAAAGACACAGAGTAACAAAATGGATAAAATAGCAGGACCCATATATATGCTGCTTACAAGAGACTCACCTCAAACCCAAAGATATACACAGTTAAAGGTGAAGGGATTGGAAAAGATATTTCATGCAAACAACAAGGACAAAAAAGCAGGTCTTGCAGTACTTGTATCAGACAAAACAGACTTCGAAATGAAGAAAGTAGCAAGAGATAAAGAAGGACATTACATAATGATAAAGGGGTCAGTCCAAAAGAGGATATAACCATTTTAAATATATATGCACCGAACACAGGTGCGCCGGCATATGTGAAACAAATACTAACAGAATTACAGGATGAAATACCAAGCAATGCATTCATTTTAGGAGACTTCAACACACCACTCAGTCCAAAGGACAGATCAACCAGAAAGAAAATAAGTAAAGCCACAGAGGCACTGAACAACACACTAGAACAGATGGACCTAACAGACATCTACAGAACTCTACACCCAAAAGCAACAGGATACACATTCTTCTCCAGTGCACATGGAACATTTTCCAGAATGGACCACATACTAGGCCACAAAAAGAACCTCAGTAAGGTCAAAAATATTGAAATTCTACCAACCAACTTCTCAGATCACAAAGGTATAAAACTTGAAATAAATTGTAGAAAGAAAAGAAAAGGGCTCACAAATACATGGAGACTTAACAACATTCTTCTAATAAATCAATGGGTTAATGAGCAAATCAAAACAGAAATCAAAGAATATATGGAGACTAATGACAACAACAACACAAAGCCACAACTTCTGTGGTACACTGCAAAGGCAGTTCTAAGAGGAAAGTATATTGCAATCCAGTCCAATTTAAAGAAGGAAGAACAATCCCAAATGAATAGTCTAAAGGCACAATTATTGAAATTGGAAAAAGAACAAATGAGGCCCAAAGTCACTAGAAGGAGGGACATAATAAAGATAAGAGAAGAAATAAATTAAATTGAGAAGAATAAAACAACAGAAAAAAATCAATGAAACCAAGAATTAGTTCTTTGAACAAATAAACAAAATAGATAAACCGCTAGAGAGACTTACTAAGAAAAAAAAAAGAATCTACACACAATAACAGAATCAGAAATGACAAAGGAAAAATCACAACAGACATGACAGAAATACAAAGAATTATTAGTGAATACTATGAAAATCTTTATGCTAACAAACTGTATAACCTAGAAGAAATGGACAACTTCTTAGAAAAATACAACCTTCCAAGACTGACCAAGCAAGAAACAGAAAAACTAAACAGACCAATCCCCAGCAACGAAATTGAATTGGTAATCAAAAAACTACCCAAGACCAAAACCCCCAGGCCAGATGGATTCACCTCTGAATTCTATAAGACGTATACAGAAGAAATACCCATTCTCCTTAAAGTTTTCCAAAAAAATAGAAGAGGAGTGAATACTACCAAACTCATTTTATGACGCCAGCATCACTCTAATACCAAAACTTGGCAAAGACCTCACCAAAAAAGAAAATTACAGACCAATATCCCTGATGAATGTGGATGCAAAAATACTCAACAAAATATTAGCAAACCAAATTCAAAAATACATCAAGAGGATCATACACTGTGATTAACTGGGATTCATCTCAGGGATGCAAGGATGTCACAACATTCGAAAATCCATCAACATCATCCACCACATCAACAAAGAGAACAAAAACCACATGACCATCTCCATAGATGCTGAAAAAGCATTTGACAAAATTCAGCATCCATTCATGATAAACACTCTCAACAAAATGGGTATGGAGGGCAAGTACCTCAACATCATAAAGGCCATATATGACAAACCCACCGCTAACATCATACTTAACAGCGAGAAGCTGAAAGTTTTTCATCTACGATCGGGCACAAGACAGGGATGCCCAATCTCTCCACTGTTATTCAACATAGTATTGGAGGTCCTAACCACGGCAATCAGACACAACAAAGACATACAAGGCATCCAGATTGGTAAAGAAGAAGTCAAATTGTCACTATTTGCAGATGACATGATACTGTACATAAAAAACCCTAAACACTCCACTCCAAAACTATTAGAGCTAATATCTGAATTCAGCAACGTTGGAGGATACAAAGTTAACACAGAAATATGTTGGTTTCCTATGCACTAACGATGAGCTAACAGAAAGAGAAATCAGGTAAACAATTCTGTTCACAATTGCATCAAAAAGAATAAAATACCTAGGAACAAACCTAACGAAGGAAGTGAAAGACCTATACCCTGAAAACTACAAGACACTCCTAAGAGAAATTAAAGAGGACACTAACAAATGGAAATGCATCCCATGCTCTTGGCTAGGAAGAATAAATATTGTCAAAATGGCTATACTACCTAAAGGAATATATAGATTCAATGCAGTTCCTATCAAAATACCAACAGCTTTCTTCAATAAACTAGAACAAATAATTCTAAAGTTCATATGGAACCACAAAAGACCCTGAATAGCCAAATCAATCCTGAGAAGGAGGAATAAACAGGGGGAATTACACTCCCTGACTTCAAGCTCTACTACAAAGCCAAAGTAATCAAGACAATTTGGTACTGGCACAAAAACAGACCCACAGACCAGTGGAACAGAATATAAAATCCAAACTTTAACCCAAATATATACAGTCAATTAATATTTGATAAAGGAGCCTTGGATATACAATGGGGAGATGACAGCCTCTTCAGCAGCTGGTGTTGGAAAAACTGGACAGCTACACGTAAGAGAATGAAAGTGGACTGCTGTCTAACCCCATATACAAAAGTAAACTTAAAATGGATCAAAGACCTGAAGGTAAGTCATGAAACCATAAAACTCTTAGAAAAAAACATAGGCAAAAATCTCTTGGACATAAACATGAGCGACTTCTTCATGAACATATCTCCCTGGCAATGGAAACACAAGAGAAAATGAACAAGTGGGACTATATGAAGCTGAAAAGCTTCTGTACAGCAAAGGACACCATCAGTAGAACAAAAAGACATCCTACAGTATGGGACAATATATTCATAAATGACATATCCGATAAGGGGCTGACATCCAGAATATATAAAGAACTCATGCACCTCAACAAACAAAAAGCAAATAATCCAATTAAGAAATGGGCAGAGGACATGAATAGACACTTCTCCAGAGAAGAAATTCAGATGGCCAACAGGCGCATGTGAAGATGCTCCACATCGCTAATCACCAGAGAAATGCAAATTAAAACCACAGTGAGATATCACTTCATACCAGTAAGGATGGCCAACATCCAAAACACAAACAACAACAAATGTTCGCGAGTATGTGGAGAAAAGGGAACCTTCCTACACTGCTGATGGGAATGCAAATTAGTTCAACCATTGTGGAAAGCAGTATGGAGGTTCCTCAAAAAACTCAAAAGAAATACCATTTTATCCAGGAATCCCACTCCTAGGAATTTACTCTAAGAATGCAGCTGCACAGTTTCAAAAAGACAGATGCACCCCTATGTTTATCACAGCACTATTTACAATAGCCAAGAAATGGAAGCAACCTAAGTGTCCATCAGTAGATGAATGGATAAAAAGATGTGGTACATACACACAATGGAATATTATTCAGCCATAAGAAGAAAACAAATCCTACCATTTGCAACAACATGGATGGAGCTAGAGGGTATTATGCTCAGTGAAATAAGCCAAGCCGAAAAAGACAAGTATCAAATGATTTCACGCATATGTGGAGTATAAGAGCAAAGAAAAATACTGAAAGAAAAAAAAACAGCAGTAGACTCACAGCACCCCAGAATGGACTAATATTTACCAAAGGGAAAGGGAGTGGGGAGGTTGGATGGGATGGGAGGGACAAGGGTTAAAAAGGGGCATTACGATTAGCAGACATAATGTTGTGGGGGCACGTGGAGGGCTGTACAACTCAGAGAAGACAAGTAGTGATTCTATAGCATCTCACTATGCTTATGGACAGTGACTGTAATGGGGTTGGTGCGGGGGACCTGATGAAGTGGGTAGTTTAATAACCATAATATTGCATATGTAATTGTAGATTAATGATAACAAAATAAAAAAAATGACTTTCAGTGGTTGATCATAGTTGCATACTAGACAATCATGAGCAGGTAGTTATTATCTGCACGTAGATTTGTGGAATAATGGCCATTGCTAGTATAAGGCGGCCAAGTAATTTCAGGTTTACTTAGTTATTTAAACACAGAATCGTAAAAGGTAGAAACCGGAAAAGATATTGCAAATCTTAATCTATTGCAGCAGTATTTTAAATGAGGAGAAACTCAAGCTTGTTTTCAGTAACACCCTCAAAATTATATGAATCTGAATCTTTAGAATAATATAAAAACTTTTTAAAAATTCATTTGTAAATGATAATTTACATATCATAAAAGTCACCCTCTTTAAAACACAGTTCTGCGAGTTTTGGCAAATGTAAAAGTTGGGTATCACCAGCACATTCAAGATTCAGAGCCGTCTCAACACTCCCCAAAATCCCTCTAAGCGTCTTTATAGTTAAGTCCTCACCTCCCTCCAGGTACTGAAAACTATTGATCTGTTTTCTGTCTCTACCACTTTCCCATTAAACCCACATTTTGATAGGAAAAATTGCACCTGATTTTGAAGATGTCAAAAGGCAACAGCATTATAAAAGTCATATATTGTAAGGCAGTTTCCTAAACGTGAACAAACAATAATTAAGACTGCTCTGTTTATTTGCTCTTAGAATAATAATAACTCCTTTTTCACTATCATACTTCCAGGCCCAGAATTGGCAAAGAGCAGTTGAATCCCCTTGACAAAGTAATTTGATACCCCTTCAAATGGATCCTCTAAATATTTACTACATATTTTTTAGAGAAGAGGCCTAGCGCCCAGCTGAGGGTAAAGGCAAAAGTGTAGGATTCCAGAAGGCAAAACCCTTGCATCCTGCACAATCCACTTAACCAAGCAAACACACAAGCACTAACAAACAATTCCTGGAGCACACAAGCTTCGATGTGTATGGAATGGACAAGAGTGTCTTACAGTCTGCCCCAGCCAGCTTAATCAAGAATTCCTTCATAGTAGTCCTTTAAGAAGCATTCTGGTAAATACAATTATCATCTTTGCTTTACACTTTCAGGGGTGGTTTCTTGCTTAGTGTCCCAAGCAACTACCCATCTGACCTGTCCTTTCTCCACCTTGTGTCATCTCCATGCCTTGCCTAAGGAGCTCAACAAAACTTCACCAGCTCTCTGATGCTCTGTGAGTCCCATCCTCTCCTCAAATGCCCAGAGTAATCCTGGGAATTGATAAGTTACGGGGGAGAAGGTACCCCCCACTGCTGGTTACTGAGGAGCAGAGCAGTGAGAAGAGGGCTGTTGTGTTTCTTATAACCAGCACTGAATTCCATTTCATATAGAAACAGAATTGAAATTATGTTGAGATTTTTACACTCTCATAGTATAACCCATTCTAGTACTTTTCATTCCTTCCTTCACTTACCCATCTGCTATTTAACTTAGTGCCTACTATATTTGAGGCACTCTGCTCATCACTGGATATATTCTTTGCCCTCAGAGAGTCCAAATTTAGTGAGGTTAAATCAGCTTCTATAAACAGATCTAAGATCCCATCATGCTTTGTTAAATTACTTCTTATGGAAAGTGTATGACTCACTTAAGTTCCAAACAGTAGATTTACAAATAAGCTTTGGTGATCCCAAAACCATCTATCAATTTGGAGTTGCTTGCATATTAGAAATGAATAGCTAGTCCTCTATTAATCATTAATATGTCTTATTCCTGCTAAATTGAAGTACTATTAATTTAATTGGACTGAGAGAGGAAAGCTGATTGCTATCATGAGGTTTGGACAGAAAATTCTCTTTTCCCTGGCTTCATATATGTACCACAAGACATTTAGCAAAAAGAAATAAAACTGAACTATTCAACTCATCTTGTTTGCTTCTTCTTTCCCCACAAATTAGAAATGGAAGCTTGTCATCAACATTGCATGATTGATTGCATTTTAATATTCAGTGTCTAATGATTGGCATGTGATAAATCTCTCATTAAAATATTCATGAACAATCAGATTAAATGTCACATTTCCAAAAAAAGATGATCTGAGCAGGGGTAACATCAGTTAATTTCTTTGTTTGTAGAGCACTATTAGAGTGAAAGCAATCAGTATGAAAAACCTCTCTATTCGTGTGTGAATTACATATAAATTATGTGTGGCCTTGCACTTGGAGCCTTGCACTTGGAACAGCAGAGAAAAATGAGAAAATATGATTTCCTCCAATCAGTTTTCACTCATTCTCCAGTAACTTTTTTCCACCAATATTCTAATTCCATATTGATTGTCATAAAAATTCCACGTAAGGATTAAGAATAGGAACTCT
Source organism: Smutsia gigantea (assembly GCA_032199065.1). Taxonomy (NCBI): domain Eukaryota; kingdom Metazoa; phylum Chordata; class Mammalia; order Pholidota; family Manidae; genus Smutsia; species Smutsia gigantea. Next base: position 28,252 of record JAVSCE010000756.1, on the reverse strand, counting down.
GAATTTCAGGATGATTTGAGAATAAGACACTCTGGAAAATCAGATATTTTGGTTTCAAGAGGACTGCAATATCATAATCTTGTCCTTGAGCAGCTGAACTCAATGAAATTCTTCGTACTTAATTTGGCAAATGCATACCAATGTACAGTTGGGGAGAACTCAAGTAAAAAGCATACAGTTAGGTGGTATAATGCCAGACCTGGTGTCTTGAAGAAAGGCATCTTGCTTGCTTTCAAGGAGGGCTAAAAGTGCCCCAGAATTTGCCCTCTCAGCACTGGGAGGCCCTCTTCACACTGGGCCAGTCACTCTGTACTCACCCTGCCAGAAGGCAAAGGCATCTATCTCTTTTGAGGGGACTCAAGAATTCACTCCCTACATGTTAGGTATGACTTTCTAGTACAACATTCTCATATCTATTTTTTAATCAAAATTTTATACTCATTGTTTCCTAATGGTTACTGATATCAAAATACGCATGCTGTGCAGATAATAAAAGCATTTGTATCTGTGATTAATTATGGAATTATATGATAGCCTATCATACAGCTTGTGATTAACATTACAGTAACATCAAAGCCATATGCTATCCTACCCATTTACAGAACAAAACTATCTCCTTAATGTCATACACCAGAGGTTAACTTATGATTGGGCAGAAATGATATAGAAGAACGTTTCCTCTCTCAGCTGTGGAATTTTGTAGCAAATTAAAGTGCACTCGCCTTGTTGATTTTCACCCTCTATCTGTCCAAAACAAAATGGTTCTAGGGCCAAAAGATTATCTGCCCTCAAAACTTCTCCCGTTAGAGTTGTGGGAGTATTTGGTAGAATGTAAGTTTAGAAATGCATCTAGTCTTAAAGGTATAATCTAGGAGGGTGTACATGCATAAATGTTCCCAATATTAGATGTCCCTTACTGGGAAGAGAAAAGCGTTCATATTGTAAAGCCAGAGGCAGTTTATCGCAAAGCAGACAAAGGAAGAAAAAACAGTTCCTTTGTTTAAGAACCTCTATTTTCAAATGATGTTGACTGGGGGAGAGCTTTCATACTCTCAATTCAGTTATTTCTTCCAATTAAAAAAAAAAATTTTGTTTATTGCATTTTCTTATGTGTATAGTCACTTAGGTGACCAAATTTATCATTTACAAAGTAGCTCATTTACCCAAGTTGTTAGTTCATGTAAATAATCAAACTTTGACTATAAATTCAGTTTTAATTCTAAAATGGCTTTCAGTTGTCTATGTCACAGATGACAATTTTTATTCTCCATGACAACATGATTGTTCATAATTTCATATTCTTTAATTACATTTAAAAAATAATTTATCTTATCTAAATGCAGCTCAACATTTACTGAAGTCTTTGTAAGTTTCAGATAAATAGGCAAAGATTTTTAAAAGGACTGGGAATTATAAATATTACTTTATGTTGCTAAGATCTTATTTCTTTTTTGTTCAGAATTCATTGTTGATTTTCAAATAATTAACTTAGAAAACAGTCATTGGATATTCACTGTACACTATTATCTCAATAGTTTTATATTTAAATGAGGTCGTTCAGAAGACATGACCAAGGTTTCTTAAGCCTAAATGGAATTTTAAATTCTCAGTTTTTCTAATCTTGCTATCACTGGGTGTGAATATATTTGAGAGATTTTATATTTAGTCCTGAAAATTGCATTTGTTATACTATGGTGTTTGTATATTTTTAACATATTTTCCTAAATGTAAAATAAGAAAACTGTACTCACATGGAATTAAAATTGCATTTTTTTTTTAAACCTGAAAATCCCTGGAGCAGTTTTGGAAATAGGTATGGGAATTTATGAAAGAAAAGTGTGACCTCTAAGAATCCACTTAGGTTTCCTAACTTAGCCATTCTTTCCTATTCAGGAAATCAAACTCCCTCATTCTTCAGTTGAAAAAAAATAAAGCACACCCATGCTTAGTGATATGCTCACGGTGATCTCTGTGAGACCAAAGCCAAGTCTGTTTTATATGCAGAACATTGCTTTTCCTTCAAGGGTCCCTGACACACAGTAATACGTATCATTTGAGTAAGTAACAGTGTTTACAGACAAATGATTTTAGAAGAAAAATTTATAAGTATTTCCTGAAATCTTGGGGGCAGGCTTTAAATAACAGGCTATATGTAAGAGTTTGACAATTTGTAGCTGGTGGAACGCCAAAAGAGAGTAATGACTGAGTGACGTTGGAGATTGGTCAATGACTGACTGACCCTGGACTGAATGAGAGATTCTCAACCAGCAGCCAGAACGTAGCTCACCGTGAGATAATTTAAGAACTGCCTGGATCTTAATAAAACACAGATTCAAGATCATCTAAAAGTGTGTCACATAACTACATAGGGAATTTGTTCCTTTCAGAACTCTTCCTTCAAAAAAGATATTTGCAACCTAGAGATAACAGGAATTTTGAAGAGACTAGAATTTTCTCTGATGAAAAACAATCAGAAAAAATTGGCTCTGTTTCACGTAGTTGGTAAACACATTTTAAAGAAAGCATTTGGTATTCGTCAAGTACTCAGGCTCTCAGGTAAAAGAAGGTGCAGACTTATCTTGGAGCAGAACTGAGAGTGCTGTAGGGAATTGCAAAGAGGTTGATTTCAGCTCAGTGCAAAATGCACTCTGTAGTAAGAAATGTCCACAAATGAAATGGATCCCACATATCTACAATTCTGGTGGAATCACTTTCTGAAAATACTAATTTGCAGAAATAAGTTAACCCTGATTTATTAATTAAATACTAATTAACCCTCTTTATAGTCTTCCAAAGTGATTAACTTACACTGACCATTTCAAATCCTTGCTTTCCTTTTAGTACAGTCTAAAAATTCATATTGGAGAACATAATATCCTAGGCATTACATGAGTGCATTTATTTTATGAAATCAAATTTCTTTGCTATCCAATATCTAACCCTTCTTAAAATATGAAGAAGCCTAATATAATACAAAGTTTATTTCTCCCTAATGAATTAATCATGGTGGTATTTCTTACGTTAACAATTGGTGGCAGTTTTTGCATGAAATATCCTCAAAAAATAAGGTTTTGATTTGCTTGGGACACTATTACTCTTGAACAGTGTGCAGTACGGCTTTGGGATTTTTCTAGTAATAAATAGCTTGCCAAAAGAAAATTATCTTTTTCCTGCCAATTTTATAGTTCCGATAACTAGCAACAACCCAATTAATATATCTTTAAGAATGATTATCAGGGTCAAAGGAAATTTTAGATCATCAGGGGAAACAGTCCCTGGCAGGAAACCACATGACATGACACATTCTTTGGCATAAAATATTCCGTTATTTAAAATATTTTACACTAACATGCACAAATGCTTCCAAAATGATATGCCCAGGGAAACCATTTACCTGCTCCATTCTACATTTTAAAATGTCGTATATATTTTTGATAAAGTTATACATTTTGAATGCATTTTAAGGAACTCATTTAAAGGAGCTATAAATGTTTACTTCCTATGACTTTAAGCAGGAGTAGTACTAAAAATATTTGACAAATAGTATAACAAAGATACTAAATTCATCCTGCCTGCACTGGCCCCTATGTTTCTAGATTGTGCAAATCCCCCAGCTTGCAATGACAAGTGGAGGGATAATTCAAGGGAGGACACTTGGGAAAAGCAGCTTATTGTCAACCAGTGCAAAATCACAGGCAACTTTCAGTTGTCATGCACCACATTATTTTTCAGGAAGTACATTTTTGAATGATACAAGATGTAGAGATAGATAATAACAGTTAACAGCAAGAATCGTGACATCAAAAATACCAAAATAGTTAAAGCAAAGTAAGGATAACTTTGGTTGACTGGAATTGGAAGGTTATCTTATAAAAATATGCAAAAGTTTGAGGCCACAAACACTGCACATATTTATTTCTTTACACTGAGTTATAGACTAGAATATGTTGGTATGAGTCTCCATGTCCATTCATAAAGGATGCCCTCAAGCAGGGGCTGAAACTTTTCCAGAGGCACTTGTTAGTGCCCTAGTCCTGCTGGCTTGGCTCTGGCATGTGTGGGATGACTGGCTTTGTTTCTGAGTTATTACTAGGGTCCTCTTTGCTTCCGTACATGTTCAAATAAAGTCTCTAAATACTAACCTATTAATTTGATGGGAAGGTTTTCCTCCCTCTAATGTACTTTCAGATTATGATGGGAAAATCTGGTACTTTGGCTCTTGAGTTCTCTAATCCTATCCTCTAGATCTATAAGCAACTTATCTTCCCTTGAGGGACCAATATGCCTGCATGCTGAGATGATGGGGTGATCGGAGCCTATTTCAGCTAAAGAATTAATTCTTGCTTAAAACAAGTGGAAAAAGGTATCTCATGTATACAAGCACGGGAGCCATAGCATTTCTACACAGCACTACCAAATACCTCTTCGGGAAAACTGGATACAAAGGTTATTGCATAATCAATCACAAGCATACGTGTAACCCATGCTCACTCACAAACACACATAAATTAGTATACACCGAGCATACTGTTTTCCGAAACCAAGTAGAACAACAAAGCTGAAGATTTAAAGCTGAAATGTAAAACCAACAAGGCTGCCTCAAAGGAGAGCAGACACAGCTACCACTTGAGCTCTGTGGTCCCTCTATAGGGCTAAAATCAGTTCTTTACATTTTAAAATGCATTTACAACCTGGATTTTTAGGAACCTTTTGAACCTAAGGAGAAAAGTTGGTGAGAATAATATTATGACTGTAATTCAAACCATGATCTGAGACACTAATGATGCCCTAAAATAACAGGTGTCACAAAATGAACACTATTAAAATCATTATATATTATTTTTAAATTCCCTGACTTAAAATTCAAATTTACTCCCAATACTAGCTAAGTCAGTTTTCTCTGGAGTTTTTAAAGAATTAGGCATGATAGAAGAATGATATGAAGAAATAATCATAATAATCAGTATATCTCTAAATTTTCACATTTTACTCATTCATTTGAAAGAACTTCCCAAATGAAGATTTAACCAGTTTCCACATTTTATTCTTAAATGTTTATGTTTTTTTAATTAAAATATTTATTATTAAACTGTAGGTTGCAAAACTGATTCTCAGCCATATTACTAAATTGTTAAAATATTTACAAGTGAGCTGTTCTTTCCTCTCGTTTGAAAGCATCATTTACCACACACAAAAGCTCTATATGCATGTGGGTCTTTTGCTTGACTATTGCGTTTCATTAATCTGATTATCAGGATCAGTAACATATACTTTTTTAATCACTGAAGCTTTATCATAAATATTCATATCTGCTTGGATGAATGTATACTTACTATTCATTTTGATTTTACTCATTCTTTGAATCTTGACCAATGAAGTATTTTTCTTACAGTTACGGTACAAAATTGCCTTCTTTAGCATAATCAATCAGCTCTTGTTTCATCACCTATTCAGTTAACATGAGGTGATATGCATTTTCATATATAATGCATAAAAGTATCAAGCAGTCACTTTAGGAAATGAACAAAAAATGAGCCTGGAATTGAGAAAGTAGCACAGACTTGTGGAGTTAGACATGACCTGGGAGAGTTGGGTCTGCAGAATGATTTCCCTTTTTAACCTGTAAAGTTAAAACTCTCTATATGACAAACATGTTGTTAGTTTTAATGAGAGAGCACTGCAGCACTTGAAAGACAGATACACAATAAAGTTGAGCGGTGCTAATACTATAACTGTTACTTCAATGAAGATATGACCTAAGAAAGAAAGTATTTCAATTTGGCTTTGTTCAGTTTTTATATCTCTTTGATCTAATCTGTAACCCATGATGAGTTTACTTCTGTATATTCTATAAATAATGAAGAAGAACACACTCCACTGCCCACTCCTAGCCAGGTGTACATTACAATTCTGTAAATAATTATGTTTAGCAGGCTTGGACATCTCTGTTAACTCTGTATTATAATACATGATTTGGTCTCAGTCTTTGAGTACCACTTTGTTTTGCAAAATTTTTATTACATTTCTATTTTTGTGTCATCCCTTGCTGTTTTCTTCTGTGCTAAAGTTTTCTACACTTTAAGATTTAGTAGGAAGGTTCTCCTCTTGCTCTTCCTTTCACTACACTGTTTATTCTTCATATGGATGTTTGAATATTTTTTTGGTTGTTTTCTTCAAAAACCGTATTTCTGAATTTTGGGGTTAAAGTCAGTCGATAAATTAATGAATATCATTGACACAGAGAACATATATAACAGGTAGCATTCTGATAACACACATGACAGATACATGTATACCTGTATATATGCATATGTATGTACATATACTTGTATACAAAGAGCATACATGCACCCTTTTCAAATTTTTTGAATGCACTGACTTAGGACTTCACTTTTGAAAATTGGTTCCATGTCTTTGTTTGCACTAGCTTATTTAATGGTATTTTTCCTTTATCTCCAACTATTCACTTTTTCTGCCATAATTCCTAGGCAGAATCACCAGGGAGAAATGTCAAGATGTCAGGAAGTACTCTCCACCCAGGGGGTTGTAATTCATTCCTCCCACCTCATGTCACAATGCAGTGTTCCAACAGTAAAACACCTTCACACTACAATCTAACTTCTATTTGTTCTCCCTCTTTGGTCTACATACTCCTCAGTGAAAGAACTTTTGATTCATATATTCCAAGTCCCTACTGAAGTTCCTAGCATACTGGAGATGTCCAGTAAATCTTTGCAAAAATATGATAAGAAAAATGTGTGAGTATAAGCAAAGAAATTAGTGCTTAACCTTTTTAGGCTTTGTAAAGAGGAAAGGGTCTAGAATCTCATTTAGAAAATTGTCTTTGGCTGTAATTTTAGTAGTCTGATATTCTATCCATAAAGGTAGTTACGGATTACAGTTTTGCCAAATTATTTAGATGAAGTCTCAGAGAAGATGTCTTTAAAATGATCTCATATAATGAGCCTCAAGGGGTTGCAACAAGTGTGAATGTATATTTTTGAGTGTGTGTATCTTAAAAGAGTTTATGTTTGTGATCAGGTGCATGGCACACATGTGTGTGTGTAATTTTTTAAAGAACCCGAGATGTATACAACACTTAGGTTCTCAAGGCATTTATGATCCTGAAAACTAAACATCTTATAGTTTTTTCTAAAAGAGTTGCTAGATTCCTCAGTTGGGCAATGTTTATGAAGCCTTCACAAATCTTAAAACTTGCTGGAATTTTATTTAGTATGATTAGTTTTCATGCAATATGATTATTCCATGAATGTCATCAATAATAATTGTGTTTTGAAAAAACATAAAAATAATACAAAATTAACACTGATAAGTAAATCTAAATGCATTGCACATGAATTTATATTCCCCAACAGCATTTTATAATATTGACAGGGAAAACAAATTAGCACTAATAATAGGGAGATTCCATTATCAGTATGTTTTCTTATACAGGCACACATACACTTACTATGCTACAAAGTATTCAGATTACACATAGTTCTTTCCTATCAAGTTTAAAGGAAAGTTAGTCACTCTAAGTCAACATACCTGATAATGGATTTAGGTCGGGTTTTAATTTACATTTTAATTTATGTTAGATAGATTCCACTAATTTTTAAAAAATTGGTTTTATTATTTATAGGCACCAATAAGTTGACCCATTGAGAACAGAATAATAGATACAGATATAATGACTTGATTTGCAAACCAACACTTGTTATGTTTTAAAATGTGATAACATTACTTAAGATTTTGGATGTCTTACAACAAAAATATTTCCTTAGGATGCAATATGATTTTGCTTTAATAGACAACTGGGTATTTTTAGAAAAGCAAAAATTCACTATTGTTCATTTTTTTAATCATTAATATCTACTGCCTTTAGCATAAAGTTCATTTGTTTAGGTTTGTGTGTGTGCATGCTACTGTTTCAATTAGAGCATCACAAGTCTGAAGTGCTGAAATTGGACTATGGACAAAAACACAACTTATATCTTTCAGGCAAAATGAGAAGTGATTCATCCATTTCCTGTCTAATGCATGGAAAATAAATAACCTCTCATCACTTAATATGTAGCTCATGCAACATGTACTGTGAATGTGGTATTGTAGCTAATAAGATGGGGTTCTTTTGCACCTTTGAGCTCCCACTAGCATACCAGCTTTTGTGGGTACGCTAAGAATAAATGATTCCTTTGCAGGAGAATTCATTACCCGTAGCTGATGGCCCATGACTGAATTATTATGGGAATTACACAAAACTTATTTTTCTGAACTTAAAAAAAGATATTTTCAAAACCAATCTTCTGTTGGCATGTTAACAACCAAATAATTGTTTGGAATAGTTACTTCCTCACATGTCTTTGCCAGTATTCCATTTTGACTGCATTTTGGAATTCTTAAAAAATGCTTTATTCTACTTGAAGGAAAATACTCTAACCTGCTAAATGTAACTTGTTCAAATACATAGACTTTGCAACTCTCAGTCCAATAAAATAGGCTACTAATTTAGAAACAAATATTGGGTTTCAAACAATAAGCCTGTGTTTTGTACTCAAAACATTCTATGATGTCTTGGTCATTGTTTATCAAGTTTAATCTTGGGGGGAAGGCAGAAGTTTTTATAGGTCATTCATTTCTGATGTTGTAATTTGAAATTGTTACTTTTTGTTGTCAAAGTATTCTTTTCCAAAACTTTATGTTTTTTCTGCATCTCTGCCCCAAATACATTGTTTCAGCTACTTCCTAGTTCCATGTTTTTTTTACCCCTCCAGAGTCTTGGAGCTAACCTTCTTCCACTACTAGTAGAGGGAAACACTATTCCATGAGACTCCTTTTTTCTTTTACCATGTGTGGCAATCTTCTGTGTAATAATTTCAAATTCCACAGTCTATAATACTCAAAGCAGACTCAAAATTAATATAAATCATAATATGCTTGATAGAGTTCTCATATCAGTATATGTGGAAACTATTGGTATGACTCATATCTTTATATACCTAATCTTCATCTTTGCTCTTTGCTTTATGCAGACAGTTTTTCTTTATTCCTCCTCTGGAGTTATATGAGTTATAAGATGTATTTAATGGAACAAACAAGTGTTATTAAACAATGGCACGAAATTTTTCAGTATTTCATAGTATAAAAATAAGAATATGTTAAAGATGTATTCCACATTCATGGGTCAGAAGTTAAATGTTGTTAAATGTCATTTCTTTCCACACTGACCTATAGATTCACAATTCCAGTAAAAATTCCGGCAAAGTCTCCTGTAGATATTGACAAACTGTTTCTAAAATTTATATGGAAAACAAAACAATAGAGAGTAGCCCACAATACTAAAGAAAAGAAAGTTGGAGGACTCACTTTGACTTCTAGGTTTCAAGACGTAGTGTAAAGTTATATTGATTAAGATTATGAGATATTGCCAGAAAACAGATGCATAGAGCAACGGAACAGAATCGGAAGCCTAGAGATAAACCCATGCAAACACAGTCAATTTATCTTTGACAAAAGCAATTCAATGGAGGGAGGATAACCATTCTCCCTTGTAGACAGGTGGAGGAAAAAACAGTGCTCATGTAAAATAATAATAATAATAACTAACATAGATGCAGACACCACACTATCACAAAGATTAACTCAAAATGGATCACAGACCTAAATGTAAAATGAAAAACTATAAGCCATCCAGAAGAAAACATTAGAGAAAATCTGTGTGTCCTTAGGTTTGGAGGTGAGTTTTAAATACAATAACAAAATCATGATCCAAGATAAAAAAAATGGTAAGTTGAACTCCATTAAAATTTAAAAATTTTGCTTTTCAAAAGACACTGTTAGGGGAATTAAAAGACAAAACACAGACTGGGACAAGGTATTTGCATGACGCGTCTATAAAACAATTGTATCCAAAATAAACAAAGAACTCTTAAAACTTGGGAATAAGAAAACTAACAATGCAATTAATAAATAGGCAGAATATCTGACAGGCACTTCATCAAAGAGGACATACCAACGACAAGTATATATGTAAAAGTTCTCAACATCATCTGTTAATTAAATCAATGCCGATTAGAACAACTATGACATGCCACTACATACCTAACAGAATAAACATCCATAACACTGAAAATACTAACTCTTAGTGGGAATCTAGGACACCAAGAACTTTCATTAATTGCCAGAAAGAAGGTAAAATGGCGCAGCTGCTTTGCAAGATAGTTTGGTATTTCTTACAAAGCTAAACATAGTCTTACCATACAAACTAACAATCACATTCCTAGATATTTACCTACCTGAATTGAAAACTTAGGCACACACATGTACAGACACACACACATCCCCTGCCCAAGAATGTTTATAGTAGTTTTATTCATAATTGGCAAAAAGTGGAAGCAATCAAGATGTCCTTCATGGATAAACTATGATACAACTGTACAACAGATAATGAATAATCTAAAAAGCCATGCAAAAATACAGGTGAATCTTTAATGCATATTGCTAAGTAAAATAAGTTAGTATGAGAAGGCTATATAATTTATGCTTCCATTTATAGGATACCCTGGAAAATACAAAACTACAGAGAGAATAAATAGATCAGCAGTGGACAAGGATCGGGCAGAATAGAATAGGTAAAGCACATTCTGTATGGTACCTAATGGTGAAAATATGTATTTATCAAAACCCACAGAACTTCAAAAAAACAATGAGGTATAATATATGCAAATTTAAAAATTATTTAGGAAGTAAGAGGTTCAAAGGATGGAATACAGAATGTGACAAGATAATGTAATTAATGGAAATGTATGAAACAACCTCATTGATGTGGAAAAGATGCTGATGTAGGTCACTTTGGAAATGAGCGGAGTCTGTCAAACTAAAGTTAAAAGGAACTACACCTACATGCTGTACTCTAGATGATACAATTATTCCCTTTCAAGTATGAATTAACAATTCTGAAACTACTATACAAGTAGAGTGGAAAGGAACAATTAAACAGGTGCAAGATGGTAAGGTTCAGATTTCCTAGGGTGAGATGGGACTGTACAGATAACCAAGGCAAGAAGGCTAATATAAATCAGTGCGGTAATGGATTATAGATACAGACATCAGCATGAACCCATGGTTAGCTTGAAACAGTTACCGATGGACAGATATGGATAAAGATGGATATAAATATACAGGTATTGATATACTTACAGATATACACTGGGTTAGTATACACACATAGCTCTATTGCTCTGTCAACTGAGAGGTTCTTAAAGTAATGATACTTCAGTAGCAATGGCATACTTAGCGCCCAGATCTTGATTTCCAGCACCATTCTCCAAGAAAAGGAACCACGATACCTTAGAGAAACGGCTGATTCTAAAACAAGGGCTGAAGATACACAAGATTAACATGATGCACCTTTTAGTAACAGAAAGGAAGGAAGGATTTTTAAACACCCTGCAATGCTGAGGGTATGTGAAAAGGACACAGGACAACTGAAAGAAGTCCCAGTGGCCAAACCTCGAACAATATGAGTAACAAAATAAATAAAGCAGTATTAGATTAGATTAGATCATAATCCAAAGTATAAAGTCAATACCTGTGTGCCCTTACAGATAAAGGGATTGATCATATAAATGGTGAAAATAGATGAATCTCCCATGCATAATGATTCCAAATAATTTATGTCAAAACTGTTACTTCAAAAAGGTGGGACATGTACACCTAAAACCAGTGTAATATTATAATCAACTATAGGTCACTAAAAATAAATAAATGAGTTAATTCATTAAAAGGTGGGACATAATTCCCCACTCCCTAAATGTGGGCTGCACAAAGTAACTTCTTTCCAAAGAGTACCATTTGGAAAGAGTCTATTTTGCAGTGGAAACCCCTAACAAACCCTACCTTAGCTAGGTAATCAAAAAACATCAACAGTGAAAAGTTCATACTGACTGTATGTACCTTTGATATAATGTGATGAGAACGGCACTGGACTTGTGTGACCTTGATCTCCTCTCCAAAACCCATAATAGCCAGCCTAATCATGAGAAGAAAAATCAGACCAATCCCAATTGATGGACAGTCTATAGAATACTTGACTAGTACTTCCAAAATTGTCAAGGTCATCAAAAGCAAGTTAAGTCTGAGAAACTGTCACAGCCAAGAGAATCCTAAGGAGATGTAACAACAAAGTGCAACAGGTATACTGGATGGGATCCTGGAAGAGAGAAAGAATTAGGTAAAACCTAAGGAAATCTGAATAAAGGTTGGACATAATAATAATGTATGAACATTGCTTTATTATGACAAATATTAGCACACTAAGGTAGGATGTTAACAATAGAGGCTTCTTCTCAATGGCTATATAGGAAATGGGAACTCTGTACTATCTTCACAACTTTTCTATAAATCTAAACCTATTATAAAATAAAAAGTTTAGTTAAAAAAGATGCCATGAAGCCTTATGTTGACACTATAGCAAAATGAAGGAGAAGAGGCAAGGTTCTTGGTCACTGTGTCTACTTAAATTTCACTCTAGCTTGGCATTTGCCCCTTGTAGGAAACTGAGTCAAAGTTAAAACTGTTCTGATGGATATTTGTTCAGTTCCATATGGCTAAATGAAGGGAGGTCTACAAGTAAAAAGAATAAGAGATGACACAGATAATACAAAAGATAGAGTATTCCAAATTTTACAATTCCAGAAAATTGTGAAAGGTCACATTCTTTCCTCCCTTCTTACCACCTGATATTTAAAATGACTTGATTTTCAAAAAAATGTATTCAGTTAAACCACAGGCATGAAGTAAGGTTATAAAGAGCAGAAGGAATCTTCAGGGGGTGAGTATACACAGTAATATGTTCATACGGATGTACAGCCCTACGTTTTTCAAAATGCTCTCTCACATGTAATATCATTTGATCATCACAATATTCTCCTGTTAGGGCAGGCATGATATTTCCAGTGTATTTAAAATGAAGTGTGACATAATACATGTGGAATATATGGGACCTAACTTTAAGGACTTATAAAAGGTCATAAGAATTAACATAGTATGTTCATTTACAAACGCCACCCATTCTCTGATTTTAGGACTGGACACAAGGGTGCTGGTAGAATCCTCCATCTTTAATTCCCTTGGTGATATTGAAACTCTGTTTCTCAGAAGAATAGAAGTGCTGAAAAAAATGCCTTGGGATTTCAAGGCTATCATTAGCATTTACAGGAAGAAAGGTGAAGGAGCTAGCTAGTTGGTAATCATCGATGCACTGCTCCACGTCTTTGGCAAACACCTGACTTCTTGGATCAACTATTACACAGCATTGTCAGGCATGAGCGCCCATAGCCACAGTGTGGTTGTAGGTCTGGGCTCGGCTCACCAGGGTCATTTATGTGCTACGTATGTCACATGCAGGAAAAGCCCATTCATAGCATAGCATAGTCAAATCAGTCACAATCCTTATCAACTTAGTTACACTCCCTTTTTTCATTACTTTCAGGAAGAATTAGAAATACAGATACGCTAGTTATAAAATATTAGAACTACTTATTGTTAATGATTGAATGGACTTGTTTTATGTAATTAATGAAGGTCAACAAGGTTACAGAATCCAGCCAAGTTTATATAGAGAGTTAACGTTAGCAGAAATTATAACCTTATCTCTTAATTTTCTGTTTAGAAAAAAAGTTTTCACTACTTCTTTAAATATAGCCCATATAGTAGAGCGATACCAATGAAAAGAAAATGTTTTTCTTCATACAATATCTTGAGTTTGAGTTTAATCCATCTTTAGGATTTGGTATACCCTATATTTAACAAATTGTATTGAAGAAATCAAGAAATTGGACAAAGAGTACAAATAATTTACACTATTCTCAGACTATTTAATATCAAAATTAGCTATACTTCTGTAACTTTCATGCTGAGATCTTTACATTTTTGAGTTTTAAAAACTTTCATTAGTTTTTTTTTTAATTTTTAGGAACTTACTTGTATTTTTCTGTTTATTCATGTTTGACATACTTATCCTTACCTTATATGGCTTTAGCTATTTTGCGTAAACATTTATACTTTTTTTTAATAAACCAAATTGGGTTCAAGTTAAATATTTATTCTTAAAACCGAAAACTAGCATTCTGCTCTTATTAACTAAAACAAGTATGCCTATGCTTACAAGTACAGAACTGCTTTATAACCTTTGAATCGAATTTTAGATATGGGTCATTGATACTTCTGACTTTGGAAAATACACTTATTCATACTCATGAGAACATCCTTCCTGAAAATTATGGTGATGTTATTCTTTGACATCAACATAGTGTGTAGTACTGATAGTTTGTCAATAATTTGAAATCATTATCCTAAAGTAATACCTAGTGTGGTCTCTGATAAACTGAATCTTTTGAAAGAAAATCCTAAAACTCGTGTCATCTTGATTGGTCAGTATTTTGATATAAATAGCATGGTTCGTAAATCAAAAATAATTGTGTAAAAGTTACAAGGGTTGAAGATATTGAGCCTTCACAGTATAGCAATCTTTCAAGCGTCCCTCAACAAGCTCCTATGAACAGGCGATTTTCCTTTTGAGCTACAGCCCATAAAATAACTGAATTTTCAGTGAGGTGGCACGGCTACTCCATGCTGAGCATTGCAGCTGAAGGTTCCAGGATTGATAAACATCCAATTCCACATACTGCTTCCTAAAGAGGTTCTTTAACTTGTTCTTTTTTTAGTTTTCCTGTCTTTTTATTACTCCCAAAGATGTATAAGAAAAGCAAACCCAATAAAAACCCCACAACAATAAAAATCAAATACCACTGTAAATGAGACATACAGATATTATGAGTTAAGGCAGAACTAGATTCACAAAAGCAATGCAGTATTTCTTTAATTCATTTTACTTTATTCTTCAAATTGTTGCTTGGCTGAGAAATTTTTATTTTCCATATTTGACTTCCACAAGCTTCCTAAAAGAAAAATACCTTTTGTTTTACCTTAGTCACTACTACTGGAATGTCACATTTTATTTGTCACATTTCTTGATATTTTACGTGTATTTTTGCCCAACTACATCACCAGTTTAGTTTATTCTAACATTTGACAACAGATAAATTTTAATTGTTAAAGAACGTAAACCATTCCTTTATACGTGAAAAAGTTCATGGGCAGACAAATCATTAGTTCAGGTTTATGTATAACTTTGATTTTTATCTAAGGGACATTTGTCTCATTAAAAAATGGCTATTCAAAACTGCTATAAAGGCAATGAGTCACAGAATTATGAGGCAAAGGATTTAGACAAAAGGAAGCTCTTCAAGGGACTACAATTCAGTGATTCTTAAAATGTTTTGAATAACAACCTCCTTTGAGAATGTGATTTAAAACTCTGTTCTCTCCCAGAAAATCTGACAGGCCCATAGATCTTCCCATTTCATTCCAGTACATCTGAAGCACAGCTCGGAAGTCTATTCATGAACCTCAGGTTGTAGAATTCTGGGGTATTGTTCAAGGTCCTCATCTTATAGATAAAAGAACATTGTTCCTCATGGGTTAAATGCCTTTCCAAGGTTAAACTGCTACCTATGGTTAAAGGTAGGACCAAAAAAAAAAAAGGTTCCTGGAACCAGCACTTTTCTATTACACTCAATATTATAATTAGAGTCAACTAGAAAGAAGCATTCACGCTCATTAAGCCCATTTTACAACTTTAGATTTTATTCCAATATTCCATAATAAAGTACACTTTATATCATCATTGCTTGTTTTATTACAGCAGTGATTGGGTAGAGGTCCTGACAACTCGCTGAGGTCTAACAGTCTCTCATGTAGAGCAGTTATCAGTAAATGTCTCTTGAATTTCAAATGAATAGACTCACTTTGGCAGGACGTTTGGGAAACTGAGACAAGTAGACAAGAGAAGATGCTAGATTCCCTGAGAAACCAGGCACTTCAAGATTAAATCATACTACAAAGTATTAAACAGGTATGGAGCTCTTAGGTCATTGTTAAGAAATGCCTTCCTTCCATCAGCTTACATTTTTCTCCTTTGATATATAGATTCACGGAATTCGTGGGGACTACAGTAATATGATCCAAATTCATGTCACACACACTGAGAAATACCACACCATCTGAACAAACTCAACAACGCAGGGATCAAGTCAAGGAGAGGCGGCTTCACCCTGGTTCATGACTGGTTAGAAAAATCCATCCTTACATTGAACGAGCATCATGTAAATTGCAAACTTCACTTATGTGTCTATAAATTCTTCCACTCAGACCAATACCCATAGAGATAATTCATTTATTCTCTCTTGGTGTGTGTGTGTGTGTGTGTGTGTGTGTAACTTAAAGAGCTATGGTATTTGAAATGACTGCTGTTCATTGCCCACTGATAGCAAGTGACTTCAAAATCGCCTTCTGTAAACGTAACTCAATGGCTCCTTGCTTTCCTCACCACCTTTCTCATTTACGTTTCTGAGGTTCGACCCCTTCTTTCTTGCCACCTACCTTTTCACTTTCCCTTCCTGTTTTTCTCTTATCCCCTTTTACTCTTACAGACTTTTTGCCTTCCCCCTTATAGAATCTCCTTCATTCTTCTGGTACGTTAAAAAAAACACTGGTGATCCTGAATGAAATTTCACAAGATTACCGATTCTGAAGTTCAAATTCCAACTTTCAGAGCCAGGATTAGAAATTAAGTTGAACTCTCTCAGAAGAAGATCTTGAATAATTGTGTGGGTGCTAATATTCTTGCGGGGAAGTGAACCCAGGAAGCACCAGCCTGACAGGGGGAAATGAGCACAGGAGAGAAGGAAGTCAGCCAAGTGTTTCCCTGAGCAGATGATGGCTACGGGCACAGAAAAGCGTCAGACCCCAACCCCACTGGACAACTCTGGAAGGCAATGTAGATTGCATGTCGGAGCTACCCCAGCAAGGAGCACAGGGCACTGGAACATGTATCCACCAGCACTGTCAGTCACCGAGCAGGGCGCTCCCGGTGATGTGAACTGCCGGCACTTCTGTCTGCCCTTTTGTTGAACCAGATCCCTTGGCCAGAAAAACCTTGGGAAAGAGCCTCAGTTGCTTCCAGTCGGAATGTACAGGAATGGTGTGTATTGATGAGATATGAGTGGGGCGTCAACAGCATCTGCCACAAAGAAATTCCTTGCTATATTTTTTAACTTGTTTAATATCTGAGTGGGTAACTTCAAGGTGCTGCTTCTACTTGCTGTTTCCATTGGGGGGGAATGCTTGGCCCCTCTGGCTGGCTTTAATATATATGCTTATGAATCTAGTGATTCAAAAGAAGGTCCGATGGGCCATATGCCTATATAGTGGTGTAAGTGAAAAAACTCAGAAGCGAAATTTCTAGTTTTATCCTGGTCTGGAAGCAATAAACAAAGAACATGGGCTTTGCAGTTGTATGGACCTCATATGTCAGTTTAACTTCAGTTAATGATTCTAGAGTCTTGTGCAATGTACTTAATTTCTTTGAGGCCTCACTGTCTTCCTCTTTTAGGAGGAGATATTAATAGCAAGGCAGTTGTTTTGGGCACTAACAGAGACCAAGTAAGAAAAGCAGAAGAACCCAGTTTTGTTACTTAGTTGTAGATGTTCAACTCATTTGATTACTTCCATCAGCCAACAACCCCACCCCTCAAAATCAGGTTAGGATTTTACAACACATGGAATTAAAATGGTAACATTTCCCTGTAATCTTTCTATTTAAAAAGTCCAGTCTTGTTTTCTTTTTTTATATACCTTCTTATAATCTGTGAAATATGGATATAGGCAGCTACTTTCTTTGGACGTATAAAATAGTGGATAGAAAATTAAAAAGAAATCATCCATTTTTTAAAATTTGTATGATAATAACCACAGTTCACTGGTTTCTATAACACTATCTTCCTGAGCTTCAATTTTTCTAGGTCATCCAAGTGTTTGGTATTTTATAACTTCAAAATTATTATAGTAAATTGCAATTGAGCCTAGTTTTCTTGTCCAGCATGACTATACATCATTACAAGCCATGTTGCCTTTACTGTCTTTGTTATAGGCATACAGAGAAACAGATTGCAAGCACCGGATCCAACAAGTCTACCTTAACATTTTCCCTGCAGCACTGCACATTCAGCTGGATGGTTATAGTATTACAGGGCAAATACCCAGCAGACATGACTGTGGCCCTTTTCTCCATCATTGCATCACCTGTTCACACCTCAGCGACCATGTTCCCTGTATTCCTTTTTATCTTGGAGTTTCTGGCCATTGGTTATATTTAAGCCCACCAAGTGGAAAGATATTTTACTAAATTTCCTAATCAACATTGTTTACAAATTTATAGTATCAGGAAAAGTCAAACTTTGCTAACAGTATATGCATTTCCCTAATGTCTTATTTAGGAAGCACATAAACATAGCTTACGTAAATAAAGTTTATCTATGAACTACAGTCATTATTTAATCAGCTGTTGGTCTGTTTACTGTTTTTGCATCATGACCATTTAAATGTAAGTTTAAGATGAACTCTTAGCAAGTAATAGAAGGTTAACTATAGTAAAAATAGAAATTATACCAATGTGTTGCTTTAAACTTAAATTGGGACTTACAGGACATCATAATAAAAGTTCAAAATGTATTTAATTATATCAAAGGGAGACTAGTAACCAAGAAGTAAATGGTATTCCTTGATGTGATAGGACAAGGGGACTAGTTAGGGAGCAGACAGCTGTCTGTTAGTCCAAAAGCAGACAGCTGATGATGAGAACAAAAATGAATTACCTATTCTTCCTTACTACCAACGATTTTAAAGAGATTTCTAGCTTTTACTTATATCTTTAAATATATAGATTAGAGACTTTAAAAATCATTCAACAGAAAAATGTAAAAGGTAAAGCAAAAGGAGGCATAAAGACCATCTAATCTATACTCATTATTTCAGAATTGACACTGCATGGTCCAATATGATAGTCACAAGCCACATGGCTACCACACCCTTGAAATACAGCTAGTTCTAAATGGGATGTGTTGCAAATGTAAAATATACCCTGAAACAGGAAGAATGCATTTTTAAAAAGTCAAATATCCCACTGGTAATTTATATATTGATTACATGTTCAAATGGTAATATTTTGGATTAGACAAAATGTATTCATAAAATTAACTTCATCTTTTACTCAATTTTAAATGTGGCTACAAGATAATTCAAAATAACACATGTGACTTGCACTATATTTCTACTGGACTGTTGGATTTTACTGTCATCAAAAGCTACTGTGCAAGCCATGTGAACAAAATAAGTATGGACGTATCTTGGGGACCTAATGGCACTTTCTTAAAATTTTGAAATAATTAAAGAAGGACATTGGGGAACTGTTGGCCAAAATGTAAGCATCCTTCTTATGGAATGTCTGCCAGAGGCCTCTTGTGTCAGAGCCTTTGTGTGGACATCCTGGTGATGTTTGTTCATGAAAAGTCTTCCGGTGATGACTACAAGAATTACAGACAAATGTGTCTCACTGGGACAATGGATACTTTAATAAGCAGGAGATACAACAAAGATAATGTGTCTGTAAAGGTCTGACATTCTTTATAGAACTCTTTGAGGAAAAAATTATTATATAGAGGAAAAATATATTGAAGCCAATTAGCTTGCTTGCCTACAAGTCTCTTGATAAACTGTCATCATATTGAGACTTCTTGGTAGTGAGTGGAAGGGAAAAAAGGGAGGGGGGATTACTACTGGTTTTCATGCAGAAATGAAAGATTTTACAGCAAAAAAAGATAGATGACCAGGTATATAAGTGGAAGAAAAATTATCTCTGGATATAAGCAATGGATGCTCATCTCAGTTAACATTAAGCAACATTGAACAATATCACTTAGCATTTTTGGAAATAAAATGAAGGACATCACACACACACACACACACACACACACACACACACACACACAAAACCTCTGAGTTTTATGAAACAATAAATTCTTCATTCAGATTAAGAAATGGCCAAAGTAATGGATACATATTTAAGTATTTTTCTCTGTATAAGGGGTAGGTGCTGTTAGGATAGGAATGACATGATTTTGTTTAAATGATGATACAGGCAGTTCCTATCACAGTCTCAAGTGTTGAAAATAATAATGCTTTTTAGAAAATAAAAATAATATTATAAACATATTTTTAAAACATCTTACCACTGTCTGTCTTTGGAGTATTGACTCCTTTGTTCATTGCCTTAAAAAATAAATAATCAAGTTCTGTGAAAAATGTCATTTGTATTTTAATAGGGATTGCGTTGAATCTGTAGGTTGCTTTGGGTAATACGGCCATTTTAACATTAATTCTTCATATCCATGAACATGGAATATTTCTGCTTATTTATGTGATCTTCAATTTCTTTCAATAATTTCTTACAGTTTTCAGAGTACAAATATTTCCTCTTTGGTTAGATTTATTCCTAGGTATTTTATTCTCTTTGATACAATTTTAGCTAATGTGCTAACAGATGACTACAAATAATCCTAAAATTTGTATGGAATCACAAAATATCCCAAATAGCCAAAGCAATCTTGACAAAGATCAAAGCTAGAAGCATCATGCTCTTTGATTTCAAACTATACTATAAACTACAGTAATCAAAACAGTATGTTATTGGCATGAAAATAGACACATAAATCAATGGAATAGAATAGAGAGCCCAGAGATAAACCCACACATACATGTCTCTTCAATAAGTGTTATAGGGAAAACTGGATAGCTACACACAAAGAGTAAAACAGGATTACTGCCTTAGATCATACACAGCAATAAACTTGACACAGATTAAAACCAAAATATAAGATCTGAAATCATAAAACTCCTAAAAGATAACATAGGCAGTAAATTCTTGCACAAACAAAAATTTGTTTCTGGATTTGTCTCCCAGGCAAGGGAAACAAAGGGAAAAATAAACAAGTGGGACTATAGCAAACTAAAAAGATTCTGTACAGTAAAGGAAACCATTAACAAAATGAAAAGGCAGCCTACTGAATGTGAAAAGGTATTTGTGGATGATATATCCAATAAGAGGACAATATCCAAAATACATAAAGAACTCATACCACTCAACACCAAAAGAACAAATAATCCAATTTAAAGAATGGACAGAGGAACAGAATAGACATTTTTCCAAAGAAGACATACAGATGGCCAATAGACACTTCAAAAATGCTCCATGTCACTAAACATCAGATAAATGCAAATCAAAAGCACAGTGAGATATCACTTCACCAGCCAGAAAGGCTAGTATCAAAAAATGAGAAATAAGTGTTGGCAAGGATGTGGTGAAAAGGGACTCTCATATGTTGCTGGTGGGACTGTACAGCCACTATGGAAAACAATATGGAAATTTCTAAAAAAACTAAAAATAGAAATATCACACCATCCAGTAATTCCACTTGTTGAAATTTACTCAAATATAACAAAATCACTAATTCAAAATATGTAGCACTCCTATGCTTATCACAGAATTATGTATAATTGCCAAGATATAATCTTTATGCCCATCCATAAATTAATGAAAAAAGATGTGGTACATATATACAATGGAATATTACACAGCCATAAAAGAAGAATGAAATCTCATCATTAGTGACAATGTGGATGGACCTAGAGGGTATTATGCTAAGTGAAATAAATCAGACAGAGAAAGAAAAATACCATATGATTCCATTTACATGTGGAATCTAAAAAAGAAAACAATACAAACAAACAAAAATAGACTCATAAGCACAGAGAAGAGACTAGTACTTGCCATGGAGGAATCGGGTTGGAAGTACAGACAAAATAAGTGAAGGGGAAAAAGAGGTACAAAATTCCAATTACCAAATAAAGTAGTCACATGTGGATGAAGGTACAGCATTGGGGAATATAGCCAATAATCTCATAATACCTTTAATGTTGACAGATGGTAACTAAACCTAGTGTGGTGATTATTTAGCAATGTATATAATTACTGAATTCCTGTATTGTACACCTGAAACCAATATAGTATTACATATCAACTATATTTCAATAAAAATAAATAAACAAGGTCTGGCAGAAAGAATGGAATCTTCCATAAACTCTGGTCAGATTTCCTGAGAATGCAACTTCTTGTCCTTCTGAGATCTTAAGCCATTGGCAGTATCTCTTTTCAATGCTTTTTTCAACATTTCCTTTTTTTTTATTTTTTAGGTTTCTTGAAATGTTGTTTATATAAAGGAAAGGAATATCTGAAATAATCTCCTCCCTTTCATTCTTTATTGTCTTTCTGATCTGAAAACTAATTTTGCTGTTAACACTGAGTGTACTAAGCAAGAAGTTTCATGTTAGCATATGGGAAATAGATATCATTATATAACATTAACAATATAAATCACATATTTAATAATAGCAGCTATTTGTATTAAATAATCATCCTATCTACTAGGGATTCTTCTAGGCTTTTCATAAAAATTCTAATTTGATCTTCACAACATTATGGGTCTTATTATTGTCAATTTAAATATATGTCAACTAAATATTAGAGATTAAGTAACATAGCCTGGAACAGACTCCAAATGAGAGATTTCAAAAGAAGACTCCTAGAAACAACTATATGAAGGATGGATACTCATAATATACATCCAGTGAACTTGCCTATTTAGGAGGTGGTCCAACTCTGACATTTGTGTTTGAAGCTCCTACTCTGTAGAACTCAAAAATAAAACTTGGGGCTGTTACGTGATACAGCAATAATACCTCTTATTTTTGTTCAAGAAAGTGTTAAACATATCTATATTTCCTTGACTCATCCATGAGTAAGAATAACCTTTTCTGTGTTATGTACATATGAGCAGGGAACAGGAGTTTGAACAAATGTCCATAATGAAAAGTCTCAAAGATGATTTTGCAAAAGACTTTTTGCTTGGCCTGAGGACAGTGCAGATGTGCCCTGAGGTCCAGACAGACTAAGTTCAGCTTGAGCATTAAGGTAAACTAAAGAGGCACGATACTTACAGAAAACATTACGTTTGTTTAAAACTTGCCTAAGTTATACCAAAATATATAATTAAGTTATATATTCCCTGCATAGTTTTAACAATGGTTCTCCTCTTTGAAGAGAGATACAGAATCCAAAAGAGAAAATTTTGCTATTATTTTAAATTGTCTATCTAAAACATAAGAAATCTCCATCATAGAAAGATTTTCAAACTGTAGCACCAAAGGACTCCTATTTCAGCAGGACTGAATCTGTTTACTTTCCCCTCAATACTCTTGATAGTAGGCCTCAGTTACTTTCACACACAATGGGGCAGCAAATTTAAGAAATAGCAGTTATTTTTTCCCTTCTAAATAATGTAATAAAATAAAATATTTTTCCAACTGACACCCTAGTGGTTTATTAACTTTTAAAGTAAAATATATAAATGGCTTTGCTTATAGATTCACAAGTACATTTTAATGCTCCTTAAAATCATTAAACATTTTATTGGCAATTCTCCTTCATTTTTGATGCCCTTTTAGCTTGCTTTAAATTCCTGTTTCAAATCCCAGAGGTTGTGACTTTCTCATTTGCCTTAATATACTTTCTTCTTAAGCATATAAGGGACTGGCTAAATGAATGTGTAAACAGCATTGGGGCACTCGGGGCTCAAGGCAAGAACATAATTACTCTGGAGATAGAACATTTTTAGAACACACTCTAATTCAAAAAGGGTGTACGTGCTAATGTGCTAACAAATGACTAGCACCATTTCTAAATCTAGAAGATCTACTTAACATAGTATGTTTAGAGATCAAACTATATGTTGAAAACAACTAGAAACTTCTAGGGCCTAGATCTGCATAAATATAAATCAAGATTATTTTGGAAGGAGATAACTAATTAAGAGGAAAATATAATCATGTCTCAAAAGTGGGATTTAACAATGATGCATTTTGAGATAATAATAGGATGTTACAATCAAGTTACTTTTACTAATAGTGAATTTACTGAGATTGTTTGCCCTTTATTCTGAAATTGGTAATATCTATCTCCAGTATGTTAGTCTTTTGATTCTTGCTCCACTTGAAGCATTACCTCATCATATTCCAAATTTGTACACACAAATGCACAAAAATACCCACAAAACAAAAGCCAGTCTTCGTATTTAGACACCCATACACGTTCTCCATACCTCTCAGACTTGCACCCTTTTTCTACCATGTCACGTTTTCCAAACTGCTCTACTTGGGTGCTAGCCATGCCCCAGGCCCTTTCAATTTCTTGATTTCTTCTACATACATCCTTTCCCAAATGGCCCTGCTTTCTGCTAGGAGACAATCTGAAAATAAGCCCATATGAAATGTATGAACACATTTCTTTGTACCCACACATTTCTTTGTGCATTAATTTGACAGGTACCATCTGAAGATGATGTATTTTTTTTTCAATCATTCTAAATATTTCTCAATTTTGGCAATGCATGGGACCTAACTGAAGATCACAGTTTAATTGTAAAGAACAATAGTTCTCAACTTTTGGTGTACATAAAAATTACCTGGAGGTCTTGTTAAACTACAGATTGCCAGACCCGTACTCAGAGCTTCTCATTTATTAGGTCTGGGGCAGAGCGCACCTATTTACCTTTCTAATACATATCCAGTCGGTGCTGATACCGGTGGACTGGAAAGCATGCTTTGGGAACCACCGTCTTTGTGCTAGACTTCAGACCTCCTCTTGATTCCTACATTTTCTACTATTACAATGAACTTGTGTACTCAAATGCAGGATGATTTGTATTGGGCATTTCAGAACTAATCCATGCTAAATGTATGTTTTTGTTTTTGGTTTAGAGAAACTTTTGTTTTTTTCTCAAATCACCACACATATACACACTCTACTGAGGGATAATTCTGCTTGTCTCTATATATTTCTTAACCTGCTACTATTTTCTATTTGTGGACCAGCTCCTACACCATGACCAAACGTCTCTAATCTATAACCCCATGTCTTTTTAGGTATGTGATAATTCACATGCTAAGACTTTCTTCAAAGTGTTCGAATGTTTTGAATCTATCATGAAACTGAGAGCAAACAGATAGGAACTTAAATTTTCAAATGTAGATGTTATGGATCAAAATTGCTACATTCACAGTGGAATAGCATGGCATTCTAATATCAGGGTAACTCATTAGGAGTCCTATTTTCTGGATGACAATTGGATCTTGTGAAAAAAAAATGTACTCCCCTTTGTGAAGGACAAAACCCCACAATCCTAAAATTATAAAATGTGAATAACTACTGCGCCAGGCATGGGGTGGGCACAAGCACAAGAAACATATTTACCTTATCATAGTGAAGACAAAATAATACAAGTTGATAACAGAGTAAGATACACGTAAGTGTAACACTAGATACTTTTTAATGAATCTCTATAACCAAGGAATGAAAATCTAATTTTATCAACATGGTGAAACTTGAGTCAACTGAGGTAAGGAGAAGTACATGAGACTTTTGAGACCCAGTAATAAACTAATGACAAGGCCATGATCTTTGATTGTTCTCAAGCACGAATGATCTTGGAAAACGAGTTTTGAAGTAGTATTTATGTATTATAACTGGATTTCTGCCTTTTCCCCTTATCCTAGAAACTTAAAATTTTCAAAATCTCAATAAGAAATAATTTAAGAAGAAATTCAGATGGCCAACAGGCACATGAAAAGATGCTTCACATCCCTAATCATCAGAGAAATGCAAATTAAAACCACAATGAGATATCACCTCACACCAGTTAGGATGGCCAACATCCAAAACACAAACAACAACAAATGTCAGTGAGGACTCCTACACTGCTGGTGGGAATGTAAACTAGTTCAACCATTGTGGAAAGCAGTATGAAGGTTCCTCAAAAAACCAAAAATAGAAATACCATTTGATCCAGGAATTCCACTCCTAGGAATTTACCCTAAGAATGAAGGAGCCCAGTTTGAAAAAGACATATGCACCCCTATGTTTATCACAGCACTATTTACAATAACCAATATATGGAAGCAAGTAACCTAAGTGTCCATCAATAGATGAATGGATAAAGAAGATGTGGTACATATACACAATGGAGCATTATTCAGCCATAAGAAGAAAACAAATCCTACCATTTGCAACAACATGGATGGAGTTAGAGGGTATTATGATCAGTGAAATAAGCCAGGTAGAGAAAGACAAGTATCAAATGATTTCACTCATCTGTGGAGTATAAGAACAAAAAAAAAACTGAAGGAACAAAACAGCAGCAGATTCACAGAACCCAAGAATGGACTAACAGTTACCAAAGGGAAAGGAACTGGGGAGGATGGGTGGGTGAGAAGGGAAGGAGAAGGGGATTAAGAGGATGATTAGCACACATGATAATGTAAGCGGGGGACACGGGGAAGGCAGTATAGCACAGAGAAGACAAGTAGGGACTCTACAGCATTTTACTATGCTAATGGACTGTGACTATATGGAATATGTGGTGAGGACTTGATAATGGGGGGAGTCTAGTAACGACAACGTTGCTCATGTAATTGTATATTAATACCAAAATAAAATAAATAATTTAAATAATTTATGCAAAAAAACCCAGGATGCAATCTGGCCATTTCAGAAGAAAGTTAAAAATATATACATATTACACGTTGTTGAGACAGTGAAAATTTAATATCTAAAACCACACATAGGAAAAAAAATGAGAGAATTAAAATGAAGCAAAGAGCACATTAGAATATATTGAAAGGAATCAATTTATACTAAAAGCCTTTAAAAATACCCAATTGGTTAGAGGGTGTACTTGGAGAACAAATGAAAATAAGTGGTGGGAAGTTTAGTGGCACAGAAAGACAATTTTTTATACTTACAGTAATTATTGTGAATATTATACTCTGTAAGAGCAGGATGAGGAGAAATGCATTGCATCGTACTCTCTGTCATTGTGTGGCCAACAACATATGTTATTTTACACAAAGGAATATGCTTCACTGAGGCATGTAATCTCTACTGTCATTTTTAACCCAATGAAAAATTTTACTTTCTCTTGACCAACTTACTAGCACTTTTTTTATTCTAGAGAATTAAACTTGTTTATTCTCAGATAATTCAAATAGATTTGTATTCAGTGTATTTATTCAACAAACACTGAATTAACACTGTACACTGTACTAGATCTGTCTTCTACAAAAAAACATATAAGCATATGCCCTGGCCTTAAAAAGAGTTTTAAATCCGGTAAAGGTAACAATATATATATGCACAAATACCTTAAACAAAACTGCATATGGCATTGAGTGATGCTGACAGTAGGGGCAGGAAGCAGAGAACACATCCTCCCTCCTGAAATGATTCAGAAATATTCTATGATGGAGATTGACTTTATAGCTTAACACGTAAAGATGGAGACGATGAAGCATAAATCAAAATATTAATAATGCTCAAATCTAGATGATATCCTAAGGAATTTTTATGTTCTTTAAATGTTTCTGCATTTTCTATCTTCTTTAAATGAATGTGTCACTTTTATAACATGAAGAGAACACTAAGTATAATTAAAGCAAATAGAGGAACTGAAAGCAAGGTAAACTAAAGGAAACATTAATAGGATCTGTTAATTTGAAAGATTTTGGAAGTGAAGAAGGCAAAGTATTCTGCATGGATAAAGAAATTATGACAAAACACCAAGTCAGTAGGGGGTGTAAGAAGACGGTGCATCTGGATTTAGGCCTGTTGAGCTTGGGGGAATGGCTGCTAGGGGTCCCTGCCTGTGTGGGGACAGCAGCCCCAGGAAAAGGCGGCTCCTTTCAAGGGTGGTGCTGGGGACAGGGTGGAGGTCAAGCACACCGCGGCCATTGGATTCTTAGGACATAATTAGTATTTGAGATAAATCCAGAAATACCCTGAGGACTGAACCTTGCGGCACACTTCCATAAATGATTAAAACCTTACCTAACTTATGTTTGAAATTAGCTCAAAACCTGACAGACTATCAGTGTTTCTATACATTTTTTTCCCATGTAGGACTTACTAAACCTCATCTAATAGTAATCTTACAAACCTTTTGAATTAGAAGGAAGGAAATACATCTTTGCCTCCTCCTTTCTTGAAAGAAAGAACACGGATACTACTGTGTATTTAATGATGAATTCCTCTTAACAGCAACGTAAGAAGCTGACCTGGGCCCTGGCACCAACGGCGTTACTGCAGTTTACGGCTACACAGACAGCAGACAGGCTTGTCAGCACG
>JAVSCE010000755.1:0-128638 GCA_032199065.1 Smutsia gigantea | reverse complement strand
TACTGTACTAAGGCTTTTGGTTTCCCTGGGAGTGGGCTGAGGTGTATATACATACATAAACACACACATGTGTAATATATATGCACACATATACATATACACACATACACACTATCATATTATGTTATATTACATTACATTATGCAGATGCATGTTAAAGAGGCATTCCGAGTCTGAGTTCTGACTCAGCTTTCTCAAGGCACCAGAACAGGGTTCAGTTAGCAGAAAAATAGTTCTAAACAAAGCAGCACCATGCTTCAAAGACCACTTTCGGGTCACAAATAATTGGAGGCCAAACAGTATTGTCTGAAATAGTAAAAATGAAGGAGCACAGTTTGACAGGTTGATGGCTTCTTAGCATTTTATAAACATTTAGAAGAAAGAAGTGGTCATCTTTGAAGATATTATAAATCCTTTCAATGCTACATATCTTAGGTAATATACGCATTAAAGTTTGCTTAAAGTATTTCTTCATGTTCTAATTAAATTGTCAGTGAAATAAATAATAGGAGGCCCCTTCTCAGCCCTGTTGATTTTATAAGCACAAAATTAAAAATCCACTATCTTTTTGCCTTATGCTTATTAAGGTCATAACAAATTGACTATCATAAAGTAGAATTTAATTAAAGATAATGAGACAAAATATTTGAACAAATCACATTTTAAGTCTACAACCTAGCATAGTGGTGGACTTAAATTTTGAAATGAAACTCCTTTTTTTTATAATTTATTTTGGATCATTAATCTACAATTACATGTGCAATATTATGATTATTAAACTACCCCCTTCATCAGGTCCCCCCCACCAACCCCATTACAGTCACTGTCCATCAGCGTAGTGAGATGCTATAGAATCACTACTTGTCATGAAACTTCTTTTTGCTTAAAATGTATGTACTACCTAGAATATCTGAAAAAATAATCGTAAACAAATAGGATGGCTTCTTTCAGTCACAATTTCATTTTCTTTTTTCATTTATATTTTAGCAAAAAACGAGTTGTGCATAAACCCTGAACTGATTAATTTTTAACAGAAGCAAAATCTGATGGAATTATTAATCTCCAGGCATTCTCTAATATTATTAGAACCAAAATTGGGAGGAAAACATCATGAAAATAAATGTTCTAGATTCTCTTTTTTAAGTGTAGACACTTTACCCAAACCCTTTACTCAAAAATTAGGAGGGTTAATATACCACTAAATCTTGAGAAACATTATAATTCTTTTTAGAGTCTCATATGTATTTTCCATAATTATAGTATTTAGGAGTCACCCTTTTTTAAAATTCAATTTTTCCTGGAGTTTCTAGAAATATTAATCTATTGTTATGTAATCTACATGCTGTATTACTGTAATATAATCTAATAATTAAAGCACCTATTTGATGTATCCTAAAGGCTTTTTATTGTTTTTGACTGACAAGGAATATCAAGCTATAAAGTTCTACCACTGAGACAAATGGAAGAACTCTAGCTAGAGAGCTTCTAAAGAACTCATTCCATAAAATCCCTTCCCTCTTCACATAATATGATAAGTAAAATAATAAAATAAGCCTCAATTCGTGGGCACTTCAGAAGTACTAGATATGGGTGAATTTTCCAGCTCTCCGAGCTTAACTTGGACTACACAAATCAACTATTTTTAGTAAAACACTGTTAAATACACACAAAAAGAAAAAAGATAAGATATAGACCTGCCCTTAGTATTCAGAGATGTATAAACAAATATTCAATGTAGAAAGCAGACAAAAGTAACCTTGAAGTTCCACTAGACGTAAGTGAAAAGGAGGCTACATAGTAAATTAAAACTTTGGGGAGTAGAGTGATGACTCTTTGAAGGTATTTTTCTTTTTTACTAGTGGAAGTGGTTTTTCTTTGTATAGCAGTCATGAAAATGTATTACAAAGTATTCTGGGAAAATTATTTGGAGGAATCATTGTGAGTGTGGATGGTCACATGAGCATTAAAAGAATTATCATCTCAAGGGCCACAGGCCATCATAGGAATAATTGCCTGTGTACGAAACATCCCCAGCCGTGTAACTCAGTCATCACTGCTCTAGCTGCCCCTCTTCTTGTCTCCATTCTATTACAAGCCTCTTTCTTCGCTATCAGTTTTCCACTTCCTTCCAGCATGCCACCTGAAATAGGCAAAAACTTAATAACTGTGACAATACATTCTGCTAGTTCAGGGTCTCCATTCTAGCTGGAGAAGAGGGTCATTTGAGGTGGTTTGGGGCTTTTCTGTTCATTTCTCAATATGGTTTCTCCTAACTCCAAGGATTTCTGATTCAAAAGCTCAAGGTAAGGCAAGCCTGCTGTTCTGTAAATGCCTTGGGTCATTCAGATCTGATCCACATTTGAGCTGCTCTAGGGCTTTTATCTTATTTTTCTTTAAAAGGCATCTGCTTTAAAACAATGATACAATATTTAACCCAAAAAAGGAAGGTGGCCTTTTTTGAGAACTTTTCATTCATGTTGTCCACCTACCACTAAGTTATTTCACCCTAACCAGAAATGCCACCAAGGAACCTTTGTACAAGTCCTTGTTCATAGCCGAGCAACCCCACCATGTGGCGTTTCGCTGAAATTGCTCCTAGAGGCATACCAGGTTGAGGTGTTTTGTCATATCCAGAAGCAAGTTTATAAAAATTCATTACTTTTATTTACCTAGACAACACTTATTGAGCAGATGATATATAGTAGGCATAATATTAGGGGCCCACAGAAAAAATTCAAAGTCAATACTGGAGTCTATTCATACCTGTGTTGAAATCTACACAACAAAAATTAAGCTGGTCAACACCAAGATACTGATTAATACATTCCTGTTCAAATTACCGATCAGATTCTTTTTATTAAAATCTGTGATCTGTGGCAGTTTGAACTCCCTAAAGAGTTTGTTTCACAGGACCTAGGAGAAGGCTAGTTAATGGCTGCACCGAGATGACATATTACTCCACAACGGGGGCCTCCTCCCCTCCTCTGGCAGAGCATATCTGGTCACTACACAGGAAACTCCCAGAGAACACAGACAACAACTTCCAGAATTGCATTAACTAACACTGGGCTTGATTTCTTCTTAACTGAATTTTCTCCAGTGCCTCCAAACATTTAAAAATAATGTTTTTTTAGATAAATTACTTTTCTCTTACCAAAGGCCAGAAACATGTTCTGGGTTTTATTCTGATACGTAGATCATAAGAGTCAAAGCATTCATTTTAAAAATTAGACATTTGTGCTCTGTATTAATGCAGTATTACCAGGGTCTCCCATGCACAATGATTATATTGAGCACAATGCTGTTTATCAATGACAAGCAAGTTCATAGACAAGACCATTGTCCTAAGAAGGAATTTTTGCTAAGTGCCTTCTTTGTTTTTCTTGCTAAAACAAGATCGTTCCATAAAATTGATATTCTGAAACATACATTTACTTTAAGAATTTTAAGAGGTTTGAAAGTTAAAAAACTAAAGATGATAATTCTAAAATTCCCTTTTGTTGGTAACCAATCAGTTACAAACTCTCAATAACACCACTAAGTTTATGGTGATATCAGTGCTCCTTTTCAACCATTATTTCATTCTTTAAAGCAAGAATTTTTGTCAAAAATGTGCTGTGCAAATTGAATTTTAGTCATAGAACTCAGAAAGCTGAAATATATATCAAGTTATTCTTACTTCAAATATTTACAAGGGTAGCTGCAAATTTAGCAGATATGAGAATAAATGTTTCAGGACTAGATATTTTAGCTACAATGATATGTTACTGAAGTGTTTACTAAGGGTCTGGCATTGAAGCCCGAGAATTCTTCCCAAAGACAGGTTGCAACAGTAAAAGCATGAAGCATATGAAGAGACTGCTTACCCGGTCAGTAAGCACTAACCTCAGAGAGACACCGAGTGCTTGAAATGGGCCACTGTCCCTGAGACTGGATTTTTAATTTTCTTTAATTTCAGTCGATATCGACTTTAATAGCCACAGTGACCAGCTGCTGTCACAGCACCCAGCACAGGCCTAGAATCACACTGGGCATTAGGTGCCATTTCATCTTCAATGTCCTTTAGTACCAGGCCTCCTCGGCCTTCTCTTTGTGACATTCACATTCGGGGACTGCACTTGGCGGGCTGTTTCCATAGCTCCTTCTCTTCACCTGGAAGTTCTTTCCTGGAGCTCATGTTTGCACCAAGTTTTAGGGCGTTTTTATGTCTATGATTAT
Organism: Smutsia gigantea; assembly: GCA_032199065.1. Lineage (NCBI taxonomy): Eukaryota > Metazoa > Chordata > Mammalia > Pholidota > Manidae > Smutsia > Smutsia gigantea. Next base: position 124,420 of record JAVSCE010000755.1, on the reverse strand, counting down.
TCCTGAGACCTTTCACAGCAGACCAGTGGGCACACAGTCCATAACAGACGTTGTAAGATATACAAGGATATACAGGGATGTCTCTGAGTGCAGAGAGCTTCTGATTAGGGGCGTGTGGGTATGAAGTGTACACCCCAAGTTCACAGAGACTGTGGGGTGCCTGGTGGAGGAGAAGATGGCAAAGAAACTGAGATTCTAATAGCGCCTCTTGGTGTGGGTAGGAAGGACTGTGTGTCCTGTGGAAGAAAACAAAGAAAGGAAATAATATAGGCTTCATCTCAAAAGCTTATAGCCTTAATGATGAAGCTGTAATACTGCAACTCTTATGTGATTGCTAATATAAGGAGATAAAACAGATACATAAAAGTCACCAATGATAGTCTTATCTTTAATCACACTTTACAGTGTTTAAAAGCCAATAGGAATTTCTGTGAGAAGTTAGAAGGTATTTGGGAAAAACTAGGCTGCTTTTCATAGAATAAAAATAGCTGTGATTTGCAACAAACAAAATATGCTGTATATAGTGCTTTACATGATTGTGTAAGATGTTGGATTATATTAAAAATAAGTTATGCTTTCACAACACTGTGAATATACTAAAAAACACTAAATTTCACATATTCAAGGAATGAATTTTGTGGAGTATAACCAACATCTTAATAAAGTTACAACAAAATAATAAAAAAAATAAATAAATCTGCAGGGAAAAAGGAGACCGTTTTGTCCAGGGGAGATGGCGGGTGGCGTGCAGGCCAGGGAGCAATGCATCCTCCGTCCAGCCAGCCCGGAAGGTGTGGCAGTGGGGGAGCCACCGTGAACGGCGGTGGAGAGGCGGAGAGAGGAGCGACAGGGAGGCGAGCCGGCCCGCCCAGGTGCGCTGCCGGGAGCCGAGGCCTTCGGGACGAGGGATGCCCACGGACTCCGCCCCGTGATACGAAGGGGGCTGTTCAGTGACTGCCAGGGCGTTTGCCATGCACCTGTCTCTTTCTTGACTCCTGCGGTACTTCAGTAAATGCTACATTTCCCACTAATTCTTTTCCACCAGTATGGATTCTTTTCAGGGAAACTACAAGGGTCTGTGTCTGGGTTGATGTACAGGGAAAACACTGGGTTGGGGGAGCTGCAGATGAGGACAAAGGAGTCTAAATTTCTGGGAATCAGCAAAGATTTCAGGGAGAATTAAGACGTTCAAAAATTGTAGAATTGGTGAGGTTCTGGCTGAGATAGCCAAGGGGTAAAGGGGGAGCAGGGTAATATCTGGGATACAGGTGGAGTAATAGAAAAATGCACTACATTAAATAAATATGTGATATGATGAAAGGGTGGGATTGGAAATTAGGGAAGTGTGGAGAAGAGTGGTAAGGTCTGGGAGGCCCAAGGCGAGGGGACGGAGCTTCCTGGCTGGACGGCGGGGGAGGGGTGGTAGTCACCGCCTCCCTGCCTGCGAGGACCCTTTGCGAGTGTTCCGTAGCTCAGCAGTGAGGGTCTGGAACTCTTGACTAGATTGCCTGAAGTGCTTCAGATAATGGACGGCTATTTCCTTTTTTTATAATTTTGGTAAAATATATATAACAAATAATTTACCATTTTAACCATTTTTAAGTGTACGATTCAGTGGCATTAAGTACATTCAGGTTGTTATGGACCTATTACCACTATCCATTTCCAAAACTTTGTGATCATCCCTCACTGAAACTCTGTACCCATGAAAGAGAGCTCTCCATTCCCCCTGCTTCAGTTCCTGGTGAGGTCTGTTCTACTTTCTCCATGAAATTGCCTATTCCAGGTACTTCATATAAGTGGAACCATACAATATTTGCCCTTTTGTGTCCAGCTTGGTTCACCAGCATACTGTTTCAAGGTTGGTCCATATCATAGCAATTCCACTCCTTTTTAGTGCTGAATAATATTTCGGTCATCTCTTTTTAAATGAGGATCCCCATGGCTACTACTTAGGACGTTGATCCATTTTCTTTTTTTTTTTTCTGTGAATGGGACTCCTCCTTATGTTACTCTACTAAAGAGTAGAGTAAATAAGTATTGACTAAATATTTATTTAAATATTAGAGTAAAGGGAGTCAATATTACTTTAGAAAAATCAAATCATGAATCAGGTAAGGCCATCCTGGACACACACCCACCAAAGACCAACTCTATTTTGTGTTCCTTTTCCCGTATTTCTCAACTGATTACTTCAACACAGAGAGCCATCTGATAGATGAACTCTCAGGAAAGAACAGGAGACCAGGCCTCTAAGGGAACGGCTAAGCAGGGTGAAGATCTGAGCGGGGATCAGAATTCCTACTACTGGCAGATCATGAACCTCAATGTGGTTAAAGAGCCAAGGTAAAATCCCAAACCCATTTGTTAGTGGATATGGACCAGATCATTAGGAGAGTTCGGGCTATTTACCAAAGAGAACAGAGCCCCTCAACACTTCCTCGTGAGTGGCTTTCGCACTGCAGGTGCTGCAGGCCAAGCCTCCCTGCTGTGTCATGGCCGACTGAGGAGCAGTGCTGAGCCTGTGAATGCCTCTGCTAACATGCCGGGGTTCTAGCTCAGTCCCCAGGGAGAACACAGTGTGATTGGGCACACGGGCGCCCGGAGTCCTGAGCTCCCGTTCTCTTCAACAGGGACGACTGTTGGGGGAGGTTGGCAAGAGGACATGATCAGCAGTTGAACCACAAGCTGGACCCAGGCAACTGGAGGCTTTACAACCCCTCCCTATCCTTGGAATGTGCGTTCTGCCCCACTTTCCCACAGCCAGAAACATTTCCAAGGATGCAGCCTTGGGAGCAATGTGTTGGGACCATCTGGACTGAATACATGACTGCCAAGGCCTCTAGGTAAACTTTTAAGATTCCGACAGGCAGGTGCGGGTACCTGCTCACCCTGAAGCTACCCACAGACCTCATGTGTAAGGTCCTTACTTATTAACCTGCCACCTACTATCAGGGGTGGTCTGCCTCTTTCCCTGACCACTCTCTGCCCTCCACCTACAGGGGCCAGTTTCAGATTTCACTCACAAAGTCCCCAAGGCTTCAAACCAACAGCCACTGGCTGAAAAATATCAAAGATCTTGCATAGAATATCCTTGAGTTTTGCAAAGAAGTAATAGGAAATACTTTATCCACATAAAAATGAATTATAGGAAAGAAATACAGAGACCCTGTTATTCATTGTCATATGGACCATGGATGTCTCTGTCTGCCTAGAGCGAGGAAGCAAGAATTGGGTCCCAGCCCCTCATTATTTTCTTGTCTCTCAGTACCAATGCAGAGGCAGGAGGACAGGTGACCACTCAAAGGTAAAACCCCACTAGTCAGCCCTAGTCCCTCAGAGTTCATCTTACTCTGCCATTCCCATGAATCGCTATGTTCACCATCTCTGAGGATGTGGTTTGCCCTCCCCAGCCCCTGACCCAGGTTCAAATTTAGACCCAGGATAATCTCAATCCTCTCTACCTCTTCCACTTCCTTTTTCTTCAAACCAAACTTTGGCCCCTAGATTTGCCACCCCTAGAGCCTGTGAGGTACAATCTAATCTTTACTAAAATTCAGCTAGAATAGCAGTTATGAGAGCAAATGGGAAGTTTGTGGCATTTACCCTCTCTGTTCCAAAGATCTCAAGAAGGCTTTGTCCTCCAGCCTTCCCAGTACAACCTGGCTTCCCAGGCATGCGTCCCCATCTATTCTTCCTGGAGGCTTTCCATAGCAGGTCCAGTGAAGGGACAAACATGGTCCTTTGTGCTGACCAGCCAGTGAAGCAAGGTCCAAGGAAGACTGCCCAGAGGCATCTAGGATGCTTCCACAGAAAAGGCCAAAGTACCAGTCAGGAAATGATGTAAGGGAGCGTGTGGGGCACAGCCCGAAGAGGGCACCAGAAGGGAGCCTCAAAGACGTCAGTGAGGGGTCGGTGGGCTGATACTGAGAAGGAGACAAGAAGCAGAGATCTGGTAAGCTACTCAGAGGATGACTCAGATCACTTCTTATCAAAGGGCTCAAGGGAGTGCCTGGACCAGAAGCCACTGGAAAACACCCTAAAAGTACGTTTGAACAAGAACTTTGGGCAGATAAATCAGGATGGGATTTATGTGTGTATATACTGTTCATGGATTGCTACCATCTGTGCATTCCTCTCTTTTGGAAAACACAATATCCATGTATTTATACATTTCTTAATGTGGCTACTGGAAAATTTTAAACATGTGGTTCTATTTTTATTTCTATAGAACAGCCCTGGGAGAGATGATATATAAAGTAAGAGCTACAATGGTACAACATCAAGAAACATTTATCTTCATAGACAATCAAACTAATGAAAACTTATATAACCATTAGGTTTGAGTTAGCAAGATATGAAAAAATGTTAATGTATATTATCAGCAAGAACATGGTGAGACAAGCATGCTTATATATTACTGATGAGGTTATAAATTGTTAAAATCTTTTTGGAACAAAATGGAAATGCATTGAAAAGCCTTTAAAAATACTGATTCCCTTTACCAAATAATTCCAGTTCTAGGAGGAATTTATAAGGAAAAAGATTAACACACAGACTTATGTACAAAGATGTTGGGTGTGTATTTATTTTAGAGACATAGCAAAATCATCCGAATTATAAATGTAAGGAAATATTTAAATAGAGTTCATTCACATGATATAATATTGTCCATATTCTATTCATAGCACATTTGTAATACTAATAACAGATGTTCATGCATTGAATTACAAAAATATAATCAGACTGATATTTTAATGTGGTTAACATTTGGTTTTCTCCTTGAACATATTTTTTTGTTGTTACATATTTTCTAAAAATTAGCATGAATTATAGTAATTAAAGAAAAAGAGAGTAAGGTGGGTGTGGTACCTACTAGTTTCATTTGTTATATCCTGTTTCCTTGTTCAGATCTCTTAAACTTAGAGATGTCTTTAAAAGGTACACAGATGATTTACATCATTTCCTTTAAACTCATTTCCTTTTTTCTCTCACTTTTTTCCCATCAAACTAAGTTTCATTATTGAAGAATGCTTTAGCCACAGATAGCTCTCAAATGCTTCTTTGAAAACACTCATTTTTAAATAAATGTTTTTCACTTCTATCTAGGTAGTTTTCTTTTCTCTGATTCACATAAAAAGTATCAGCTCACTAAATTTACATATATATCTTCAACTCATTTTAACCAGCATTCATTTTATTTGTTAGTCACTGCACATCCGACAAAATTTAATTAACATATTTAGGAATTGCTCACTGCAAGAGAAAAAATGGTGGCTTTAGGTAAGTATTTGCATATAAAAATAGTGGCTAAATTGACTAAATATGAAAACTTATGCCAATCAATATTGGCATTGGGAAATACGTCAGGATTTTCTGACTAGTCTCTTGATACTGACCATGAATAAGCTCACATTTCTAGTTAATTTTTAATCGACCATTGTTTAAGGGTGGAAAAAGATGCTGATGACCGTTGTGTTGTCCCGCACATCTGGCGACAGTTCCAGCGCTGCAGACCATCGCGACCCAGCCCCACAGTCCGTTTACTGGGGCTTTGGGCCTGTCGGCTCGAAGGTCTTCGCTTGAAGACAAGGATCATTTCAAAACGCACTGAGTACTATTCACATTTCAACATGAGGTGGCCAGACGAAAGGCACGCTTTGTTATCGGGATCCCCAAAGAAGCTTAGAATGAACTAAAAACTGGAAAAAGCACAGGTGAACGTCCGCTGCAGACCTCAATGGTCCCGGTGACAAGCGCCTGCCTCCCGCTTTCCGCGTGGCTTTGCGGAGACGCGGCGCTGCTCTCCGGCAGCACAGCCTGGGCTTCGGTGCCCCCTGGCGAGGGACGGCCGAGCACAGCGCCAGCCCGGCGAGGCGGGTGTCGGGCTGCAGGCCGGCCGCCCGCCGACCCCACTCACACCGGCCTCCTGCGGACTGGCTCAGTGTCTGTGGAAGAGGGGGCGCTCAGCAAGCCTGCGCCTGCTCCTTAATGCGTGACGAACAGTCCTGGATGCAGTCAACAAAATGCGATATTCGGGAAATATTCTTGAGCCCTCAAGCTGGTGGATGGCTTCCCCATTATACAATAGGTATTTCTTTAATTAACTGAGGCATGCTTTACATAAAATGAAATCCACTCATTGGAAGCATGTAGTTCAATGGGATTTGACAATGTATATGCCCCCCTTCAAAACACTGCTCAAACTTCACCCCAATTGTTTTGTTTTATGATTTAATTCATTCCATTAAAAATATTTTCTAATTTGTCTTGTCATTTCCTCTTCAACCCTTGGGTTATTTAGAAAAGTGTCTTTTACTTTCCAAATATTTTGTGGTTTTCCAGATAGCTTTCTGTTTCTCATGTCTAATTTAATTTTCTTGTTGATAAGTATATGCTCTGTATGACTTGTTTTTTGTAAATTCACTGAATTTTGTTTATTGCCCTGAACAGAGTCTAGCTTTCTTAATGTTTCATGTCACTTGAAAGTAAAGTATTTTCTGTTCTTATTGTCCTGCTCTATAAATATCAATTGGGTCACATTGATAGGGCTGTTTTCTATACCCTTACTGATTTTTCTGTCAACTCAGAATGCCAATGATTAGGAAAAGCATTAAATCTCCACAGACAAGTAGTGCTTCATGTCTTTTTCCCTTCAGTTTTCTCAGCACCTGTTTCCCACAGTTAGAAGCTCTGTTATGGATGTGCTTATTTATTTATTTTCTTAATAAATTGTTATTTTTATTGTATAGTATATTATAATTATTATATTTCCTGAATGAATTGTTCCCTTCTTTCATTTTTGTACTTCACTCTTTATCCTTGATAGTATTTTTGTCCTGGGACATACAATTTGCTTAGCAGCCAAAATTTGTTATGATTAGTATTTGGCGATATATAATTTTCCATCTTCTTGCCTTTAACATATTTGTGTTCTTAAAAAGTGCAGTTCCACTAAACAGCACACAGGTGATTTATTTTAATCCATTCTGACTTGTGCCTTTTCACTGGGGGCTTTAGTTCATGTGGTCAATGCAAAAATCGATCTGCCCGTCCCAGTGTAGCTTTCACAGATCAATGATTTGTCCCATTTGTTCTTTTTTTCTTTCCCCCCCCATCCTGTGCTCCTTCGTTTATGTGTATGAATTAAGTATTTTTAACCTCTTTTTTGATATATTAATATACTTCTTTGTTTATTTTTATTTTTGCTGGTTGCTCTGGAGTTTATGGTGCCATCCATAAGTTATCACAGTATGTCTTTAACTATCATGCTACTTCATACATAATGTAAAAAAACTGCATTTGAATTTACCCTTTTCCAGATTTTGTGCTCTTACTGTGGTATGTTTTACTTCTGCATATGCAAAAACTCAGTTATATTATCTTCAACATACAGTATTTTTTACTTTTACTTTTCATATAATCACATGGTGTAATTGAGCTTACTTGTGTCTGTGTGTGTACAGTTCTTTGGATTTTAACATCTGCATATATTTGTGTATTTACTACCAAAATCAGAACACAGAAAAGTTCCAAATTCCTCAGAAATCTCCTGTGCTAACAATTTGTAGGTACCTCTTGTGATGGTAATTTTATGTTTTAACTTAACTGGGTCATGGGGTCAAACATTATCCTAGCTGTTTTTGGATGAGTTTATCACTTAAATCAAAGGACTGAATAAAGCAGATGACCCTGCCTAAAGCAGGGGGCTTCATCTTATCAGTTGAAGGTCCAAATAAAACAATAGGCTGACCTTCCTCTTAGGAAGAAAGAATTTCCTCCTCCTTCATGGCCTTTGAACTAGGACATCTGCTTTTTCCTGCCTCTGGACTCAAACTAAAGCATCAGCTCTTCTGGGTCTCAGCCTGTCCAGGCCTTGGGGCTAGAGCTACACTGTGGACCTTCCCGGGTCTGCAGCGTGTCAGCTCGCCCTGCAGATCTTGGGGCTTGTCAGCCTCCAACGTCACAGACCTGACTCCTTATATGTATGTTACATATATAAAATACATTCTCATTCCATAAATACGTATGTATGATAATGTAATACAAAACAAATAGTATTTTGTTGTTTTATGATTTAATTCCATTCAATTTAAAATATTTTCTAATTTGTTTTATCATTATATATTATGTATGTATTTACATAATACAAAATAAATCTCCTATTGGTTCTGTTTCTTTGGAGAATCCTAATACACACACACCCAGCCCTTAATCCTTGCAAACGTCCCATCTGTTCTCCATCACTATGCTTTTGTCTTGTTGAGACTGTCATATAAATAAATTAAATAATACCACCTATAATCTTTTGAGATGGACTTCTTTCACATAAAATAATGCATTTGAAATTTAGCCAAGCTGTCGGGTATACCAACAGTTTGTTCCTTTATATTGCTCACAACATTTTATTTTGTGGATGTCAAATGGTTTATTTATCCATTCCCTAGTTGAAGAGCATTTGAGCGTTTTCCAGTGTTTGGCAATTGTGAATATATGAACATCTATGAAAAAGTTACGCATACATTTTGGTGTGAATGTAAGCTCTCATTTCTCTAGGGCAGACACCCAGGAGTGAGGCCGATTTGCCACACTGCATGTATGTTTCACCTTGTAAGAAACTGTCAGATGATCTCTAGCGGCTGTGCCATTCTTGGTTCCCACCAGCAGCATATGAGTGACAGGCGCTCTGTATCCTTGTCTGCACGTGGCAGTGTCAGAACTTTTTATTTTAACCATTCTCATAGGTGTGCAGTAGAACCTCATCACAGTTTCCATTTGGACTACCCACATGTGTAATGATATTGAACATCTTTTCATGCATTTATTTGCCATCTTTGCATCCTCTTTAGTTATGTGTCTATTCATGTTTTCTGCCTATATTTTTAATTATGTTGTATATTTTCTTATTATTGAGTTTTGAGAATCCTTCAAATATTCTGGGTCCATGTATCACATGTTAGATTTGAAAATATTTTCTCCCAGTCCACAGCTTGTCTTTTTATTCTCTTAACATTGTCGTTAAAGAGTAAAAGGAGCTAAATAGTGATGAAGAACAACTGATTTCTTGGTCATGATCTTTAGATATGTCATATCTAAGAACTTTGCCTAGCCCATATCATAAAAATATTCTCAAAAGTATGTTTTTAAAAAAAGGCATAATAACAAAAGAAAGAAAAAGAGAGACTAGTTCTATCCTGACCCACTTCATTCTTATATGAAGATCCAGGTTTCCACATGCTGTCATTTTCCTTCAGCCAGAAGAATTTCCTGTAATATTTTTTGTAATACACATCCTCTGGGCTTTTGTTTTCTGAGAAGTTTTCACATCAACTTTACTCTTCAACTATTTTCACTAAACTAGAAAATTATAGATTGGCCTTTTTAATTTTTTTTTCAGAATAATGATACTCTTCTGCTATTTTCTGACTTTTATTTTTTAAACTAAAAGTTTACAATTGCTCTTACCTATTTTCCCTTGGATGTGACATGCGTGTTTGCCCCTCGATGTTCTTCAGAGCTTCTCATCACCGGTTTTCAGCAATTTAACCACCATGTGCCTCTGGCTTTTGCTGTGTTTATGTTACTCAGGTTTGTTGAGCCCATCAGATATGAGGTTTGATAATTTATATTAAATTTAGAATGATTTTAAGACATTTAATTCCTTTACCCTCTTCTCCTTGTGAAATCCCCATTATACATATTTTGGCTTCTTCCACATTTCCGCATATGTCACTGAACTCTATTTTTTACCTGTCTGCACTTCATTTTGCAAATTCTTGATTACAGTATCCTCAAACTCACTGACATTTGTTACTACTGGCTGGTTTTCTCCTGGTTAACGAACACCTTCTCCTGCTTCTTTGCATGTGCATGAATTTTCCTTGGATACTAGAAATTGTGAACATTATGTTCTCTTCTTTGAAGAAACATTATCTTTTAAGGAAGGCTGTACTTTGTCTTGTAGTTGATTTCTAAAGCTTGATTTCATGATTTGTTTTGAAAGTCAGTTTTTCAGATTGATTAAATGTAAGAATAACTTTTATGCTGGGGTAGTTTGACCCTATGACCAAAGTGTGACCCCTGCTCTCTCTGGGGAATGCCCCAAGCACACCTGTTACTTCAACCTGGCTGAAGGTGGCTGCCACAGTCACTATTGTTTTGTGCAAGAAAAACAGAAGGGTTCAGGGAGTCCAAGAAAGCATGATACACATTTTCGAAGGAAGGTGTGTGAACAACTCCCCACCCACAGCAAGTGATTCAGTATCCTGAAAATTAAAAATGGATAAAAACTAGACTAGTTAAATTATCTGTCTTTTCAGATTAAAGGAACTAATTAGCAATTATGAAGTTTTTTCAAGAGTTTATTCTTGAAGTATGGTACTCTACCTGGTATCATAGAAAAGACGGCCTTCATTAAGCAGTATTGAATTCCAGGAACAAAATTCATTTCACTCTACAGGCACATAATTTAGAATTCTTCTTGCAAAATGATTATGGGACTTATGTGGTAATTATTTAAAAGCAATTACATAGTTAAAGTTTTCAAAAACCCTGTACAAGGCGATTCCCCCTCGTGACCCTCAGCAAGAACAGGAATTTGAGGGATTACAGACAAATGGCGTTTCAAATAGCCAAAAAGACATCATATTTGTTCATGAGTACTTGACTTCCTTCTTGCTCTGCTACATGCTCTGTCTAGGGAAACAAACACATCAGTGGCCATGTGCCATTCTCACTGTGGTGAGGATCGGGGAGGACATAGAGGGTGTGCAGGCCCTTAGGCTTTTAAAATTAATGTCATTTATTTCCACAAATACAAAAATACTTACTTTTACCAAATTCTTTCATCTTTTAAAAATATCCTGTATAAACGAATTGTCTCTAAAAATAGAATATGTTTTCAAATGAAACTCCAAGCCTCTATTTGACAATATACTTACAAATCACCAGTTTATTTTTAAAGAAGTTTGCTTCAAAGTGTTTGCAATGATTTTTCATTTCACCCTTTCTTAATGGTAAAATTATTTATATTCTTATAAAAATGGTTAATGTTCTCTGGGCTCATAACATAACTTTTTGTATGGTTATCCTTTCTTCATATTTCAAAAATGCATTAAAATTTAATTTTACATTTGCCATATCAGGCTGCCAAACCATTAAACATAGTTTTTATTTATTTGTACTCTAGAGCTGAATCTGGCTTTCCATTGTGAATATAAACAAACAAAAAAATAAGCTACATGATTTCATTTCCCCTAAGAAAATAAAATTTGGCACAGTATTTAAGTAAGATAAACCTTTTGCGTCTCTCAAATAAACCAACTTAGAAAGAATAAATACTTTATCCCCAATAATCTACAATAACCTTAGAACAAGTTTCCCTCATCTAAATACTGAAAGTGGGTTAGTTGTAGCTTGGAACTTGGCTGAGTATAGCCCAGTTCAGTGTCACAGAAGGAGTCAGTCTGAGAAATGCCATGCTTGGGACTGCGGGCCCACCAGAGGGGCAGGTTACAGGGACGTGTCTGCACTGCAGACCCCAAGAGGAAGCCCACATCGTTGGGTATGTTCCCCGGAGACTGTGGGATGAGTGCCACCGGGGGTCACACAGCCACACAGCCCCTGTGCAGTGAGCACGTACCCAAGGGGCATCAAAGCGAAGGACCACAGGGCAGAGTTTCGGGAATGCCTGCCCCCGAGCCCGCGGCACTGACTTCAGTTTGGAAACTGGATTTACTGGCATCCCAAGAGAAGCAGCTCTGTGGCCCGGAGCACAGAGGGCTGGGGCTCGAGGATAAACTGCAGCGGCTGTGCAGATCCAACAGTGGAGGTCAATGAGACTGTTAGAGTTGTTGCCTTGTAAGTTTGGAATTAACCCTACACACCAGGACAGTTCTCGGCGGGTGAGCCTGCTGTAAGGAGGGCAGAGTGGGCCAGGACGAATGCAGCCAGTGTTCCCGTGCCACCCACCAGGACGTGGGACCAGGGCCTGGCATACAGACTTTTGTTTAGATCCATACAGTAAACTGCAAAGTGACTCGCTGTGAATTATAAGGGCCCATTACCTTGTTCTGATGCCCCTTCATGCGTCGGGTTTGCTATAGAGACCTTATCTGCCAACTGAGGTGCTTGCCATCTGTAAACAGTGCCTTCTAGCTCTGCTCATTGGCAAACAGTGGGGTTTTCCTAGGAACAAGCTTTCTATAATATGACAACAATAACTTTCATGTATGGAGCTTCTATGGTGAGTCACATGCAATGCCACAGAATTTATATTTTGATATCATTTTAATCCTCATAGGTACTTTTGAAAGAGGTCATACTCCTAATTTAGAGCTAGCAAATGGGACCTAGGAAAGTTAGAAACCTGTCAATTGTCACAAACCATCAAAATTAGACCCAGGATCTTTAACCTGTGCTTAAAATCCAAGTTAATACTCTTAAATTTTATGTTCATCAGTCCTTCAAAATGAATAAATGAGAAAATGAGTAGGTGGTATCTATCATATAGTAATGCTGCTAAATGTCTTGTACCTTACAGGATCTGAATGAATTTTAGATTAGAGCCTGAACAAAGAATTATGCCTTGAGTGTAATTATTAAAATAATAAATATTACCTGGTCAATAACTAAAAACATTTAAAAATATGAGCCATGAATGATTCAACCCAGAAACAGCAGCATTATTTCCATTCTCTTGTTGTTAAGTAGAATTGAGAGTCAACTATCTAAGAATTTTGGATTTATTGCTACTAAATTCAAAGGTTGTGAAACTGTACTGAAAAGTCAGTGAATGCAGCATCCATCCTACGTCACCCAAACAGAAAAGCCAGTGCATCTGAAAGTAGATAGAAATAACTCTCCACTACCTTTTCAGGAAGGTATACACCAAAGCATCAAACGCCATCCCTACAACGCATGACCATTACTTTTGTGGCAGCCAGAATAGTGTTGCTCCATCATCAATCCCTTCTTTTATTGGTTTGAAAACATTACTGTTCAGAAAAACAATTAGGGAAAGAATTTGGGAGGCCAACAGTGGTGTATTTCATTCTGAGAGGAGTTGCCTCCTGAGATAAAGTGCTCTATTAGGTGTGGGATGGGAAGAATTAGAGTGTCACAAACCCTTTACTGCATCACTGTCAGAAGTCCCCACGAAGGAATGGAATACTCCAAGTTAAAACTTAGAGAACTTCATCTGATGGGAGCCACCTGCAAACTAATGATTAAATTAAGCTGTACAACTTGATGTACACATAGATCTGATGGACGGAGAGTGAGGTACGACTCTGTTGACCGGCATGCACTCGGTCTAGGAAGCTATTTTCTTATGCACATTTAAGTGTACTAAAAAAGAGTAGAAACAACATATGGCCAATGAAAGAGTGAAGAGCAAAACAGAATTGTGGAAACAGGAGAAAGAGAGAAGAAACATTGCAAGTTATTTCTTTTAAGAAAACAACTACTCTCCATTCTCAGTAAAACGCAAGAAGCAAAGCTGGGTGATGTGAAGAGAGGTCGCGTGACAGTGTGATTTATTGCAAGAAAGACCTGTTTGGCCTTTGTCATGTTTCCGGCACAGAGCTCCGTAATGCTTGGAACTTACAGCACGAGCAGAGCACTAAGTGTCTTGTTGTACCAATGAGGTGACTTTGGAAAACACCTGTGGATGGGCCTTTGCCGTGGGAGCCAGCCCCCACCCCCACCCCAACCTCCCGGGAGGGGACAGGGGCTGGGGAGTCAGTGCGACCGCCCACGGCCAATGATTCAATCAGTTGTGCCTCTGTAATGATGCATCCATAAAAATCCCAAAGGATGGGGTCCAGAGAACTTCTGAGGTGATGAGCACATGGATTAAGGGACAGTGGTGCTCAGAGAGCATGGAAGTTCCATACCCTTTTCTTATACCTTTCCTTATGTGTATCTCTTTCATCCTTGTATCTTTTATGATAAACTGGTTTTCCAGTAAGTAAAATGTCTGAGTTCTGTGAGTCACTCTAGCAAATTAATTAAACCCAAGGAGGGGATCATTAGAACCTCTGTTTTTTGCAGGTCCTCAGAAGCACAGGTGATAACCTGGACTTTTGATTGGTATCTGAAGTAGGGCGGGGGCAGGGGATGAGCGGTCTTATAAGCCTGAGCTCTTAACCTGTGGGATCTGCGGGAGGATAGTGCCAGAACTGAGCTGGACTGTAGGACACACAGCTTGTAGGAGCATTGCTGTTGGTGTGGAACCTGTCTCTCAACACACACAGTGTAACCTTAGTTGAATATATGTATAGATAGATGACAGAGAGAGATGGATAGAGGATGGATAGATAGATAGATGGATTGATAGGTAGATAGATAGATAGATAGATAGATGACAGGTAGATGTGTAGATGATAGATAATAGATAGATGGATAGACAGTAGAGAGAGAGATGGATAGATGATAGATTATAAATAGATAGATGGATAGATGGTAGAGATGGGTAGATGATATAGAGATGGATAATAGATAAGACACACACATACATATTTGTTTTATTTTATCAGAACATTATATATAACATGAGAGAGGAGGAGGGAGAGAACGATAGGAATTGATGAATTTAGCAAGTGCATGATATTCAGAAGGTCCTCATGTAATTATCTTAGCAACTTTTGTGAAAGGATAAAATTACAAGTTTGTTTGTTTAACTATAAATGAATTGTAGACACGTGCTTAACAAACACTTGTGGAAATAAATCATTAAAAATACTTCCCCAAAGTGAACAGGTATTTTAAAAGTCTCAAATAAAACAAGAAAGAGAACAAAAAATTAAAATTTCAGATGTTGCTCCAGTAAAAACAACCCTGATTCAGTACAAGAAAATATTTTAAGAGGTGTGGTTTTCTGGCTATTCCTTATACGGGCACATTTAGGACATTTGTCCCATCCAACACAAATTTTAAAATAGTAAATTTAATTACTTCTAAGACAAATAAAAGAGACTCATATAAAACAAGCAAGTTATGGAGGAAGACTGGAGAAGGCTGATGGGACTGAAAGAAAAAGACCCCAAAAGTTAGTTGTACAGTAAGAACTTCAAATGCATAGACAGTGTCACTCCAGGTCAGACTGCAGACCTGCAGAGCATGTACGGGACACTGGAACAAACAGACCATGTTGGAAACAGACATCAAAGCAGTGTTTCTGTAAAAAATAGCACTATTTGGAATGAATGGATAGAAAAAAACAGAAGCTTCTTCCCCCAGGCCATCCAGGAAGCCAAAGTGATAGATGGTGGAGTATTCCTCCTGAATGTCCTGCATCTGTCCATATTTGCTGAGGTGATACATGTTCATCCAGCCCGTACTTAACTTGAGACCCTGTCACCGCCTAAGTATTCCCCCACACATGGCACAGGCGAGGAGAACAGATTACTGAGCACCTTAATTTTGGATAACACTTTTCATATTTGTTTCCTGATCCTGTAACATTAATAGTATCACCCCCTTTTCAAGAAGAGAATTAAAGATTAATGGAGCTAAGAATGGACATTAGGTTTCCTATTTTCTGAAGAAGTTTATCTTCTACTTACTGTGGTTTTTTTTTTAATTTTCCCTTAAAATAAAGACTACAAATCCTCTCTGAGAATTTAAAGATCAAGTCTAGGTATCAAACTCTGAGGATAGAATCATCAGAACGTTCACACACAGGAGGAGATCTGATCGAGGGCTCTACATGAAGATCACTTTTATCCAGAGAGAAGGTTAGATTCTCAGACAGCATGTGGAGTAGGAGTTCTGATGACTTATTATATCTGGAATCTATAATGCACTAATTACTTCTCTTAGGAATTCAAAATGGTAAGATCTAACTGAAAGAATGAAACAAACTTGACTTTATTCCGGGGATCTGGGTTCTAGTTGCTATTTTTGTTACAGGTCCCCCGTCCCCCATTCTGAAAGTAGAGTGTTCTTACAAAGACTTCCTTAAGCTGAAATGGCATAAAGTGAAGACACAGTTATCATTAATTTATGAGGAAAATTCTTCAGCATTCCAGACTCACAAAAATAAACACTCTAAGGCATTTCTGAAACCTCAGGACACACCTTGCTAATGGATGCACAGAATCTCAATAAGGCACAGGTGCT
Organism: Smutsia gigantea; assembly: GCA_032199065.1. Classification (NCBI taxonomy): domain Eukaryota; kingdom Metazoa; phylum Chordata; class Mammalia; order Pholidota; family Manidae; genus Smutsia; species Smutsia gigantea. The sequence goes on along the minus strand of JAVSCE010000755.1, from coordinate 108,298 downwards.
CACAGATGCAGCTCTGGGGCCAGACGCTGAGAGCCTGAGTGCGTCCCGGGAAGGAGCCTGCAGGGGTCCCTCTCACTGTCCCACGTGCACAGCCTCTAAATGGCTCGCTGCAAAACACACCCTGAACACCGTTTCACTTTTTGCCTTTTTTCATAAAAACGAAAATCCCCTTCAGATTTCTTTCAATCAGCAAATGCAGAAACTAACATAGGTCTTGTGTAGAAGCCAAAGAGCTTAAAGAAATCTTGTGGAAAGTGGGGATCCCTGTACTTATTTCAGCAGCTGGTTCACCCTTTTCAAGTGAATGGTAACACCCTTGAAGTCAGCATGGAAAATGGAAAAGTGAGTGCACGCTGGAATCAGACACATCTGAGCTTCAAAATCCTAGCTGCAGTGTTGCCGGAGGAACGTTCACACGTGCTAGGCAAGCCTCCATTTTCCTTTCAGCAAAGGAAATAGAGCTGATCTGTTGTTGTTTTTTTTCCCTCTGAGGAGTGATATTAGGATTAAAATAGGTAACATTTTAAAGCGTCTAGCAGAGTGCTTGATTAAGGTTGCTAAATAAGCACTATTTTTTAACATGTTTGTCCCATATGATATTTGTTTATCTGGGTTTCAAATTTAACTAGATTTCCTGTGTTTTCATTTGATAAATCTGGCAACCCCATTTCTGGCACAAGTAGATGCCTAAGAAACCTGGCTCCTTTCTCTGTGCTTTAACAGCACTGCACACTCAGGCCTGTGTATTCCTCCTCCACAGAGCATTTGAAGACAGCAAAATAAGAAAATCCTTAGCCTACACACCTGGGAATGGGAACAAAATAACAAGAGTCAGTCTCACGGATGAAAAGTGATAGAATCTGCTTCAAAACATAGGGGCCTCAAGTTCAGTAAGCATAGCACCCATCTTAAACCCCCAATTCCCCAAAAGTAAAATACAAGCAAATGTTCTGAAAAATAAAATAAGACAATAGGAGATGACATAGGGAGAAACTATTTCCATTCCAATTCATTACAGTCACTGTTGCACATACACTTACTTGCCTCAAAACAACTTCAAGATCTAAAGTAGCTAAAATGTGAAATGAGTGTGATAAGATGCACAGTCACATGCATGTGACATGACAATGTGGGTCTCACTCCTGAAGTGGATATTCTTTTTGAGATTAAAGAACAAATAACATTTCCCTTTTTTCTTTGGTCAGAAGATCAATATCATTGCAAAGTCAGGATCCCTATTCTTTTTCCAGCCTAGAAAATTCTGCCAAATCACAAGACACAAGTGCCTCTGCGATGTGAAGATGCTTTATGACTCACCCTAGGCCACAGGCAAGGACTTCAGCTCACAAAACTCCTTTCAGTCAATTCTTAACAGCAAAGTTTTGTTGCTTACGTGTCACATGCCAGACTCTGTTCTCAGCTTTAAGTTACCAAGAACACCTTCCTCACAAGGGTAAGGATCAATATTAAATAAGGTAATTCATGTGAAGCACATAGCACATAGTTCATGCTCAATAAACACTGGCTCTCTCTTCACTTGCTCCACCTTAAGCTCAACCCAGATTCAGGGCATAAAACGATAAATAAGGACATTGTCCCTTCTCTATATACTTATATATGCGATGTTATTTGGGATGTTTTTGGCTGACAAGCCATGAAAAAGTATTATTGGACTTACCTTGTGCAAGAGAGAAAAATATTTTTCAACCATGAAAGAAGTGTAGGTATGATAATCCCTTGAGAGTTGTGTGCGAATATAATAATTCCCCCAGTCATCCTTAAAACGGAAAGGAAAAGTGTTCTCCAGACTTGGAATATAACCCATGATAAGACAGTGTCGCTCTCCGGGAGGACGGGCTCGCCGGGAGCCCCTCGCCTGGGCCGCACCACCACCATCAAACACAGAGCAACACAAGGAAGGTGGCCAGCGAGCTGTCAGCTACGGATTCTAGGCCGATAAAAGCCAGACAACTTCGCCTTGGGGAATAACTAGCCATGTCCCCAACGAGTCTCACGTGAGACCAACTGTGGGAAGGGGCACCTTCCACTTCTAGCTGGGCTATGGCGTGTGGGGGCCTGGACACCAGTTATTGAGGCAAGAACGGCTCCTCCCTGGAGGGGGCGCCAAAGGAGAAAAGGGCCACGGGAAGAGGAGAAGAAGAGCAGGTAAGAACCACATTTCTGGGGTAGTTTATGCAAGGTGTCTGACATGAGGAGACTGCTAAAATATACTGCTTCGCCTGGAATCTCCATCTGGATATCTTCTCTGACTAATGTAGTTTAATGAAACCCTTACTCCCACAATAACAGCAAGACATGACTTCCTGGAGATCCTCCCTCTGCTGTCCCTGAGAAGCTGAAGTAAAAATCCATCAATGTATGGGAGAAAAGCCCTGCCCCAGGGCGCCCCCGGGACCTCAGTCTGTTTCTCATGAACTAGCTCCTGAATGTGCATGTTTGAAAAAGGCTCTTCGGCAAGCTAAACCATTGAGCCCATTATGAAGGCAGAGTTCAGTAAAAATAAGTCAAACCAAAAGAGAACACTTCACTGTTGTGAAGGAGGAACCAGATGTTTACACAGATCCAGTCCAGTCACACGGCATAATTTAGGAATCAGCTTATATGAAACAGATGGCCAAGTCCTATCCCTGCGTGCTCTGGGTTTTCTGCTTACATCCCTAGGTCTCAGTTTCATATTTTTTTGTTTGGGGATTATAGTTGTTGAAGAACTGACAATCATTTTAAAAGCCAAACCAGTTGTGTTTATGAATATAGCCATAGAAGACAGAGGTGTGAGGTTGGTAGAAATAGGCCTGTTTTAGATTTCTTACTGGCCTCAGTTCCAGGAACCTAATTCTTTTTAGGTCATCCGTGCCATCCTGACCTAGGGAATGTGTAGGGGCCTTGGGCTTCAAAGGAAAAGGGAAGCAATTCGCAGGGCCCTAAAGAGCAGGCGGCAATGAGCTGTTGGCCTTGCCACACCAGGATCACTCAGATAAAATTTATCTCTGGTAGCAAATCTTATTGTGGGGAAGACCCGTTTAGATTTTTGTAGGTAGTTGAGGAAGGGTCACAAGCTTCTCCTGAGCCTGCAGGGTCTTGACTGCCTGCAGCTCAAAACAGCCCAAGTGAGAAAATGGCACGTTTGGGGGCAGCCGGCCCTTGTCTCCTGCCTCTGCCTCTGATGTGCCACACAGAATCCACACTGCCCCGTCCAGCCACTGCAGTCCCTAACCTTACCCCTACACAGCGCTCGCCACACACTCATGTGGGGCTGGGAGGTGGCTCTGTGTTCCCTATTTCTGCCTGTCCTGGAGCACTGATGGGCGTGAGGACAGGGACGTTTCTTGTTAAACTTCGTGTCTGCAAACCTTGTGCAGAGCCTGCATATAAAAAAGTGCTAAAGGAGTTGGGCTTCTGGAAAAGGCAGGCTAATTGGCTCCGGACCCGGTGGCTGTGGGAGAACGAGCAGACGTATACATACATTTTCTTCATGTGAATATTCCCTGGAGGGCTGCTGGAGGAGGGACAGGTCCAAAATAGAGTCATTTGTCCTCACAATGACAAAGCAAGACTGAGCTACAGTTCCAACCTCTCTCAGAAGTGAGAACTTGAACAGTCAGCCTGAATTGTGCTGACGGGCTCTCGAGGGCTCATCTGCACAAGAAGGGACCCCGAAGGTGGCCTGGCCTGGAACAGCCCTTCCTCCTCCTCTGCTGTGAGCACCCTTGCCCTGCCTTCCCCTGCCCAGAAGAACCTCCCATCTGCACAGCTCCTCAGAGTCCTGCCTGTTTATGAGGAGATGCTGCCCAATTCACGAGTCACTCAGTAAAGCCAATCAGACCTTCAGACTTCTCAGTTGAATTTTTATTCTCTAACAGGACTGAGACAGTGGGAATTCTTGGGGCCTGGGGTACAGCGGAGCAGGCAGTCCACAGACGGGAGCAGGTATCTGGCAGCATTTGCCTCTGGCAGGGACGGCTGGTTTCCAAAGCAGCTGTGTGTCTGGGGATCTGTCAGGGTCACCCACTGACAGGGTGGGACAGACCTCTACCTTCAAAGCCCCCAGGAGAGGAAGGCCCAGGAAGCCCCCGAGTCCTGGTGGGAAAGCAGCAGGACTGCGTCCCAAGGAGAACAACGAGGACATGAGCAGCCCTCATAGGTCTGCAGCCCTGTACAAGTCTCCTTCTGACCCAGTTACAGGGATGCATCCACAGCACAGCTGCCTCTCTGAGCACAGGGGTTCATCTCTGAAGGAAAACAGCCCCAACTGTTCCATGTATTTCCATAGGAGTGCTTTACCCTCAATTAAAAGTAATCTGGCATATGAGAATATAAGAATTTATAGAAAAATTAAAAGAACAGACAATAGGTTTAGATTCTTAGAGGGTGAATAAAATAGATGAGGACTTTGAAATGACTGAATAAAGTGTTTAAGGAATTATAAAAAGGTGTATCATGATAGAAAACTAGAAACTATAAAAAAGGTCTTCAGCATATGGAAAGATCATGGAATTTTCTGGGGGTGATATAGATCTTTGTAGCAATTATGGAAGTATATTAATAGATAAAAATTCAATGGCTGTTTGCTTAAGATATGTCTATTCTACAATATCCTTCCTAAGTTTAAACTCAAGAAAAATGCATATGTATATGCACCAACACATATACAAGATGTTCAAATTAACATTATTCTAAATATCCAAAACAGTGGAAGTACCCACTGTAGAAGGGTTGAATTCATTGCGGTTTGTTCAGAAATGGAATAATACAGCAATAAAAACCCACAACATACTGTGTTATACCACTTGCATAAATCTTGAGAGATAACACTGACCGAGCATCCAGACTCAGAAGAACACAGCCAGGATGATCCCATGTGTGTCCAGTCTAGAGAGCTTAGCATCTGGGACAGAGGCCCTGCAGGAGGAGATCCTGATGGGAAGTGTGCAGAAAGAGGATTTGGGGACACCGAAAGTGTTCTGCTCCCTGACCTGGGTCAGGGTGGGTCCACAGGTATATTTATTTTGTGATAATTCACTAAGTCATGTTTTATGATTTGGGTACATTTATACATATATGTTTTACTATATTCAAAAACTCACATAAAATTATAAATAAAGATAGGCATTCGATAAATGTTGTTGAATTAATTAACATTGATGAATGCATCAATGAATCTTGTTTCAAGGATTCAGATGGGAGCCTCCATGCCTAAGGAATGAAGGACCTGGATTCACCGGGATTTGTGTCACTGTCAAAGGAAGGCAGACTATCATGCACTTGATATCAGTGTCTTTCAGGATGTTACCTAACATTCAACTAGAAATAGTTCTCCCCATTGCTCTGACCTAAATCACTCTCGCAGTTAACATCCTCTTTCCCTTCGGTCCTATTGGGCTTCTCGTATTTCTAAAATCTTCTCTCAAGTTAGGCCTCCCTGAATAAGTAGGTCTTTGACCTGGAAGAGCAGTAGGAAGGCTGGTTGGTAAAATAATGGGAACCCAATGTTTGGTAGCGTTCCTATACTTTCTGAATGAGTGCTGAGATTAACACATATAGACCATTCGATTAACTTTTACCAATGATATACAAAAGCGGCAATTTACCGAGTGGGTTTCTGAAATCTCAGAAAAGCCTAAAGGTGTTCATTTTTCTTCGCTTCTCAACGATACAATAGGAACGTCTGGTTCCATATTTCTTTGCTGGCGTTTGATTTGATTTTCCACCACCTTATTGCAGATATTCATTAATTTCTGTCATTCTTCAGCTGTTTTATTAGCCACATCTATTACTAACATCTCATGCAAATGTAAAGATTCCAGATTCTCTTAGAAACTGTATGCTAAGGTTCTATGTTCTACAGCCTTATGAAAAATATCCTAGGTGCAATCCCCACAGGATCTAGGTAATACATCAGGTATATATTCTCATGCACACGCGCCTACAGCAGAAGGGCACTGACGGCAGGTTGGGGGGCGGGCATGGGCTGGGATTTGCTGATCATCTGTCAGGAGCAGCCCAGAGAAGGGCAGTCAGGCCCCAGGGCTGCCTCCCTGACCACCTCACCAGGAGAGGCCAGATGGAGGTCTCAGGGAGTCGGGGATGAGGACCCCCTATTTTTATGGTACATCAGCTTCATCTTAAAAAGTAATATTTGCATAATCATGTGCTTGATATACCAGTTACATTTTTTCTAATATATGTAAAATAAACACACAATTAAAAAACTTAACGACTTTTATCAATCCTTTTACCATTGAAAATTGCATACAACTGGTATGTGTGCCATACTTTGGAAAACCCCATTGTGTATTTTTCCTCAGCTCTGTTGCTCTTCCCAGGATTTTGGACCCAGAGGTGTAGGGAAAAGAGGTCATACTTAAAATAGGTGTGGGTTTTAATCCCAGCCTGGCTAGCAAGTAGCTGTAATTTATACTATTGACTTATCTGTGTCTGTGTTATCGTCTGTCAGATGTGAATAAGAAGCCCTTCAGTTACTTGACCTTACTCTGGGAATAACATGGAGAAACCTTAAACTCAACTCCATGATCTGGCCCCTACCCAGCCTGGGGCCTCAAAGAGCATTAATGTTCCTCCTATTCCACGTTTCGAATATAAGCATATTTTTCCATTTCACAAATGGCAATATGCTTTGCCACTTTGAAATCTTTCTGTTTTTCCCAAAACACGTAAATGTTGTCCAGTACCAAAGTCAAGGTATATTCCTAGGAAGTCTGTTGAACATCCTAGGCCTCCCTATTACCAGTTCCAAAGAATCTTGTACCTGGACATCCTCACACCACATGGACAGGGTCCTCTCCTGCCTTTCCACCATCATGTCTTCAGCACCTAGAGCAGCCCTAGAGCACGTGTATGCATTTAAGGAACCATGAACATATGTGAGTGAGTGCCTCCATGAGGCAAAGTTGCAGTGTTAACCCTTTATTTTTTTATAGAAAGCTATTAACCTAAATATTCACGTGTACTTAATGACTTGATTCTACTGTCCATAGAATATAGTCCTGAATTTTCTGTTCAGACTCCCTGTAAGCATGTCCCTCTCTGATGCTTTCCCCCTAAAGATAAATCTGCTACCACTTCTTCTATGCAGACTCTATACCAGATGTTCACAAAGGAGGCCGAGGACCCTCAGGTGCACAGGGAGCCCCCACCCCCATCCACATGAACCTGCCCACTCCCCAGCTGGGTCCTAACTGGAGCACTCCTTTCTAAGATGCGAAGCTAGTGAGACTTGAAATGGATAAATCTGCCTGTCCACTGCTCAGAGGGGGCTGAGGTGTCAGCTCCAAACCCTCAATAGGGAAATTCTCTGGTAACAGCAGGTCTGACATTGATGGAGCCTCCCCATCTGGTGTGTTTAGAGGAGAAGTAATGAATAAGGATGGCAAAATATGTTTTCCTGGCTCCTGGCCACCACCATATTGTGTGAAGTTTCCCCTCTTCCACTGCTCTGCCATCCCCATCTCATTGTTACTTGAAAGAGCTGTTCTAGAAATGTTTGGCTACTTCTGAGAGTTTTCCTTTCCTATTTTTGATGAAATCAGGCTATTCTTTTATGGGGAAAAATGCTTTTCCTTTTGGACATACTCAGAAAGTTCTCTTACAGGGAACAAAGTTCCATGTGCTGTTTGTGTGACATTAATGTTCCCTTAGAGGCCCATGTGGTGTTTAATGGAGCTGCTTTTAAAGTCAGCAACATTCTTTACTTACTGCTGGCATCTGTCCGTGACGGTTAGATGCTCTGCTGTCCCACTTGCAGGCAGCAGGCGGGCAGTGGCACACTGAGGCTCCCAGCTTGATCAAATGTACTCCCCGTATTTCCAGGAGCCTAGTTCCTCCAGGAAAATGATCAGCAGATTCCATGTTCCATCCCTGTGACTAAAGCACATGCCCATTGTGTCATACCTACATTCATCTCTGGATGGCTGTAAAGCAGCCATGGACCAGTCCAGTTCCCAGCCACAACAAGTACAGCCTTGTATTACACAAGAAATAAAGAAAGATTTTTCACTGACATTACATCTGTATATCTCATGATGGAAAAAAGTAGAAATGTCCTTTTACTCATATGTTAAGACTTTGCCTGGTATTAACATATAAGCACACTTTCCCCTAAATGTGGCTGGAAATGTACAGAGCATTTAACTTGCCTTGCACATAATAGGCACTGAAATAAAATCACTGAAGTTTAGAATTAAAGGGCTTTAACTGAGAGCTGAGAAATAAATATCCTTGCTGAAGACATAAACCAGCTGGTGGAAGAACCTGGAATAGAAGCCAGTTGTCCTAACTTGTAGTTTTTCTTTATTTAACAAAATAGCCTGTGTCACTGAATGAATCAGTGAATTAATTTTTTTCTACAGTTTGATTAGTAGTACAGGAAATAATAAAATTCAAACTAAAACCCCTAAAAGCATCAAGTCTTCTCTATGCTGATAGCACTTCTGAGTGTAACAGTCTCCTTGTTATAGTTGAGATCTGAATCTGTGAATGGCTCTTAGTTTCTCTGTTACAAAGGCTTGCTTTTACTACCTTTACAAACAGATGTAGTAATATGTATGTATTTATATAGTATAAACTTGCAGTGAACTACATGATGACTATTTGAGAACTACCCACACTAATTTTTAGTTCCAGATTGATAACCACATACTCCTCAGCTGCTGCTCTGGATGATGTATGTGTGCAGATAAAAGTCTTTTTTACACAGTTGTAAGCAGAATATATGTGTGCCCTACATATGGGATTGCTTTATTAATATTGTAATTCTTCCTGTAAAGGGGATAAGATACAGTCCAAAAACTTGCTATAATTAACTTTGATGTTGCTGCCTCTCATCTACCTCATCCACCACTTCTTTCTAATGAGAACATCAAAAAAAAACATATTAGAAATCTTACTGGGATATGATACTGCTTACAAAGATTTACATGAGCATCTGTTACTGACAACACAGATAGGATAAATAGTGTTCTTCCCTCTCCACATTCAAAAACTGATTTTGGTGTTTCAACAACTTGTGACTAACCTAAAAAGCCTAACTATGGTGTGTGTCCCCAGATAGATGTACTATTTGTAATGGGACTAGAGGATCTTAGGTGTGAAGTAACATCACATGTCCCAGTGGCCAAGTGCATCCATGTGGTGTCAACATCTGCATTATATTCTCAGCTCTCCAACCTAACAAGTCTGTTGCATTAAACAATGTCATTAAGTGATAAGAAATTGCCTAACAGTAAGAAATTCTAAAGTGTAGGCAATAATATTACCTACATCAAAAGATTTTTGATTGCATGAGTTGATGTACTTAGAGTATCTAGAACATGGTACTCAAGAAGTCTCAGCTATTATTTTTGGAAAGCTCACAAATCAGTCATTTAATTTCCTCTCAATCAAGTCATTCTATCTGAAATCTCCTGAAGATAATGGTTCAGAATCTGGTAAAATATGTCCAATATGAGCAGACTTGCTAACATTTTCTATTACTTAAAACATTAAGTATAGCCAAAGCAATCCTGAGAAGGAAGAATAAAGCAGGGGGAATTACACTCCCTGACTTCAAGCTCTACTACAAAGCCACAGTAATCAACACAATTTGGTACTGGCACAAGAACAGACCCACAGACCAGTGGAACAGAATAGAGAGCCCAGATATAAACCCAAGCATATATGGTCAATTAATATATGATAAAGGAGCCATGGACATACAATGGGGAAATGACAGCCTCTTCAACAGCTGGTGTTGGCAAAACTGGACAGCTACATATAAGAGAATGAAACTGGATTACTGTCTAACCCAATGCACAAAAGTAAAATCAAAATGGATGTAGACCTGAATGTAAGTCATGAAACCATAAAACTCTTAGAGAAGAGTATAGGCAAAAAATCTCTTGGACATAAACATGAGCAACTTCTTCATGAACATATCTCCCTGGGCAAGGGAAACAAAAGCAAAAATGAACTAATGGGATTACATCAAACTAAAAATCTTCTGTACAGCAAAGGATACCATCAGTAGAACAAAAAGACATCCTCCAGTATGGGAGAATATATACATAAATGACATATCTGAGAAGGGGTTGACATCCAAATTATATAAAGAGCTCACACACCTCAACAAACAAAAAGCAAATAAGCCAATTAAAAAATGGGCAGAGGAGCTGAACAGACACTTCTCCAAAGAAGAAATTCAGATGGCCAACAGGCACATGAAAAGATGCTCCACATCGCTAGTCATCAGAGAAATGCAAATTAAAATCACAATGAGATATCACCTCACACCAGTTAGGATGGCCGCCATCCAAAAGACAAGAACAACAAATGTTGGCGAGGATGTAGAGAACGGGGAATCCTCCTACACTGCTGGTGAGAATGTAAATTAGTACAACCATTGTGGAAAGCAGTATGGAGGTTCCTCAAAAAACTCAAAATAGAAATACCATTTGACCCAGGAATTCCACTCCTAGGAATTTACCCTAAGAATGCAGCAGCCCAGTTTGAAAAAGACATATGCACCCCTAATGTTTATTGCAGCACTATTTACAATAGCCAAGACATGGAAGCAACTTAAGTGTCCATCAGTAGATGAATGGATACAGAAGATATGGTATATATACACAACGGAATATTATTCAGCCATAAGAAGAAAACAAATCCTGCCATTTGCAACAGCATGGATGGAGCTAGAGGGTATTATACTCAGTGAAATAAGCTAGGCAGAGAAAGACAAGTATCAAATGATTTCACTCATCTGTGGAGTATAAGCACAAAGAAAAACTGAAGGATCAAAACAGCAGCCGACTCACAGAACCCAAGAATGGACTAACAGTTACCAAAAGGAAAGGGACCAGGGAAGATGGGTGGGAAGGGAGGGATAAGGGGGGAAAAGGGCTATTACAATTAGCACACATAATGTAGCAGGGATAGGGATGGGGTGGGGGGATATGGGGAAGGCAGTATAACACAGAGAAGACAATAGTGATTCTATAACATCTTACTACCCTGATGGACAGTGACTGCAGTGGGGTATGTGGTGGGGACTTGATAATAGGGGAGTCTAGTAACCATAATGTTGCTCATGTAATTGTATATTAATAATAGCAAAATAAAAAAAAATTAAGAAACATTGTATTGAGCTAAAATCTGTGTCCTCATAACCACCTTGACTTTATCTCAGTCCTGAACTGTGGGAAAATCCACATAGACCCAGTGGCAGCCCTTTAAATATTGCAAGCATTTATCCTATACCCTACCTAAAATCAGCCATTATGGTACCTTCACCTTCTCATTTATATAAATAACTAACTGAACTGTTAGGGAGATTAATACAGACAACTTCTCAAGCTAAACCAAAAGACATTTGGAAAAATTTTCTGTTTACGCTCAAACTGTTCATTTCTATTGAGATGTACTGGAAAGCCACTTGGTGATAATAACATTGCGGCTGTAATAAGTACTTTTTTGCCATTTGTTACCAACATTATTTGATTTTTCAAACAAGATAAGAAATTATTACTAGCTCACTTACATCAACCATTGCATATACTTGTTGGCAGGCAGGCGATTATAAAGATGTGTTGCCTAGATATTGAACATCTCTGAATTTTAAAACAATTATAGTTTATGTTTTCTATTTTGCTTGTTTTTGATGATTCTGATCAAGGCTCTTTTCATGTCTTTTTTAGTCTGGTAGGAGGTTTCATACAGTTTATTTAACCATAACCACATTTTCACCTCAGTATATTGATAGAAATAACATTCATCTTTGAAGGTACAGGAAAATGCTTTCTCAACTATAAATTGAAAATTTTGTAAATAAATGTTGCATCTTTACTTATTCTAATTTTCATTTCATCTTATTTTTGATGCTTTTGCCAAGCTCAGTGGTGTAACTGAATAATCTAACTTTTTTTCCCCACTGTTTCCACTTTAAATTTTTCTTAAGCCATAAATCTTTTAGAATTCTTATGGAAAACCCTATTAGATACTTCTCTTTATGGTCTATCTTCTCAAAGACCTTCAATTGTCTGAGCTTTTGTGTAGCAGATCCTTAAAGACAATTGTTTAGATCCATGGAGTTTAACACATTTTTCTCCAACACACCATGATCTCTGGTTTTCTTTGTTTCAGACAGATTGGAAATCTACAGTCTGTGTAGTGCTGGGAGGCACAGTTCTATTTTTTATTGTGCTGATTTAAGTAATTCATGGTTACCAATGCCAACTTTGATTTTCTTGAAGAAAAATAATAACCATCTCTTCTAAAAATACCAGAGCTACTTATATTATGCTACAGTTCCTTTTATTTATTCCATGTGTAATAATGTATGGCTGCAGTTTTTTCTGATTTATTGCTGTAACTTACAATTTACACCAGTCATCATACATGAAATGTTGCATTGGTGCCATTTGTAAGTATTTTTAATAATATGTAAAGTATTTCACTTTTATTTTTAAGTGGTATATAGTGATTCCTAATATTTGTGCTAATGGAAAGGAACAAGGCCGAGGATAATATTAGACACCAGATAAATCCCAGCACCTGAATGATGCTAAGAGGGTCTGGAATTCTGAAAAATACAAAGTAAGAAATAATGGAGTTATGCATTAATAATGACAGGGTCAGAATTTGAAATTGCATGTTTTCCTTATCTTGCTTACCTAAATTTCTCTCTCACTGCTGGATATAGATCATCCATCTCTTAGATTGACAAAAAGAAATTACCTAAAAAGGGACTTCTTTCTAAATTTTCTACAGGATGAGCTACAGGTAATATGGGAGTGAGAGCCATGAATACCTGAGCAAAAGAAGTGAAAGTCGAGCACAGATCATCATCCCAATATACAGCAAGACAGATGGGTTGCAACCTGCTTCTTTCATTATCTGCAAATAAGCCCTGTAATCCTCATTACCATCTATTTAGCCCAGTCTGAACCAACTTCTTGCCTCTGTTCCATCATTTACTCTAATACTCATGCATGTATGACAATACTAAATTCACACCGAGAAAACTGAGGCCCAAGTCCACTAGATAGTAATGATGGTATCCATGCAAAGTGCTGGATTTAGGATTGAAATTGAACTGCATTTAGTCCAAGCTCACGGATTTGTATGTTAAGTCCCACAGGAAGCTACCCTGCCCTCCTCTCAGAAATCCGTCCCATCACACCCACCAGCAGGGCTCATCCCTCCCTAGTGGAACATTTTTCCTTCCTCCTTTTGATGCTGGTGGCAGAAACAATGTCTACTGCTCCATGCCACCCCTACGGACACCTAGGGAGGCCCTCAGGGTTTTCACTTGAATGCAAATGGTGGTTAATGATTTACTCTCTTTAGGAATGAGAGCAGGCATTTCATGCTCCCTGAAGAAGTCAGATTTATCATACCTGGGACCTGCTGTCTTAGCTCTCAGGAGGGAGCCTGTGGGCCCCTGCAGTCAGTCATACATTGTGTATGCTCAGCATCCTTCTTACCGTGTGTCTGCCCACATTTCCCACAGTCTGAAATTTATTCACATCAGCCTGTGCCCTCGCAGCAGATACTTTGTCTCTTTGATATGTTACTGGCTTCCAGGAGCCTGACAGTTTTCTCTGTGTATTTTCAATACATACTGATGAGTTTCCTGAGCTATTACTACTTTCAAAACTCCTTAAGTGCCCCAAAGGCGTCACCTTACTCACTAGTTCCCAGCATGGGGCCTCTGGGCCACTAGGGATTCTTCATGGTACCAAACGGATTTAAGGGAATTTTTTTTTCAAAATTCAAGAGACTTAAGGGAAATAGCACTTTTAAAAAAGATGAAGCTTAGAGACTCCACAGTGTTGAATTCTTTGATTCTACTAGAATTATGTTAACTCACTCTTATAACCTGGTATTTAATGCTTATTGGAATCTCTGGTTAACAGCTGTGAATAAAATTGATTTTAAATATTAAAAATTAATGAATTATACTACTTCATAAAAGTAGTTTTTATTGACAAAACCCTAAATCTTGGAGTCCAGAAGGAAAAAGTAATTCAAAGGCTCTTTGGAGATGGCAAGGTTGAGAACTACTATTTTAATAATAATGACTATATAATATATAGCTATAATACATATATATATATATTACACATAGTATATATAATATATATAAAAATACTATCAGCATATTATAATAATATAGCCAATTAGCACTGAGTGCTTACTATAAATCCTGTGCTAAGCATCTTATTGCAGTATTTTTTTAAAGCTTGGAACATGTGTTAAATAGACAACATTGCTTTTTTTCATATTCTTTTCTTTCATATTGCTTCATCATGCTTTTATTTATTTTAACTTTTTTGTTATTTTTTTAATTGAAGTATAGTTGACATAATAGTTTCAGATGTACAACATAGCGATTTGCCACTTATGTACATTACAAAGTGCTTGCAATGAGGGGGAGTTAGCCTGTGCTGCCACACAGTTATTGACCACAGTCCCCATGCTATACCTGTCACCCCTGTGGCTTATTTCTTTTATAACTGGCAGCCCCTCCACCTATTCGCCTCCCCTTCCCCCCCTCTGGCAACCACCAGCTTGTTCTCTGAATTTGTGAGTCAGTTTCTAGGTGTCTATTTGTTCACTTGTTTTGTTTTTCAGATCCCACACATAAATGAAATCATACAGTATTTGTTTTTCTCTGTATTATTTCACTTAGCATTGTACCTTATAGGTACATACATGTAGCAAATGGCAAGATTTCGTTCTTTTATACAGCTGAATAGTATTCTATTGTGTATATGTACCACATCCTCTTTATCCATTCATCTACTGAAGGACATTTAGTCTGCTTCCATATCTGGCTTTTGTAAACAATGTTGCAATAAACATAGAGGTGCATATATCTTTTTGAATTAATGCTTTGTTTTCTTCAGGTAAACACCCAGAAGTGGAAGTACTTCATTTAATGGTATTTCTGTTTTTAATTTCTTGAGAAAGCTCCATATTGTTTTCCACAGTGGCTGTACTAGTTTACATTCCCATCAGCAGTGTAGGAGGGCTCCCTTTTCTCCACATCCTCACCAACACCTGTTATTTCTTGTCTTTTGGATGGTTGCCATTCTGACTGGTGTGAGGGGATGCCTCACTGTGGTTTTGGTTTGCATTTCCCTGATGATGAGTGATGTGGAGCATCTTTTCATGTGCCTGTTGGCCATCTGTATGTTGTTTCTGGAAATATGTCTATTCAGGTCCTCTGCCCATTTTTTAAGTTTGTTAATTTTTGGTGTTGAGTTGCATGAGTTCTTTATATGTTTTGAATATCAAATCCTGTTCAGAGGTACCATCTGCGAATATCTCCCCCCACACAGCGGGTGCCCTTTTGTTTTGTTAGTGGTGCCCATTGATGTGCAGAAGCTTTTTCATTTGATCTCTTCCACTTGTTTATTTTTGCTTTTGTTTCCCTTGCCTGGTGAGACATGCTCAGAAAAAAATTGCTAAGGCTGATGTTCAAGAGTGTACTGCCTGTGGGTTCTTTTAGGAGTCTTATGGCTTCAGGTCTTACATTTAGGATTTTATAGACAGGCAAAATAGGTTTTAAAAAACTGACTTACCCACATTTTCAGTGCTAGCAAAACCTTATTCTTTGTACTGTCTTGTAAAGGAATCCACTCTAAGCAAAGCAACGATCTATTTAAGTGTAGATAGTCAAACTGAATAAATTCATTTCAAGAAATTACCCACTTTGAGGATTTACCTTATTAATTTAATCAAATACAAGATTTTCTGATAAAATGATAAGTGGACCATGCCATTGTTATTTGCTGCTCCGTGCTGCACAGACATGGAACCCCTCTCTCCTAGATGGACTCCACATCAACAAGCTAAGAATGAATTTGCCATACAAATAACTACTCCATAATTTATGTGTTTTATAATTAGATTTGCTTTTCCATATTGGATTTTGTGAAATAGGATCCAGTTTGAAGAACATGGGCAAAATCTATCATCAAAGTGATAGAATATTTCACGAACTTCACTATGAAATATGGGAGACAAGAAAACCTGACTTTCAAAGTCCTCCCCCAAGGCAAAGGCAGCTGAAAGTCTGGAACCAAACACCAGGTTTCTACTGGCTCTGCCTCAATGTATTTTCCATACATATTTTCGGCATTTCATCAGTATAATTTTAAGTCAGAGCACACATGATGAGACAGGATTCCTGAAAGTGTAGTAATGGAAACCAAGCATTATACACCCAAGGTAATGCTTTTTCGATGAAAAACATTCACCAGAACTGGACAAGTGTAGGGAATGAATAAGCACTATATTTAAGCCATGTCTATTCTGAGAACAGGCTGGTGCGGGACAGTCAGAAGAGGAGGACCAGGTCCTCTGTGGGTCTTACAGAAAAACTCCAAGTAGTATAGTGCATTCTTAGCATCCGTACAGCCAGGGTGCAAATTCAGTTACCAAGAAAGGGGCTTTTCCAGTGGAGGAAGTGATTCTGACAGCCTATTAGACAATGATTAGAACACTCGGAAGCCAGGCAGGCAATTTCTACAGCAACACAGACAACTGATACGTGACACCTTGACTCACACTGTGGAGAAAACCTTCCACCCACCAGTCAATGTAACCATATGTTGACAATTGAGTAAGAGTATCAACACTATGTGCAATCAGAGTCCTTAATCTTTTCACTTATTAAACATATATATCTCCTGGCAGCAGAATGTTTTTACAAGTAGCTGGAAGTCAATTGAATTGGGACTAAGCCTGGTCCTGCCCCACATAGTATGGGACTGTCACCAAGGGAACTTTGCTTTCTTCTTTTTCATTTGTTAATTATGAAATAAGATTTAATGAGGTGACCTCTGTGGTCCTTTCACCCTATGGTTCTATCATGCCTATAACAAATATGTATACACAAATATGCAGGAGCCAAAACTAGGCCCTGGCTGTTAGAAAAGTGATCTTCAAAGTGTGATTCCCAAATTAGAGATACTTCATGAGCTAGCTGACAAAGTTATAATAAAGTGAATTTTTATAGTGACTATCTACACCTACAAGTTAATCAATGAGATTGTCTAATAATATTCATGCAATCATTGGCAGTTACTCAAACAAAATGTTAAAAAGATTTCCTCTTAGTAAAGTAGAAGCAGGCTGATTTGGACTTATAGGGTTTGCGGTACAGCTCTCATAATCCATAAATGAAACTAATTTGGGAGGTCTCTCTGTTCATGCACAAGATACCACATCACATCCTTCCTAGGTAATAGTAAAAAAATTAGCGATTCTCAACTGTGCTACCCAATACTTCCAAGTCTCGCCAGCCTATCAGTAGAGATAAGGGCACATTAAATAATAATCCACATGATTTGTGCTTTGTGCTATCTGTTCATGGGTGAACATCTTACGCTTGAAAATCTTTAGCTCAATACTTCTCCTTGGCCCCTGAGATATTCTATCCAAATTCACATCTTTCTTAGTTTCAACCTGATGTTTTTGCTTTGTTCTTTCATAGTTCTATGTAACTCCTTACATTCCCAGGTTTTTACACATTTTTGCATGCTCTACCTTATCTCCTGCTCCTAATCTCGACCAGTGTAGGAATGGCACTGTATATTTGGCTTTGACAGCCATTCCAGTGAGTCAGCTTCTTAATTACTCTCCATGCTATTTGCCAGGCTGCTTCCATTTATCAACTCTTTAAGTTTTAAATGTCAAACTTGAATACAGCTGCAAAAGTTGTGCTGTATTCTCATGAGATTAAATAGAGAAAACTCGGCAACTCCAGGAAATGAAATATGGATCAAACCATCACTGCTCGAAACTAATGCCCTAGGATTGAGTCAAACAATAATTCAGCTTCATCACTTGAACATGAAGCATGAAACTAAAAACAAAATCAACTTTAAAATTTGAGAACCATGATGGATCTTTGAGCTGATCATCTAACATCTCCAAAGATATTATAAAACAGAGGCTCCCAGGTGATTATGAAAATACTCACAGGCATGTTGAGAGGGTCACTGATCCTTTCCTTTCAGTTAAAGCAGATGTGCAACTAAGTCAGTCCTAAAAGAGTTGGCACAGTTCATCTGTCATATTTGTAGCTGGCAACCATTTTTTAATCAGCCTTTCTATATTAGCAGGTTCCCACATTTTGAGTTGTGCCTCATCAAATTAGATTCAGAATTCAGTTATTCTGTCTGTTTTCTGGCTCAAAAGATTGGGGGGACTCCACCAATCAAAATCATCATCATCCACAAGAGATTGACCTGGAAGTGAGTAATATGTAGAAACAGACTTGATGTAGACATTAATTTTGCTTGCATAGATGGCAAAGAGATATTGACCTTTTGAGAACTACAGTTGCAAGGCTGAAGTCCTGAAACTTGGCAGAAGCAGTTGCAATAAAGGTGAATTCCTGGCACTGTTTTAATTGGTGGCAGCAGCCATGGTGGCTATTTTTCTTCAGATTTGGGGCATTTTTCTAGACCCTTAACCATAAATCAGTTTCTTCAGCCACGCCTTCCCTCATTGCCAATGACTTTGGAAGCTACTGAATATACTCTCATAAGAAGTGGCTCTGCTTATATAACCTGAGCAGTAACTGCTATTTGCAACCAGTAACACTGATCAATCAAAAATGTGTAAATCCAAAATCATTTATAGTAGTTAAAAAATACTGAAACACGTTTAAGTGGAAGAAGAAATAAAATGTTTGAACCATTCATAACAGCTGTACTGAGTTCATGAAACTATAAGAAAAGGAAATTACCAGACCTCTCTGGATAGCAATCTTACACAAGTTCCTACTGAAATTTCACAAGTATTCAAGATGAATTTTAAGCACAAAACAAAATAAACATCAAAAAAAAAAAACAAATGGTTGAGGATCAAAAATGCTGATCCTTTAATAAGGAATTAAAGCATTTTCATGTTAAAAGACATTATACACATATATAAATATCCGAATATATCAGAATGGCTAATATAAACAAGACGAGAAAAAACAAGTGTTAGTAAGGAATTGGAAAAAAGGGAACCCTCATGAATGTTTGTGAGAATATGAATTGATGCAGCTACTGTGGAAAGCAGTATGGCAATTCCTCAAAAAATTAAAAATAGAAACATCACATACCTCAGTAATTCCCCTACTAGAAATTTGCCCAAAGGAAAAAAAAATTCTGATTCAAAGAGATATGTGCACCCTTATGGTTATTACAGCAGTATTTACAATGGTCAAGATATGGAAACAACCTAAGTGTCCATCAATAGAAGAATGTTTGATGAAGAAGATGTGGTACACCAGGAGGGGGAACAAAGATGGCAGAATAGGAAGGCAAAGAGGAAACCTCCTCCCACACACACACACACCAAGGAAGTAACCACAGCAAATACAGCTCACCCTGAGAACAGCCTGAAGCCGCAGAACAGATCACCTACACCTGGGGAAGAGGAGAAGGCCACACAGAGAAGGGTAAAGTGGCAGAACCATTATCAATCGGCATGCAAGCCTTCCTGCATCCCAAAGGAAGAGGAACAGAGGAGGGGACAGGCTCTCAGGAGCTCTGCACACCTGGCCATGGAGATCTGCCTGGGAACATGATTCTACATTATACTGGGCTTTGGCCATTAGCAAGGCTGGACACCAGGGAGAGTTGGAGCACTCTGGGAGGCTGAGACCACAGCTGATTGTGGAGGACAGGCACAGTCCACCAGTTCTGCTGATACACAACACAGAGACAGCAGTTTTAAAGATTTACCAGCACTGGGAAAGGTGCCAGAGAGGTGAGGGTTAGACGGAGGAAGGAGAAAGGGCAGGAGAAAGGGAAGGTGGATATTTCACCAGTATTCCCTTGACTGAACAAGTTGGGCCTTCTTTGGAAGCACAAACACTCCATACCCCTTGCTGGTAGCTCAGCCCTAAGGCACTTCCCTGCACACACACACACCTGACCATCTGCCCACCTGTTCCTGCAGAATCAGACTTTGCTGCCTGTCAAGCAGAGGGAGGCTCCCCCAGCTTTATTGGCCCTGTCTCAGCCCAACAAGGGAGGTACCTGCAGAAGCCAGCTCCCAGAGCACCTTCCCCCATACAGGTGGCCCATCTGGTGCTATGTGTCCCCATCCCAGAGACACACCCACCCTCTCATCCCAGTAATGCTACCACCATGGACGGGCAGGCAATAGGTGGCCCCACCCACAATGATTACAGAAGAAGTGCCTCTGCTCAGCCACAAAGGGCCAGCTGAGGCAAACTGCCACACACAGTGGACTGAGACAGACCACCGTACACAGGCAGACAGAAAGATGTCCCTGCCTACAGTCTACCAACAGCAACTGCAGCTCTACCACAAGAAGCAGGCACTGGTGAGCATAGCAAATCCATCTAATACAAAGGAAGAAACACAGGAACCATGACAAAATGAGGAGGCAGAGGAATATGTTCCAAACAAAACTACAGGATAAGACACCAGAAAGAGGGCTAAAGGAAACAGATCACCAATCTTCTTGATAAAGATTTCAAAGTAACAGTCTTAAATATGCTCAATAATCTATGGAAAAGTATTGAAGATCTCAGGGAGGATTTCAGCAAAGAGCTAGAAGAGCTGAAAAACAGCCACTCATAGCTGAAGAATACAGTAACTAAAATGAACTACACAATGGAGGGTATGAATAATAGATTGCAACTAGAGCAGACAATCAATGAGATGGAAATTAGAGAACAGGAACACAAGGAAGCTGAGGGAGAGAGAAAAAAAATCCAGAAATAAGAAGATGCTAACAGAACTGTGTGACAACTCCAAATGAAACAACATTCACATAATCAGGGTCCCAGAAGAAGAGAGAGACAAAGGGGTAGAACATCTATTTGAAAAAATAATTGCTGAAAATTTCCCCAACCTGGGGAAGGAAATAGACACCCAGATCCTGGAAGTACAGAGAGCCCCTAACAAGTGCAACCCCAGGAAGACAACACCAAGACATACAATAATGAAAATGACAAAGATTAATGATAAGGAGAGGGCATTGAAAGCAGCCAGACAGGGGAAAAAGATTACTTATAAAGGAAATCCCATTAGGTTAGCAACAGCAGCAGAAACTTTACAGGCTAGAAGGGAGTGGCATAAAATATTTAATGTACTGAGGCATAAGGACCCTCAACAAAGAAACCTCTACCAAGAAAGATTATCATTAAAATTTGAAGGGAAGTTTAAAAATTTCCCAGATAATTGAAAAGCTGAGGGAATTTACAACCACTAAACAGGCATTACCAGATATATTAAAGGGACTTCTGTAGATGGAAATGTTCTTAAGCCTAAATTGTTTTCACCAGTGAAAATCAGCCCACAGTAAAGGTAGTACTTACCAAGCAAGAACAAAATTAAAGGAAAACAAAAGTAGTAAATCCAAAAATATACACTGAAAATCAGTTAATGGATACACAAAAAAACTCAGATTATGACATCAATACATAAAGTGTAGAGGAGGAAGAAGAATAAAAAAAGAAGTACTTTTAGACTGTACTTGAATTAGAGCAATCACCAACTTAACATAGACTGCTACATAGTTAGGAAGATATCCTTTAACCTTATGGTAACCACAAACCTAAAGCTAGGAAATCCAATCACAACACTAAAGAAAACCACCAAACAAGAAAAGAGTGTAATAAAAGAAGAAAGGAACTACAAAAACAATCAATAAATAACTGACTAACAAAATGGCAGTAAATATATAACTACCAATAATTACCTTAAATGCAAATGGGCTAAATGCAGCAATCAAAGACACAGGGACACAGGGTTGCAGAATGGATAAAGAAACAGAACCCATCTACCTGGTGCCTACAAGGGACTCATTTCAGACCTAAATACATACATAGACTGAAAGTGAGGGATGGAAAAAGATATTTCATGCAAATAATAGGGAGAAAAAAGCAGGTGTTGCAGTACTTGTATCAGACAAAATAGATTTCACAAGAAAGAAAGTAACAAGAGACAAAGAAGGACATTACATAATGATAAAGGGGTCAGTCCAAGAAGAGGATATAACCATTACAAATATCTGTGATCACCACACAGAAAATAAATAAGGAAACAGAGGTGCTGAACAACACATAAGATCAGATGGACTTAGACATCTACAGACCATTCCACCCAAAAGCAGCAGGGTACACTTTTTTCAAGTATACATGGAACATTCTCCAGAATAGATCACATAAAAGGCCACAAAAAGAGCTTCAGAAAATTCAAAAAGATTGAAATTGTATCAAGCAACTTATCAGATCACAATAGTATTAAACTAGAAATAAATTATATAAAGAAAAAAAGCTACAAACACATGGAAGCTAAACAATATGCTTCTAAATTATCAATGGATCAATAAATCAAAATAGAAATCAAGCAATACATGGAGACAAATGAAAACAAAAATAAGCAATCCAAAATTTGTGGGACAACGCAAAAGTGGTTTGAAGAGAGAAGTACATAGCAATACAAGCTTACCTCAAGAAATAAGAAAAATCCCAAATAAACAGTCTAAACTGACAACAAAATAAACTAGAAAAAGAAGAATAAATGAAACCCAAAGTTAGTAGAAGAAGGAACAAAAGTCAGAGAAGAAATAAATAAAATAGAGAAGACTAAAACTATAGAAAAAAAATCAATGAAACCAAGAGCTGGTTCTTTGAGAAGATAAACAAAATAGACAAACCCCTAGCTAGATGTATCCAGAAAAAAAGAGACAGGACACACAAAAAAAATCAGAAACAAAAAAGGAATAGTCACAATGGATACCACAGAAATACAAAGAATTATTCTAAAATTCTATGAAAAATTATATGCCCATCAATTGGAGAACCTAGAAGAAATGGACAAAATCTAGAAAAATACAACCTTCTAAGATTGACCCAGAAAGAAACAAAATCTGAACAGACCAAGCACCAGCAATAAAAGTGAATTGGTAATCAAAAAACTCCCAAGAAGCAAAAATCCAGTACTATGGCTTCACAGCTGAATTGTACCAAACATTTAAAGAGCTTACACCCATCCTTCAAATGTTCCAAAAAGTAGGAGAGAAGGGAATATTTCCAAACTCATTCTATGAGGCCAGTATTCCTCTAATAACAAAACTGAAGACACTACATAAAGGAAAATTACAGACCAATATCTCTGATGAACACAGATGCAAAATTCCTCAACAAAATATTAGCAAACCAAATTCAAAAATACCTTAAAAGGATCATTCATCACCACCAAGTGGGATTTATTCCAGGGATGCAAGAATGGCATAATATTCATAAATCAAACAATTTGGTATGCCACATTAACAAAGAAAGGATAAAAACAACATGATCATCTCAATATATGTTGAAAAGCATTTCACGAAATTCAAAATCCATTCATGATAAAAACTCTCAACAAAATGGGTATAAAGGGTCCATATCTCAACATAATAAAAGACGTATATGACAAACCTCTGCTAATATCATATTCATTGGTGAAAAACTTTTCATCTAATATCAGTAAAAAGATAAGGCTGTCAACTCTCACCACTTTTATTTGAAATAGTACTAAAGGTCCTAGCCACAATAATCAGAAAAGACAAAGAGGTAAAAGGCATCCAGATTGGTAAGAAAGTAGTAAAACTGTCATTGTTTGCAGACAACCTGATATTATACATAGAACACCCTAAAGCTCCACCAAAAAACTATTAGAACTAATAACTGGATTCAGCAAAGTTGCAGGATACAAAATTAATACACAGAAATCTGTTGTGCCCTTATATACTAACAGTGAACTTGCAGAAAGAGAAAACAATTCCATTTACAACTGCTTCAAAAAGAATAAAATACCTAGGAATAAACCTACCCAAGGTGGCAAAAGACCTATAGTCTGAAAACTCTAAGACACTCACGAGAGAAATTAAAGAAGACACCAATAAATGGAAATACATCCTGTGCTCATGAATAGGAAGAATTAATATTGTCAAAATAGCCATCCTTCTTAAAACAAGTTACAGATTCAATAAAATCCCTATCAAAATACCAAAGATATTTTTCAATGAACTAAAGCAAATCTCAAAATTCATATAGAACCACAAAAATCCCTGAATAGCCAAAGCAATCCTGGGAAGGCAGAACAAAGTGGGGAGATTATGCTCCCTGACTTCAAGCTATACTACAAAGCTATAGTAATCAAAACAGTATGGTACTGGCACAAGAACAGACCCATAGTTCAATGGAACAGAATACAGAGCCCAGATATAAACCCATGTATATATGGTCAATTAATACACGATAAAGGAGCCATGAATATAAAATGGGGAAAAACAACCTCTTCAATAACTGGTGCTGAGAAAACTGGACAGCTACATGTAAGAGAATGAAACCGGATTATTGTCTAACTCCATTCACAAAAGTAAACTTGAAATGGCTCAAAGACCTGAATGTGAGACATGAAACCATAACACTCCTAGAAGAGAACATAGGTAAAAATCTCTTGAACATCTCCTCAGGAAAGGGAAACAAAATAAAAAATGAACAAGTGAGACTACATCAAACTAAAATCTTCAAAGCAAAGGACACCATCAGCAGAACAAAAAGACAACTACTATATGGGTGAATATATTTGAAAAAGGTATATCTGATAAGGATTTGATATTCAAAATACATATGAACTCACACAGCTCAACACCAAAAAATGACATAATTAAAAAATGAGCTAAGGATCTGAACAGACATTTTTCCAAAGAAGACATACCAGTGGCCAACAGGCACATGACAAGATGCTCTACATCACTAATCATCAGGGAAACGCAAACCAAAACCACAGTGAGATATCACCTTACACCAGTCATAATGGCCACCATTCAAAAGGCAAAAAATAACAAGTGTTGGTGAGGATGCAGAGAAATAGGAACCCTCCTACACTATTGGTGGGAATGTAAATTGGTGCAGCCACTGTGGAAAGCACAATAGAGGTTCCTCAAAAAAACTAAAAATAGAAATACTTTATGACCCAATAATTCCACCTCTAGGAATTTACCTAAAGAAAACGAAATCCCTTATTCAAAAAGATATATGCACCCCATGTTTATCACTGCATTATGTGCAATAGCCAAGATATGGAAGCAGCCTAAGTGTCCATCAGTAGATGAATGGATAACAAAGAGGTGGTACATATACATAATTGAATGTTATTTAGCCATAAAAAAGAAAGGAATTATTCCATTTGCAACAACATGGATGGACCTAGAGGGTATTATGCTCAGTGAAATAAACCAGGTGAAGAAAGACAAATACCATATGATTTCACTTATTTGTGGAATCTAAAAACAAAACAGAACAAAATGAATAAAATAGCAGTGGATTCAGAGACACTGAGGAGTGACTGGTAGTTACCATGAGGGAGGGGTTGGAGTGGGTGATGGGGGATAAAAGGGCACAAAAATTCTCAATCATAATATAAGTTGGTCATGGGGATGGTAGTACAGCACAGAGAATATTGTCAGTGGTTCTGTGACCTCTTTCTGTGTTAACAGGTGATAACAACGCTAGTGGTAAGGATTTAATAATGTGTGTAACTGTTGAACCACTGTGTTTTATGCTTGGAATCAATATAACATTGTATATCAGTGATAGTTTAATAAAAAGAAATGATGTGGCGCATATACACAATGGATTATTACTCAGCCATAAAAAAAGAATGAAGTCTTGCCATTTGTGACAACATGGATGGACATAGAGGGTATTATGCTAAGTGAAATCAGTAAGACAGAGAAACCCAAATACCATATAATTTCACTTATATTGAAGTCTCAAACATAAACAAATAAACAAAACAGAAATAGAACTATAAACACAGAGAACAAACTGGGGGGGTGCCATATGCGAGGGGACAAAGGTACAAACTTCCAAATATAAAATAAATAAGTCACAGGGACACATAGAGCATTGAGAAGACAGCCAACGTGTAACATTGTGATTATCTTTGTATGTTGACAGTTGTTAGGTTCAATCATTGTGTTGAGCATTTTGTAATGTTTATAATTGTTGCACTATTTTGTACACCTGAAACCAATATAATATTATATATCAACAATAAAAAATAAAAATGTTTCAGGCATCTGAAAAAAATTAATCAGCTTTGAAGTCATTCATGCCTGGTGCTATTCCTGGATGCAGCTGTTTGGAATACTTGTTTTTTACATTTGTTTTAAACTGAATTTTGATGACATAACCTTTCAGGCATATTTGATTCATTCAGATTTTCAAGGAGAACCACATAGAGTTTAGGAAAACATTCCATAATTTTTTCATATTACTTATTTTAGTAACTAATTCTTTATTTTGTTTCTTGTGTTGTTATTTGACTTTATTCTCTTTCTTGATTCCATAACTCCTGCAAGCTGGGAGCATTTTGAAGACTCACTTTTAATTATCAAATCAATTGTTTTCTAAACATTTTGTAAAAAATACATTTTTTCTACTGTACTTACTTCATGCTGGTTCTTTTTCTGATTTATTGAGTTCAATAAGGAATTCATTTTATTTTTTAATTTTAGAAGTTTTAGTAAGTATTCCATGAAAAAATATATAACTGATATTATTGTGGGTATGGTTCTATAAATGTCTATTATTTACATCTGGTTGGCAGTATTACTTGGACCTCTATTTTCTTACTGATTTTCTGCCTATATCTTTATCAGTTACTCAGAGAGAAGTGCTGAAATCTCCTAATATTACTCTGGATTGGTCTATTTCTCTAGTCAGGTCTGTCAGTTTTTGTTTCAACACTTTGAAGTTCTGTTGTTAAAAACATGCACTGTTAAGATTGTTATGTCTTCCTAATGAATTCTCCCTGTAGTCATTATAAAATGTCTGTTCCTGATAACAGTTCTAGTTCTGAAATATTCTTTGCATAATATTAATAGTGCCACTTCAGCTTTGTTCTGATTAGCATTTGCATAGCCTAATTTTTCTCATAGTTTTACTTTTAAGTTACCTCTGTCTTTATATTTAAAATGTATCGTATAGAGGCCTTTAAAAAAAATCCATCTACGATACTCTGCCTTTAACTCTAATATTAAAAGCCTCTAAACACTTACAGTGTTTAAACACTTATATCTAATTTTATTATCAATAAAGTTGCTATTATGTCTACCACATTGCCACTGATTTTCTGATTGTCTCATATCTCCTTTGTTTCTTTTTTACATCTTCTACCTTCCCTTATGTTAAATATTTTTTAGTATTCCATCTTATCACTTATTAGTTGTGCCTCTATGCTTCCATTTTCAGTAGTAGCTCTGGCATTTACAATATATTCCCCTAACGTATGATAATCTACCTACAGATAATACAAAACCACTTGTTATACAGTGTAAGAACTCTACAATATCATAGGTCCATTCCCACCCATCCTTTCCTTTACCTTTGTCATACATTTAACTTTTACATATGTATAATCCCCTTAGTAGTTATTATTTTTGTTTTAGATTCTCAGCTTCATTTTAGAGAAATAAAAATAAGAAAACAGTTCTTTATATATTTTTAAACATTTCTGAAACTCTTCTTTCTCTAAGTAGATCTATGCTGCTGTCTGACATTATACTTCTGTCTCAAGAACTTTAACACTTTTCATCCAGATCTTCTGGCAGTAAATTTTCTCAGGTTTTAAACTTCTATTTTTCTGTAAAAAATATTTATTTTCCATATATCTGTTTCTTCACATTTCATTCTGGATATTTTCTTAGCTTTCTTTTCATGCATAGTCTTTAACTGTATCTAATCTGTTTTTAAGTTTACCCATTGTGTTCTCAATTTCTATTTTATTATTCAATTCTAGAATTTTACTACCTTTTATTTTCTTTATCTTTTACTTTCAATTCTTGATAAGATATATTTTGGCCTTTACTTTAGGTACTATTTCCCTGCTGTTTTTCTTATCTTGCTATCATCTCTCCCTGCCCCTAAGAGGCTATGAAAACTGTTCAGCCTGTCTAGCTCTCAATTCTCTCTCCCCTAATTAGTAAATATCCCAGTAAAAGTACAGCCTTGAGTATAGTATGCAATCCATGGGTTTCCATATTCTCTGAATCCTGGCCTGCTAATTCATATTTATCAAGAGCCATATTATTTTAATGTCCAGCAATTATGCTTCCAGGCATCTATCCTAAGGAGAAACCTAAAAATGGGCAGATTTATACACAAAGATGTCCAAAGCAAAATAATCTGTAATAGAAAATGTTTGGAGGAAACTTAATGTTCAACAGAGAGGTACACATCAATTTTTGGAATGTGAGGCAGTCATGATAAATATTTGCCAATAATTTGTATAACCTAATAGAGTGTTCACAATGTCAAATAAAATTTCAGGATAAATACAATTTATATAACTAGTTTCTAACATAAAATTATTCATAACACATTACAAAACAGGAAAAATTAAAACATCCTCTAAAATGTGAGAATAGAGGTAATTTTAATTTTCTTTATACTTCTCTAAAATTTCTGCACTAAAAATTTAGTAAGGAAACCAATCATATAAAAAGGCACAAAGTCTCAGTCATAATGTGAGTTGGTCATGGGGATGGAAGAGCGGAGAATGGAGCCAATGGTTGCGTGACATCTTCCTATGCTGACAGGTGGCGACTGCACCAGAGGGGGTGGGATTTATATTGTGGGTAGCTGGTGAACCACTGTGTTGTGTGCTTGGAACCATGTAAGACTGTATATCAACTATACTTCAATAAAAAATACACTTAAAAAAAAGAAATAATATAAATGGAAAAGTGACTTTGAACTAAAAAAAGACAGTGACTCCATCGGTTTTTGTGTGTTTGCAGGAGAGCAGTTTGCACCCCCACCGTACTCCAAGCCAGTCTGATGCCCTCCCCTGCACTGCCTGTGCTCCTGGCTGTCCGGCTGACCCACCACTTTCTTCAGGGACGATGTTTCTGATGCATCTTCTATCTTCTCATATCTCTGAGTGTGACCACAGGGATGGCCTGGTGATGAATCCTGAAGCTCCTGGAAAGGTTTCAGCCCCTCACCCTCTGGGTCATGACAGCTGCAGCCCATACTGTATTCTGATGGAGTGACGCCTGGGTCTGGGGGCGCTCTCCACGCAGACTTAGTTTGCTGACACCACTTACACCTATCAGCGAGATCTGAATATGAGCTCTTTCCAGAATTATTAAAGATAATAGCTGGATAATGGAATGCTAATTGAGACCAGCTCTCTTTCAAAATGTATATCTGGATAACATCAATGCATATTGTCATCACCCACCTCTACTATATTCTGATGTTTTGGCAAAGTATCATTATCATTCCTTCTTATAGAAGCAATTTTCTTTGTTCATTACATTAATAATGTGACGGCTTCTTGCTGGCAAGCCAAATAATTAATCCTCCATGAGTAGATCTAGTTTAATTTAAACATGCTAATCTTTTTGCACTTTCCAAGCAGGAAGTGAGACATCACCTAATAGATAATTAGTTCTAGCAGCTCCATATTATATCTCACAAATGATGAGAAAACACTGATTGTGTACCAGCCAGAAAATATGATTTCTTAGCTTGTGTTGCAAGGAGACATTATGTGAAGTTTATATGGCATAACTATATTTGGGCAGAGGAGAACCTAAAATGGTTGAACAAATTTAAGAGCTAGAAATTATGGTTTGGGAACATATATGATAGTAACTAGGGTTCTTTAATTTTGAAACAAGATGTATTATTTAATAAGAAGGGCAGGTGAAGAACAAGTTGTACACTAGGTATATGATTTCTTCAGGTGTGCAGAGAGGCCTTGTCTTGCGTAAATGTCTTGCTGGTGAGTCAAGCTCAAATACAGTTAAGGCAAACGCTTATCCTAGAGAGGCATAGCTGGCCGAGACACCACCAGGACATGCCCAGTTATGAGCAGTGCTGAGAGTTAAGTAGGTTGTGGAAAGGTTTGGAGAGAATTGCTCATTCGTGGCAGTCCTCCATCTGGAAAGAAATGGAGCGCTGAATCCAATAACCTAGATCAAGACTGACGATTGCTAGGCTCTATCAGAACAAGGTTCAGAATTGAGTTCAACCACAAGAGAAAATTTGAGGTACCAGATCAGGTGAAGTTACTGTAGACTACAAATAGAAGCAGGGTTTTTATCTCAAATATAGTGTCATTTATAGAAAGGAAGAAGGAACTGAGAGGGAAAGGCAGTGCTTTATCCCAGAGATGATGTGGGCATAGGCTTATCTAAGACACAAATGTTATCTGGTCTGCTGACACTGGACCCAATTCCAGCAACTCTGAATGGTAGTCCTCATATTAGAAAACGAGAAAATTCAATATATGGAAGACAGGAGAGAGAAAAAGTGAATTTAGAAAAGGTGCAAGCAATTACTTCTTGAGCCAAGCAAAGGATGTGGACATGGGTTTACCCTGGATGGAGGTTGCTCTGTGTACTGACAGGATTGGAAAAATCGCTTGATTGGAAATGAAGTCTTTTCCTTAGTCAAGTATTCCTATCAAAACCTGTGTCTGATTTCCCATTAACACCCTCCAAATTATTCTGCACAGAGATGGCTACCTCTGCACATGTAGAAGCTCCCAGAGGCACATGGGTTGTGAGCCGAGAGGTGCCCACACACTCCAAAGGGATTGACTTATTCTTTAAGCACTTCCACTAGAAGTCGTGGTCTCTGCCTGCTGGGCTCTGTGGGCCCCAAATCAAGGGATGGATTAGGCACCTCTCACCCTTACACCCTGAAGTCCACTCCTGGTGTTTTGAGTCCTTTCCTTGGGACTTTGCCCTCTTCTCCTCTGGATGTCTATTCCCCCAACAGGACAATGTTCCCTCCACAGGACAGCAAGGTTTCCATCAAATGGAAAGTTCTGGCTCCTACCTGGTCATTTGGGCTCCACATGCAGCTTAACCTACAAAGTGGGGGACTCCAGGGCTGGGTAGGAAGACTGACCCGAATAACCAAGGAAACCGAGCAAGAGAACTTTGTATGGAAGCCATGGTCTTCTCTAGGGTACCTGTTGGGACTTTCATGCCCAAGAGAAAAAGTTAACAGGAAATTACAACAATTCCCCCACTACTAAGAAAAAAAGGACATTCCCCCTAAAGATTTAGAAGTTTCAGTGATGAAGTCTGTCACCCGACCTATTAAAGAACACCAATTAGCTGAAGTCCTTGTTTGAGGGTGAAGGAAACATAAAATGGGTAGTGGAACAAGAAACTATATGCATATTACAGGGCCTCACTGTCAGATACAGAAATGAGGCTGTATCAGCTATGTATAGCCTTTTCCCTTGCCTTCTATGTATGTATATACACACCTAAGTACACACACATGCATTTTTTTTATTAAGCTATCATTGATATACAATCTTATGAAGGTTTCACATGAGTGACATTCACCCATATTATCAAGTCCCCTCCCACACCCCATTGCAGTCACTTTCCTAAGCATAGTAAGATGCTACAGTCATTACTTGTCTTCTCCATGCTGTACTGCCTTCCCTGTGACCCCCACACACACCATGTGTGCCAATCATAATTCCCCTCAATTCCCTTCTCCCTCCCTCACCCCCACCCCTTCCCTTTGGCAACCGCTAGTCCCTTCTTGGAGTTTGTGAGTCTGCTGCTGTTTTGTTCCTCCAGTTTTTTCTTTGTTCTTATACTCCACAGATGAGGGAAATCATTTGGTACTTGTCTTTCTCTGCCTGGCTTATTTCACTGAGCATAATACCCTCTAGCTCCATCCATGTTGTTCCAAATGGTAGGATTTGTTTTCTTCTTATGGCTGAATAATATTCCATCACACACATGCATTATTAATGACTGACATGTCAACAAATTGATGAACACGTCCTCTATTGTTGAACAGTTCTTTTGCTCTAATCACCCCCTATAGTGAACACTTCTGCGTTAAATATGTTTGTGCATGAATCTGACCACATTCATGATCACTTCCTTAGGATATGTGGGGAAAAAAACAAAATAGCTGGATATGAAAAATTTATACTCTGAGTAGATACTGAAAATATTTTCTGAAAACTTATAGTTCACACTCACTCAGAGGTACTTACCTCACCCTTTCTTTGTCAACAAAGTGCAACCTTTTATCTAAAACATCTATACTGATTTGTAAACAAAAAACCATATTCCATTGCTTATTAATGTTCAATTTTATAGACTGAAATTTACCAGGGACTTTTGTTCATATCTTTTGTTGAAGTTTTGCTGATGTTTTTAGTGCTTGCTTAGCAAATGTAAAAGATTTTTACATATTATTTTTATAAACCCATTTACATTAAGATTCATTGTAAATAGTTTCCAAGCTTTGTATTTGCTTTCTAGTTCCTTATTATTTGATTTATAAGTTTTATTTTGTGTAGTTAAATCTGTCTAACTCCCCTTTTGAAATCCACCTTCTCTTCATCCAAAGAGTAGTAGGCTGACTTCTTCAACAATGGGTAGCGTTCTAAGCAAGTTCAGAAAAATAAGAGCAGTAGTTTTTATATTTTCATAGTACTTATTATTTCCACCCACTTTATACTTACATGCACATATCTTTTCTTCTTTACTAGCCTGAAAGTTTTTGAGGGTTGAGCCTATGCTTTATTCATTTCTAAACATTCCCAACACATACAGAAATGACTAAATAAGTGTTTTGTTAAATGAGAAAATCATGAATAAACCTCTACTTTATCAGCTACAGAAGCTTTTCAAGAGCTCAAGGCAGTGCACATTTATTAATTCTAATGTACTCTTTCTTGCTTGTCTCTATTTGTGTAACAAAATTTTATGTCTTGTACACATCAGAAAAAAAGTAATTTTAAGCTGAGAACTGACAGTATACCTATGTATTTCAAAAATAAGTTTATCAACAAGAAAGTTTCTTGCACAAAGATATCTACTATAATTTATCTTCTCAAGAGTGCGAGCCCTTCAACTCACATACTTATAATATGCAAAATACCTCATAAGCATTTCATAAGGAAATGTTGTTCTGTGTGCCTGCAGTGTGTGCTGAGGGGTTCCCCAAACCGCGGATCATCAGGTGGTATTTCAAGTGCCTGCTGCCTTCTGGCCTCTGTGGAAATTCCCTCTGGGCCATGCGATTTGCAGCCAACCAAAGAAGTTGAATTTTTACTAAAATTAATGCATTCAATTCAAAAGAACATAGGATTTTTTTCTGGGGTCAAAGTTAAGGTTATAACCACTATTATATAATTTTCCTTTTAAAATACTTCATATTTTTGACAAATACCTTTTTTCTGAAATAAGGAAAATCTAACTTTCTATTAATCACAGTGATTATTGTCTTCATGTCTGTATTTTTGGCCTCAGAAAGCTGTCGAAAAAGAACTATTACATGAATTGCTTTATGCCGAATATGACGGTTCCTAGTGCCGTTCTCAGGGGGTCTCAGGAACTCGGGTCTCAGGGGAAACGGCGCTGCGGGTGAGGCTCCTCCACGGCCAGCGGCTCTGCTTACAAGCGGACCGCGGTTTAGGTGGAGAATGTTCGGTTCCAGGGAGGAGCGAGGAAGCGCTGCTCCCACCAGCCAGCAGGCTTCAGTCTACGGGCTGGGATGCCTCGGCCTGCCCTTTATGCTCCCACGTATCCTGATCACGAGCTTCAGGGTCCCACTCTTCTCCACCAGACCCTGACTTAGCTCAGGACTGAAAATAAAATCAGACCTTTCTGACCTCACTCACTCACATCTGCCCTTTGTTTTATGGGCACCAAAAGGCTTCTTTTCCCCTCCACCCTTGTCTTGCGTTGGAAGCTCACGACTGTGTTTTTTTCTTTCTCAGGTTCTCCATACATTCCACACTGTAGTCTATAATTTGTAATCACTACATGGCATTCTAACACCTGTCCTCCACCAGGTACCCATGGTCCCTCTCAGTGTAATGAATTGCTTCTCTAAGAGGGAGCTTTGCACTGTTTCTTGTTCATTTGCACTCATTTACCCAGTCCTTACGAGCAGTCCCATGTAGCCTATTGGTAAGACTCTGCTCCAGGAACTCTTCCTTCCAGAAAAAGAGCAGAATAAACCAATCTGTGCTATCTTGTTCTTTAGCAACTGCCATTACCAAAATATGAATGTTCCCTATTAAAATTTCTAGCTGAATAATGATCTCAACACAAAGCCTTTATTTATTCTGGCTGTTACTGACATAAATACATTGTAAGAAGATTTTAATATCATTGATTTAGTTTCCCTCTGCCTGCCAGTGAGTTTTATGTTTTCAACCCAACCATCTCTCCAGTGTTTCATCTTTAAATCTTTCCAAATGTGCAGATACCACAAATACAGCATGGGGGGTAGATCATGACAGCAGGCTTCCACACAGCCCTCATAAAGCTACATTCACGTTCCCCCATTGGAGAGGAGTAAGAAAAACTAAAATGCAAAGTATTAGTAATGAAGTTAAAGAGATACTTCATCCTGTAAAAAGACAGTCTACCTCTGCAAGGAAATGACCTTCAAGCAATTTTAAAAAGAAATGAAAATATGAGTGTGCACGGATTTCAAGAAGATTGAACCCTTCAGATAAAATGCTGTGCTTTATCATGTATTGGGAAGGAAGGACAGAAACAAGTTTTGTTTTTTTGTTTTTTGTTTTTGTTTTGTCTTCAATACATGGATATCACAAATCCTGAAGTTAGATATTTACCCAGTTTGGAAAACTCCGATTTATTCTATGCAGCTTTGGACAGTGGCCAAAATAATGAACAATCATTCATTCAACAAATATTTCTTCAGTGTCTACGTGCCAGGCACTTTGTTAGCTGGGGGAGCCCAGCATTTAACAGCACAGAGAATTCAGAGAACTCAGAGCCATGGAGACAGAGCTCCCAGAGCCTACATTCCAGCAGGGAAGACAGTGAATAAGGAGCAAACACACAGCAGAGTTGATTTTAGGTGCTGGTGTGGTTTATCAAGACAACAAACTAGAATATTATAGTAAGAGAATGATGAAAAGTGGCAGGAGGATCAAGAAAAGTCTTTAAGAAATAGCTGGCATAGAATTTAACTGCCACCATTAACTACCATAAAAACTGGATAATGCTTATGAAACAATAGTTTGCAGGCACTGGGCAGGACTCTGATCCTTAAGACAGGGCGCATACAGGAGGTGGCTCCCAAATCTCACACACCAGCTTTCTCCCGAAGGGCATAGAGAGGTGTTCCCATTCAAGGGAATAAACCGATCAGCGTTAAAGGCTGCCAAGCACTAAATGTGATAGAGAAGGTTCTAGAGAGGAAAGAACTGCCAAAAAGGATTTATTAACATCAGTATGAAAACCCACTAGGACTCTAAGCTGCGCAGGAGCCTCTGGAGCCTGGGGGCTGAGCAGAGATTTCGGGCGCTCCGTGGAGCCTGCGGAGAGTTACAGTTCAGGCTCAGCCAGCCAGGAGAGAGACAAACACCTGGGCTTTTGGCCGAGAATCCATGAAGGCACATTCTGAGAGTCAGGCCTACCCCTAGGAATAAAGGACTGTTTCCAATTCATGTGAGATTGTTTCACCATTTCTTTTTATTATTCTTGGCATTAGTGTAAATCTGAAGAAGTCACTCCCTAATTGATTTTATGAGTAGTCATCTATTTTCCAGATGACAAAAAATAAAATATTAATGTCCATTTTGGGATTGATAGGAAATACAATAATTTTTAACTTTTTCACGACTAAAAAGTTTACCTGTCCCTGGTAGAAATATCTTTGGGAACATCTAGAAGACCTTTAAGAAATAATAGGTGTTGAGGGGAAGGTGCAAACCGACATTGATACAGGCAACGGTGAACAGAGGGCGGGTCCCTTATGTGAGTATATTCAGGGCACATGGAGGTCGGGCAATGAACTAACATCGCAATGGCATTGTTCTGCTGTTCGTTTGACTCAGTGTATCACTAATGCTACATTTATTCTAACTGTTGATCTGAAGGTGACATCTTGAAATAAGAAGGCACAATTTTCAGGAGTGAACAGTTTGCTTACTCCTGATAGCCCTTCTCTGTACAGGTCACTCATGCTCAGTATTTGTAGGCTTCTTTTTTAGAAAGTCGCATTAGTTTATTAACTCCTAATATAGCCTCTCCTGAAAGCCCAGTGAAATGCTTATGCAAACACAATAAAAACAGAGTTTATAGTACACTGAATATCAAGATTAATAAATATGTATTAGTTAATGTGTTAATTTCATATATTAATAAATGAGAAATAAATAAGTAAATTATTTAAAGAATGATCCCAAAAACAATCAGAGCCGAAGAGAAAGACCTCTACCCACAGGTAGGACACAGGACATAGCCATGTGGCTCTTTATGAAGAGTATGCAAAGAGGTAGGAAGACTTTATATATCTCTTCTGACTCTGAAAACAGGTCTGCACAAAAGAGTAAGCCTTCCTGAACTAAGAAAAGGTCTATAGAAATAGACCAGAAATTCTTGCTTCAAATACTTAGCTACCTCTTAGATATATGTCTGAAAATACATGGATATAGAATAGTACTGCAAGCAATCAAGCAAATAAAAATAAAAGTGTCTACAAATGGTAGAACTGTTTCTCATAGAGTTTTCAAAGGAAGGACCAGGACTAGTAAACTGTGGATGTCAGGAATGTGTAAGGCAAAAGGAGATATTTTTCAAGGTTCATAAAATACTCAAGCATGAAAACTTTCAAAACTGAGTATGACCTTTGATCTTGGAATGAAGAAAACTCCTTCATTTGAGGGGATAGTAAAGACCATGAGGACGGAGAACCCCAGAGCTGGTCACTAATCAGAATAAGTAACCGCTGTTTTAGCCTGGTCACCAAAGGGAATGGCAATGTTAAAACTGATTTTTCAGAAAGAAAAAATTACTAAGTAAAATATATGGACAATAGCCTGGACTTTAAAACCCAGATTAAAAATAAAACAGTGTGAAGGAAGGGGGAAGAAAAACACATGAAGTCTCTTCCTTTCATCAGTGAAGACTCAAAAAATATGCACCTTTGCTCCTGACTGGCAATGAGAGCAATGGACACTAAAGAGACTTAGAAATAGTATACATTCAAAAATACTGGGGAAATAAAAAAAAACATGGTTTATAAAAAATGATACTAGAGTAAGACAATGAAACTGGACTACTGTCTAACCCCATACACAAAAGTAAACTCAAAATGGATCAAAGACCTGAATGTAAGTCATGAAACCATAAAAATCTTAGAAAAAAACAGGCAAAAATATCTTGGACATAAACATGAGCGACTTCTTCATGAACATATCTCCCCGGGCAAGGGAAACAAAAGCAAAAATGAGCAAGTGGGACTATATCAAGCTGAAAAGCTTCTGTACAGCAAAGGACACCATCAGTAGAACAAAAAGACATCCTACAGTATGGGAGAATATATTTATAAATGACGTATCCGATAAGGTGTTGACATCCAAAATATATAAAGAACTCATGCACCTTAACAAACAAATAGCAAATAATCCAATTAAGAAATGGGCAGAGGACAGGAATAGACACTTCTCTAAAGAAGAAATTCAGATGGCCAACAGGCACATGAAAAGATGCTCCACATCGCTAATCATCAGAGAAATGCAGATTAAAACCACAATGAGATATCACCTCACACCAGTGAGGATGGCCAACATCCAAACACAAACAACAACAAATGTTGGCGAGGATGTGGAGAAAAGGGAACCCTCCTACACTGCTGGTGGAATGCAAATTAGTTCAACCATTGTGGAAAGCAGTATGGAGGTTCCTCAAAAAACTCAAAGTAGAAATACCATTTGACCCAGGAATTCCACTCCTAGGAATTTACCCTAAGAATGCAGCAGCCCAGTTTGAAAAAGACAGATGCACCCCTATATTTATCGCAGCACTATTTACAATAGCCAAGAAATGGAAGCAACCTAAGTGTCCATCAGTAGATGAATGGATAAAGAAGAGGTGGTACATATACACAATGGAATATTATTCAGCCATAAGAAGAAAACAAATCCTACCATTTTTAACAACATGGATGGCGCTAGAGGGTATTATGCTCAGTGAAATAAGCCAAGCCGAAAAAGACAAGTATTAAATGATTTCACTCATCTGTGGAGCATAAGAGCAAAGAAAAAAACTGAAAGAAAAAACAGCAGCAGACTCACAGAACCCAAGAAAGGACTAATAGTTACCAAAGGGAAAGGGACTGGGGAGGATGGGTGGGAAGGGAGGGACAAGGGGGAAAAAGGGGCTTTACGATTAGCAGACGTAATGTTGGGGGGGCGCAGGGAGGGCTGTACAACTCAGAGAAGACAAGTAGTGATTCTATGGCATCTCACTACGCTGATGGACAGTGACTGTAGTGGGGTTGGTGGGGGGGACCTGATGAAGTGCGTAGTTTAATAACCATAATATTGCACATGTAATTATAGATTAATGATACCAAAATAAACTAAAAAAAAAAAAAGGCTTGGCTTGTACTTTTCTCCTCCTGCTCTGGGATTGGATGTCTCTCCCAGGGGCCCAAGATTTGAAGGATTTGAATCAAGGGGTGCCTGTTGCCAAAGCCTGGCTGAGCCTCTGTGCCAAAAGTCTAAAAAAAAAAGATACTAGAAAATACTTCAAAAACCATTTAATAAACTGACATGAACAAGTAGAAAATACTTCAAAAAACATTTAATAAATTTACATGAACAAGACTGGACCATCATAGAAATAGGTATAAATTATATATAAGAAGAAATAAATACATAAATGATCTAAAAGCCGGAAATTAAGATAAAATTTTAATTGGGCAAAATTTGTAATAACAAACTAAAAAAAAAAATCCCTCAATGCATGATTCAGAACGGGGAAATTCTCTGTCGTGGAGTCCCTGGCTGGGTCTAGAGTCAGTGGAGGCACCAATCATAGCTTTTCAAGTAAAGGGCTCCACACACTTTTGCACACATTGTTTGGATTAATTAACACTGGTTTAGTTCCTCTGAAGATTTTGATATTAGAATTAAAACAAGAAGCTAGTGACAATAGCAAGGCACAAAATGCAACCCCACGGTGGATACACTTGCACGTGTGGCTCAGGACGTGAATGTCCCCGAGGAAGGCGCCTCCCCCATGACGGGCACTGCGGCCCAGCCCGGCACTCCAAGCACAAAGGGGACAATGTGTGGGCTGGGCGGGTGTCCACAGGCTTCTCGCAGAATGAAGGGTTGCCTAAACCAGAGAGCTACTGGCTTTATACAAATAGTGTATTCTCAGAAGAAAAAAGACAAAATCGTTCAGACAAGTGGAAGACTTTCAGCCTTTTGGTCTCCCAGTGGTTTAGGCCACTTGGTCATTCAGGTGTCAACGTCAGTAAAGCGATGCTGATGTTTATTCTCAGCAATAAAAATTAGTTGTTCTGGCGATAAACCCGTGATGCTGGCCGTCCAAGCTGTCGACCTCATGTTTTCAAGGGACAAATATTGTTTACTTGGTGGCTGTCTTTTGAAAACACTATCATGTTCTTTTTTCAAAGGGAGAAAGCTGTTCTGAATGTTGTCATCGGACCAGTTGTACTTAGACTCGGGCTGGGCTAGAATGTTATGGCGACATCAGTTCCTGTTATACGAACCATAGCGTATGTGCCATCCATCACTGGCCACCACTCTGACAACACCCTCGTGTGACACACACCCAGCACTTGTGCACAGAACACACACAAGCGCGTTTTGGAAGGAAGCAAAAAGTACAATTTCCAGAACTGTTATTCTTACGGCCATGCCTGCCTGAAAAATATAAGTAACCATTCTGTAGAAATAATTTAAATCTACAAATGGAAGAAAGCCTTTTAGACTCCAGTTAATGTGCAGTAAGATCACTGACAGGCTTGTCACCCGGTTCAATCTCTGACCAGTGTGTCTCAGTCACTCCTCACTACACCAAGAGAAATGTATTATCTTCATGTTTTACTAAAGCTGAGAAAAATTAAGTTTTCCAAAGCCACATGGCTATCAAAGCACCAAGTCAGGACAGAATAATCCAGGCCTGTGGGACCCGAGGGCCGTGACCTGCAGACCGGTGCTGGGCCTGCTTCCTCCCTCCGACACCCACATCCACTGGTCAGAACATGTTGGAGCTTTTTTTTTTTTTTCAAAATTATGGCATTTTAAAGGGAATTGGTGAAACACTTTTGGTGCTACTCTAGTTGTTGCAACCATACCAGTGCTTAGCAAACATTTAAAGGCACATCTTTTAACTGTAGAATTGTAGAATATGCATGAATTTGAAGACAATCTAAACTCTCCCTCTTTTATTAAAAAGAAATGTGAACAGTAAAAATGTGAGATTTGCTCCTGGTTACTGAAGAAGTCAATGGCAGACACGAGAACAGGAGCAGAACCCAGTTCTTACGAATTCTGCCCAGTCTTATCTGCATAAGAGCTGATGAGTTGCTAGAAAAAGTGCTCCAGTCATTTATGTATGTTCTAGAACGTTTGCAGACTGTGCATGACGACTTGGTGCACCATCTGAACACTCGTTTTTGCAGAAGTAGGCACAGCCTTAAACATTCTCTTTTCTTTTTACTCTCCATCCACATGTGAAATGTGTGTTCAGCTGCCTGTGATCCTGACACCCTCAGCTCCACTCAGACTGGTGTCATCGACGTTTTTTAGTCAAAGTATAAAGACAAACTGCGTATGCTTACATGTTTTCATTATGAAATAGTTCTCTTTAATAATGCAAATTGTATATCCTCATAATCAGAAAAGATTTTAAAAGATTATTTTGTAAAGGCTTTATAATGAAGCAAGAATTTAAATGTC
Organism: Smutsia gigantea; assembly: GCA_032199065.1. Lineage (NCBI taxonomy): Eukaryota > Metazoa > Chordata > Mammalia > Pholidota > Manidae > Smutsia > Smutsia gigantea. The sequence continues at coordinate 67,493 of JAVSCE010000755.1, read as the reverse complement.
AGTAAGAAGCTATACATTTGCTATAAAGATCATGACTTATTAATAGAAATATCTAAAGAACTTAGAAAGGTTTTCTGTCAGCTTCTAGTCAGCAAGCTTAGCCAAGTGGTCTCCAGATTACTTACTTCTTGAATAACCAGTGTTAAAAATGGGAAGGTCCCATTCAGGCTGCCCCCCCCTACGGTCCCCTCACCACCCCACACCCACCCCCGGCCCTGCCTTTGCTGTTATTCAGCAGTAAACCCAGGGCAAAGGTGAAAATGGTAGTTTGAGTGAAATAAAATCTTCTTACTAGAGAATTCAGGCACTGAGTAAGACTTACAGAAAATCCGTCTTATAGTTTGGGAAACTCGGTTCCAGTTTGTCTCCAACATTGTATATAAGGCACTTAACTTCAGGTTTACTTTTACTACTTTTTAAAATCTCATCTGTAGCATAGAGAAAAATTGTACTGATATTCTTCAAAAGTTTGTCATGAGGATAAAATTTGGTAATAAGTATGAAAGTAGGTGTTAAATCAGACAAAAGTATAATTTTTATCATCTAAACACCGGTGGTAGAAGTATTATTACATGGCATAACCTACCTAAAAATATGATTTTAAATATATCACATACTTTGATTTAACAATTCCATTTCTAAGATTATATCTTACCTAAAGATATGGTCAAATGTGTATGCATAAGGTCACTGATGTAAATATTCTGACAATAAATAGCAAGAACAAAGAAGCAAATAGATAAACCTGGAAACAATCTAAATTACCAAAATAAAAAATGATAAATTAAGTCCAGTCATTAAACCATCCAGTGATTAGAAACCACATTCTTGAAAATTAATACTATCAAATGTGCATAATATAGCAGTGAGTAAAAAAGGCCAAATACAAAACTATTTATAACACCATTGTTCACGTACACTGGAATTTTAAAAAGAGGTGTGTGTGCATGTTGTGTGTGTACACGGCCTACACTGGGTGTCGACCAAGATTCTTTGCTTGACCACATTCAGGTCAGGCTCTCAGACCTTTTTCTAGGCCCATCTGGCCACTTGCTTGTAAAATCCAGTTTTGCTGAGAACTCTGCTAAGTGAATTTAATCAGAAGCCCCCACCTTTGATACCTGGTCACCCTTACAGTCCTTTGGGGGTCCTCATCCTCACCATCCCCTGGGGGGTGGCAGATTGTCCTGGCCTGTCTTCAGCTAACAATCCTATTAGGTCATTTTACCAGGTTCCCTTCACTGCTGATGGCTCTTAGCCACTTCCCACCACGGCTCTGCACCCTGCTCCTGGCTGTGAGTTCCCACTTGCCCATGTTGCATTCAGAATGGAGGCCAGTTTTATACTGAGATGTTTTCCCTGTTGTAATAGTCCAGATAGCAGACAGTGTGTGCAAAGGAACTAGCCAGTGGGAGCAGCGTTCCCTGCTATCTCCAGGTGCTGAAATTACAGGTGATTTGCAATTTCTTTATACTTCTCTATCTTTTCTAAGCTTCTCTACAATAAACTTGCTTTATTTTTATAGTGAGAAAAAGTCATTAATAAAATCAAATGATTAATAAGAATCTCACAAGTATATTGTACTTTTATAATAACACTTTGAAACATCATGACATTTATCACTAACAGAGATTCCTAACTTGTGGGCCTAGCATGGCTTCAAAGCACATTTGTTTAGCCATTATCTTCTCTCAGATAATAAAGTCAGAAAGTGTAATTAGCATGCTCTTCTCAATAACTTACCTAGTGAAGTGTAAATAGGACATAGGACACCAAATCAAGTGGCCCCACCTTCAAAGCACTTGCAGTTTATCACGGGGACCACAGACACAAGCAGCCCGGACACTCCATGCCGGGGGTGGGGGGGGTGGGTGATGCAGTGGTACATGGAGAGCATGGGCTCTGGGGGCAAGGTTGCAGTCCTGACCCTGCTATTTGGAAGGGCAGGTTGCTCAGCCTCTCTTTGAAAACCTCTGGATCATCTTAAAAGGATAATGATGATGACCATGATTCATAGGGATGTAGGAATATTAGTGAGATAAATGAGATGATGGACATAAAATATTACCAGTAACATAGTGTCCTGTGTACTGTTAAGGATGTTTCATTTAACACTGAGAAACACTTTCCCTTTTGTTACTGAATTTTTCACATTTAGTATTTTCTCTGTTATTGCTGCTCGTATCACGTTAGCACTGGGCTCAAAGTGTCATCTGGCCGTCTGTGTTCTCCCCACCCCACACCAAAGACAACACTAATTAGGTAAATGAGGACTGGGATGAGTATGACCTGCAGTAACTGGAACCATTTTAATCTCTAAACACCAGCAAGGGTCACAAAACAAAAGAGAAAGCCTAGGTTGGCGCCAGCATGGGGGTGCCTGGCGGCAGGTGCAGAGGGTTGGCTCAAATCTGAGAGCGTGGTGAGGCCGTAAGCCCTCCAGGCCCAGGACGTCTCAGCTGGGAGTGCAGCCTGGAGCCCCAGGGGAGCAGCAGGTGGGACAGCGTGCATGGCGGCAGGGGACTGCTCTGCCAGAGCTGCTGACTGGGTCTGCCAATGTTCTGAGGCCCAGGAGTTCAGCCACGCTGCACACCAGCCTGGAACACAAAGAGCTTCCGCTGATTTCCACCAGAGGCTCGTGAGGGAACTGCCTGCACAGGCCCAGGACAGGCGGGCAGGTAGGAGGAGGACAGAGCCCAAGTCCCCGGGCCTGTCCCACCACACGCTGGCACAGGGGTGTTGATCGCAGTTTAACCTGCACCCCGTGACGTGCGGCGACTTGGACTGTGTTATCTAGGGACTGGAGAGGAAGGGATGCTGATCGTGACACCACACTTTACTTCAAGAATTACTTCTTTACTAATTATAATTTTTTAGGTAGGAAACTCAGGTACCCAGCACAAATGGGTAAATAATATACATAAGCAAATGTTTTCAGATGAATAAGGTTTATCTCTATAAGTGGAATGTTTTAAACTATAACTTTTAATAGAATTTTCACAGTAGATACTTATTTGCTTAAATTATTCAGTAGAACCTAGTGAACAGAACAATATGTCTTACATAGAAGAAATATAAAATTTTTTCTTAAATCAAAATTATCTGTATGAGATCATCATGAGGTGTCTCGGTTTTACACAGTTCAATAAAAAAATGTCCTCAAGAGGTACTATGTTCTCTCAAGTCTTTGTCCCTATGCAAATGGCCTCAAGTTTTCCAGACTGTGGCTCACTGTACGTATTTCTTGTAACTTCTGTTTTCTTCCCTCACTATTCAGATGTCAGCCCCTGTTGGTTTCCTTAGGTGGGTTCTGGTCATTCCTTGCCTCTAAACTGTTAGCTTCGGATCTGCATGACCAGGGCACCTGGATGTTTAGAAAACCTAGGTAGAGCAGAGTCTGTGCAAGAACTTGAAAGGTTAGCTTTAATGCCTGGGATTTATAGTAACCATTGTTTCCAGACATATTTTTAAACTTACAGGTCCTCAATTATGTTCCCTGGGGTTCTGAATGGTTGAAATTACTACTTAGTGACCTCTAATAAATAAAAGGTTACAGAATTAGAATAAAAATCTGAGACAGTGAGGAAGGAGAAGAAGAAAATAAAGAATTGTGATTTTTACATTTCATCAACAAAAACTTTCCAGACCAGCACTGGGCACACAGAAATACCTGCTCGTTCTGCCATATTACCAAGCAGTTGGTACAGGCTCAAGGAGGAAACGGTGGCTCAAACCTCAAGTCCAAATCCTAAACATACGTGCTTTCCAGTCCTTCCTTTGAGATCCTATCTTCTCATGCTATTATTCAACTGTTATCCAAGCTCTTGAACAAAAAGACAGCTGGCGGCAGGCCTTTGTCTCTGTACATTGCATTTAGGCCCCTAGGATTTAGCCTGTCTTCAGGTCACAAGGAAAGCTTTTGGTGGACTCCTTGGAGGCATGGAAATGAGATTCTTTTTTTTTAAGTAATCTTTGAACTGATGCTGGGAAGAAATGCCCTTCTTGAAATTCTAGAGTCAGAAAGCTCTAAAATAATATGCATGCTTCATGTGTTTCAGAGGTTTACATAGTACATGAAATGCTGCCCAGTGACCAGAGTGCATAGTTTTACGTTCAGTCTCTCATTTTAAAGCATTGTCAAGTTCTGTATTGCTTTGTGGGCAAGAACACAATTGCCCTAAAAGTCAACAAAGGAATTTGCCTGTGAATCTGGAATCATTCATATTTGACAACCTACAATTTCTAAAAAATGACACAGGGAAACGTTACCCTCCCAAAGCAACTTTATGTTTATTCAACTGTAGTTGCACAAAAAGGCCCACGCTCCTCTCTCGCTCCCCCAGAGATGCCCTGCCCTGCTCAGGCCTCTTCCTGTGGCCCCCTGTGGAGGTGCTGAGTGAGAGCAGCGCTTGCAGGGCATGCTATCCTAGAGACAGACTTTGGGAGCAGCCCGGCTGGGGCACAGAGGCTGTGAGTCAGGAGGGCTGCTCTCTGTCCTAGCACAGGGGCCTCGAGCTCCTCCCATGGCTCCTGGGCTCACAGATGCCCAACTGAACCACAGCCAGATCTTTACTGTGGCAACTTCAGACCTGGTAGGGATGTGAGGAGGAAGTGAAAAAGTGGTACAAAGCTCTCTGACTGGTGTAATTGTGTGGGAACTACTCAATTCGGTGTCTGATGACAGAGATATGGAGACAGTGCAGATATTTGACAGGATGGAAAATCACAGGATTCCTGGGTTTTAGAAGGTCAAGTGTCCCAATTCCATTCCAGACTTCGGTCATATCTGACTGAAGAAGGTAGCCAAGCGCTCTTCTAACTACGAGCAGCCCAACCCCTCTCAGGGAAGAGTCCCTTTCCTTGGACGCTAATTAGTCATCTTAAAACAACTGGTGATTTTGAGTAAAGAAAATAAACAGCACTGGTGACAACCTACAGCCCTGCTTCAGCCTGGCTTATTCCCCCCATCAGAACATTATCACTGCTATTTTTATGGAATCCTACCTTAGATAATATCTGACTGAAATAGTTCTTCTTCTTGAAATACAGAGGCCTGAATATAAACTCCAGATTTCCAGAACCACCCAGGTAATTACAGGCCTGCAGAGCAAAGTCTGCCTTCATCCTCTCTAGAGGAGGTCTCATTGTCCCTGCATTATCTGGCACTCAGGAAGAATTTCCTGAAGGTGACCTTTCAGAGGTGGTAACCATAGTAACGGATTTCCAGCCGCCAGCACTCTGACACCACTTGCGCACTGTGAATGTTACTGGGATGCTGGGTTGGTGTTTTAGGTAGCCTCCAGAGACAGAAGCTGCATAAATACTTACCAATTTGAGAGCAAAGATGTTAAAGGGAATTTGAAGTCATATTCCCTGCTCCCTTGCTGCTAATCAGGCCGCCATCCTTTTCCCCTAAGATCTCTGTAACACCCTCACTTAGAGACTATCAAAGCAAAAATAAAAGGTGCGCATCTTAGAGACGTGAGGAAAAGAAAAGGCATTCCTTATTTTGCCCTTACGCAGGACGTTTAGTGGATAAGGGGTGAGAGGCAAGCAGGCTGCGGGAGCCCCTTCTATTTTAAGGTGCCTCCTGCAGCGCCCGAGCAACAGCGGGGGTGGCAGGCTCTCCTGGGTGGGAGCTGCCCTGGCCCGTGTGCCCCGGACATGCAGCTCCCGCACTTGGCTCCCGAAGAGTTGGAGCGCCTTTGGGGCAGCAGGTCAGTTAGGAGGTAGACCGGCCGACCAGCGCTCGTGCAGCCAGACACCGAAAGGGACAGTGGGGCGGCTGGTGGCCACAGGCAGGTGAAGGTGCAGGCATGCGGCGGAACGCATCTCCCACTGTTAAGTAGGTAAAGCATCATACAGAGTCTCTGTAAGAAAAATGGGTCGACTTACATGGCTTGTTTCCCTATTTTTTCCCTTTTTTAGAGATTCAGTTGTACATTTTTAATAAGTAACTTCATCTCTGAGCTTGTTTTCTAAGATATAAGAAAACTGATTTTTCTCATTTCTTTCGTATGAGATATTTATTGATGATGCCAAGTAAGCTTTAAATTTAATAAAATCCTTCTCTTGAAAATACAGTGGTTATTCAATTTTTTTGGTACTTCTTCTATTTCCTGTCATTATTTTAGTCATTTTTTTTACTCTATGTTAATTAATGTATTTGTCTGCTGGTTGTCATTTTTGTCCTTAAAAAAATAATTTGGCATGATTCATATTCTGCTCATATAATCATTGATCAAGCTACAATTTACTTTTTAATCATTGATCACTGTTGTGTCATACAGACTCTCTCTCAGCTGTATCTTACTCTTTGGCTTGCCTGCTGTCCAGGAAATATTTCTCAAAACTTGGGTCATTGGCCGCCCATCTAAAGGTAAGAAAAAAGGAAGGAAGGGAGGGAGGGAGGGAGGGAGGGAAGAAAGAAAGAAAGAAAAGAAATCTATTCCAGTTTATGAAATGCTTGTTTAAGGACTTAGCACCTTATTCTAGGAAAATATCTTATGAATTTTAATGATCACAGCCCAAACCAGACATTTTATATTTTGAAAGAGCAAAATAATTTGTAAGATTATTATCAAAATGGAGCAAAAATTCTAAAATTCTCATAAAATTTGTCAACTCCCAAAAATTTATCTATGGACCGAAAGTCCTGGGACCCCAGTGTGAGAAGCACTAAATAAGCCAGGGAAGCAGAAATGTGGGGCTGAGGTCAATGGAGGGCACAGTGATGGGAGGGCAGGTGTGTAAAGCAGTGAGCTTCCAGCAGGAAAGGGATGGAGATAAGGTGGAGCCAGGAAGGTGTACGTTTGCAATCTGATGTCTGTGACTCAGGGGTGCCTTTGTGTCTTGTTTTAAACTACATTTCAACTATATGTCACCTCATTAAAAGACTTTTAGTGTTTATTCATCACCTCCTGCAGTAAAGCATTTCTTTCATCTGGCATTTATCCATTCAATTAATTAGTATCAGTGACCACGTGTATGTGAAGCTAGGCGTGGAGGATACAGCAATGAAGAAGACAAAATTCAAAGCACAGTGTTTGCTTCTATGGATCAAGGGGGAGAAAGAGATAGCAGAAAGGTAGTAAAACAAAAAATATTTTGTTTTCTTTAAAGAATATTCAATTGGTATGAAGAAAATAAAATAAAAGGAGGAGTGAGAATGTACATAACCTGGAGAACACATCCACACAAACGTTTTGGCACACATCTTATTTTAAAACACAAAAGCAACTCAAGGGAGGAAAGTCAACCTTTTTGGAAAACAAGTACGGCTGTGACAGTGAGATACCCACAGGAAAAAACATCAAATCTCAGCTTAGTCTTACATCTCATGTAAAAATTAACTCAAAATGGATCAGAAACTTAAATGTAAAATGTATAACTAGAAAACTCCCAGAGAAAATATAGGATAAAATCTTTGGGATCTACATCTAAGCAAAGCTTTCTCAATTATTTTGACAGCAGAGGCATGAGTTGTAAAATGAAAAATTGATGAATTCAATGTATCAACATGAAAACCTTTTTCTCTGTGAAAGATTGTTAAGATGACGAAAAGATAGCTAGACTATGAGAAAATATTTGCAAACCATACATTTGACAAAGGACTAGCTCCTAGAATACAGAAAGTCTCAAAACTTAATTTAACAAAAACACAAATGAATTAAAACATGGGCAAAAGACACAAAGTGACATTCCACCAAAGATCATTTACAGACGGCCAAGAAGAATACGAAAAGATGTTCAACATCTTTAGCCATCAAGGAAATGCTAATCAAAATCACAATTTCATACTACTATGAACTATCAGAATGGCTGACATAAAAAAAATAGTAACAACAAATGTTAGCAAGGACATGCAGAAACTCATACATTCTTGGTGGGGATGTAAAATGTTAAGACCATCCTGGAAACAATTTGGCAGCTTTTTAAAAAACTAAACCTCTAACTACCATAAAACCCAGCAGTTATATGCTTGGGCATTTATCCTGGAGAAATGAGGATTATGCTCACAAAAACATGAACATGAAGTCTGTAACAGCTTTATTTGTAATAGCCCAAAACTGGACACAACCCAGATGTCCTTCACTGGATGAGCTGTTAAACAAATACAGTACATTATATCATGGAGTAATGTTCGACAATAAAAGGGAACAAACTCCTATTAATCTAATAAGGAGGATTAATCTCCATAAATTATGTTGGTGAAAAAAAAGCCAATCGCAAAATGATACATGCTATATGATTCTTGAAATCATAGAACATTTAGATAACACTCTTGAAATGAAAATGTTAGGGTTACCAGTGGTGGGAAGGAAGTAGGTGTGGCTATAAAAGGGCCCCAGGAGGGATCTTTGGGATGGAAACTTCTGCATCTTGATTGTACAATGTCAATATCCCACTTGTGATATAACATAGCTTTGCAGGATGTTCCTTATTAGTGGAAACCAGGTAAAAGGTATATGAGATATGAGATCTCTTGTATTATTTCTTACCACTGCCTGTGAATCTACAATTACCTTTAAAAAAGTTCAATTAAAAAACAAAATTTGTATAATTAAAATTGTTTCATTCAAAAGAATAAATTTTTTCATGTACTAAATACATAACTAAAACTCATTGCTTCTGATACAGGATTTTGTTCACACACGCATTCCACAAATAAAGCAAATGTTCAATAACAAAAGTACCAACCTAGAGAAATAGAAATGTGCATTTGCTGTGGAAAGCGGGGTGCTCACAGGCTCAGTGGTGCAAGGGGGGATTAACTGCTACAGGATTTTAACACCTGTTGAATGCTCCTCAGAAACACAGAGCTCTTTCCAGATGCCCCACTAACATGCTGCTGTGTTTGGTTTCTCCTGCAAAAGGTATTCATCTTACCTAGAACAGCAGGACAATAAAAAAGCCTTAAAGAGATGCTTTCTTCTTTTCCTAACTTTGTGAAATGAAATTCTAAAAGCACCTGTAAATCTATTATTTAAATTATTATTTAGAGAGAGAGTCCTATGCTATAATGCTGCGTGCAGAAATAAAAGACTTCTCAAAGCAAAAGAACACTACGCTGTTATGTAACTGTTCCCAGATGCCTCTATTATTTTGTTTTTCATTATCTGCTGTTTTTTTCTCTTTTAACACTTCAGTGAGAAACATTTATCTGGGCAATTTGCTTGCTCACATGGAGATTCTAGGAAGAGAAAGGCTTTTAAAAAAAATCTAAGTATATATAGCATCATATCTTCAATCCCCGAACACCATCTTCTTTAGAAACCTTACTAGCTTATTATTTTTCATGAAAGCCAAAAGCACATTGTGGAGCTATCTGTTGTCAGTCAGGCATTTCTAACAGATTTTGACTTAGTAGGCCTAAGAGTTACCTTAGCTACTAATTAACTCTGTCCTGAATCCATCAGATTCCATGGCAGAGAATCTGTTTACATTATGTAAAATACTTTTGTTCTAAGTAAACTAAGAGAATATGCTAGATGCATAAAATCTTATTGCAAATAAAATTAACTCACCTCCTAGTAAACTCTATACAGAGGTTTCGAATCTAAGCCTCAGAATTAAGTCTACATTTTCATCTTCAATTAGCTCAGTCTAAAATACAGATAATCTTGTCTCTCTTCCTCTTTTTTTGTTTTTAAAATATGTCGTATTTTGTTTATCCTTATAAACCTAATCTATATTCTTCTGGATCCAAGTATGTTTCTAGTAAACATTAGTGCATTTTACTATAAAAAATATTTAAATGTATCTGATATTTTCTAAGTTACTTTATTGTAACAATTTTTAAGGCATATGTAAACCATTACAACAGTATATTTTTTCTAGAAAACTTAAGAGTTTCTAGTTATATGACATTTGAGGCAATATGAAAGAACTGATAAGGTTTGTCTGTTTTCTAATTTCCATCCAATATATTGAATTTTGACATCAATTTTTCTGAAAAAACTAACTTGTTTTGAATTCTGTATTTTACATCTGTAGACATTTTAAATGCTTATATTTACAGTATAAAAAGAATGTTAAAAATAAAGAATTTAAATCTTTTATCTTTATGATAGTTACAGCACGTTAAAGAAAAAAACTCCTAAATGTCCCCTGATAACCTGTTTATGAGGAAATAACTAATTTTACACTGATTTTTATCCGTTTGTTATTCATTTAAGTTTGGTTAATAAATTATCCAAATAATCCTCCACTTACATAACATTGCTAAAAATAGAAACAAATTAATGTTTTCAGGACCTAGTTTACATCTTGTAAAATAAATTTCTCATCCATCTGAGTAGTATAAACTTCACATGTTAATATTGAGACAAAGAGCAACAAAATATTTATATTAAAAAAAGCTCTTCATCTGCATGCTGGAAGCCTTAGAAGTAACTCAAATCCACAGCCACCCACAGTTAACTTTCCCGTTAAACCTGTTCATCTTGCGGTATTTCTTTGCTGGCTTACGGAACTCCGCCTTCCCACGAAAGCCAGCATCTAGAACTGATTTCTTCCATCTCACACCCCCATCCTCCTGCCACGCCGACACTCACGTACATCCAGTGGGTCACAAATGCCTTATAGGCTTCCTTCGGTAATTTTCTCTGCATTTCCTATTCCAACAGCCTCCTAGCTGTTGTCCCCATCTCCAAATATATCCTTCATAAACTCATTCTCTGAGTTCCTCTGTGCTCTCCTTCTAACCCAGAAAAACACAGATCATATCGCTTCTCTGCTTAAGACCCTTCCATTCATTAGTGCATTTATTAAATCAATACCTACTGAGAGCTAAGGCGCTAAGTATACAATGAGTGCCACACTAGCGTACCTCCCACCCTTGCCATCCTCTGCCCCGTGTAGAGTCCCTCTGTGCTCCTTTAAAGCCCACCTCTGCCATATCTCACTTTGCTGCAGCCCCTGATGCCTGAATCTGCCCTCCAGCACTGCGGGAAGCCCCCAGAAACCAGCCTCCATGACTGACAGGAGCTGGGTGATAATGAGATTTTTGATAACTCAGAGGAAAAAGGTAACGTAGTCAAACGGAGATAACAGAGATGAAACAGACATTAGAGCAAAGGCTTCAAATAGAGGTGTAAGTTAAGTGGTACAGGAATTTTAAGGAAAAAATGAAGAATAGCCCAAAGGAGCTCCTTTCCACTGCCCTGAGTAATTCCAGTGTGTGGTGATCTGGGGGAAAATCTTAGGAGAAACTCCAATCTACAAGACAAAGACTAAAAACCTTATTTGTTTCAACAAATGGCCCTTTATTCTCTTGAACTGGTCTCTGTTTCATCCTATTCCACTGTCCTCCTTCCACTGAGAACCCACACTCTGACACGCACCCCCAGATCCCACACTTACGCCTGACCGTGCTGCTCTGCACATTCGTTTCTCAGCCTCAGTTCCTCGTCCCTTACATGCCCACACATTTCCTTTTCTGCTTCAAGATTCAGCTCAAATGTCTCCTCCGTGGTGAGGACGTCCCTGGTCACTTCCTGACCCTGTACTCTCTTTACATATAAAACTGGCTTTCAAATCCATAACAGAATTAAGAATTAGTGAAGTTGTGGGGAGACAGGTACATGCACACACTGGCAGGGATGTGAACTGGCGTGATCTCACTGGAACACAATTCGGCAGTGTCCCATGAAAACCCATGTGCTTCTGGCTGCTTCTTTCCCTTGAATTCTAACTAAAAATATGACCAGTGAGAGGACAAAGATATATGTAGGAAAGTGTTATTTCAGTCTCATTAAAAAAATTAAAAATTGGAAATAACCCAAATAGCTATACAGGAATGTTAAATAAATTATGATAAAATGGGAAAAAAGAGCCAAAGCATGCTTAATAGCATGGGGAAAATAACATTAATACAGTATTAAGGAAGTAAATCAGAATATAAAATTTCACGATTTTCTTTTTAAATATTAAAAATATGCATATTAAAAAGATTGAAGTAACATATATCAAAGTGTTGGAGTGGTTATCACTGGATAACAAGTTTGTGGATAATTGTGTTTTTTCTTTTGCTATATTTTCCAATCACTGTATTAGATTTAATAATAAAAAATCTAATATGTTTTAAAATAAACATTGAATTAGCAGATTGCTAGGCTGAACTAATCCATCTATCCATCCATCCATCCATCATTGAAAAAGGTCATTTCAATTGTTCTGTGTGGACGTGACCTCCATGAGGCCATGATTCTGCCCCCATCACTGGAATGAGTAGCGCCAGGGTCAATCTTGGCTTATCAGCCAGAGAAGTACTGTCTCCAGATAGCATGCTTCCGGAAATTGGACACACAGTAATAGAGAAACGTGTATGTCCATTGCATAGGCTTTGAAAGGCTGCCCCACTACAGAGGTGGGATTGTGATGCTGACGACCTTCAAAAACACCAAGACATTCATTATAACCAGGTCACACTGACATTTTACTGAATACTGAAAAAAAAAACAGTCACTTTCAAAGAGCCACTGAAAAGTCACAGGAAAACTTGATTAAATTCTGTGTAAAATGTGTTCTCCTACCTCATATTGATTGTTTTTTCTTTTATCTTGTTTATAATTCTTAGGGACATGTTGGGACAGAGGTTGGCATGCTTGGAACCCGGAAGGGGTGCCCCCAATCCCTGCAGGCGCCGCTGCACCTCCCCCGGTGTAAGGGAGGTGATGGCCCATGTCCCTACCCTGTTGATGTGAGTACCATGAAGATCACTGAATTTAAAAATTAATGAAATATAGGTAAGATTTGCTATTGAATTCCACTGGTAGCCATGCTGTAATCATTCTGCTGGAAGAAGAAAAGATAACACAGAGCATCACTCCTGTGGTGCATCCAGACACTATTCATCTGTGAACGTATTTTTAAGTCCTGAACTCTTAGTCACTTGGATGCAAAGAGGAAAGAAGAGCTATTACCACTTTGAATGGAGCTGTTCTTTTTCCCTGAGGCCATCAGCAACTGCTTGTAATCTACACCCTCAATAGCGACATGCTGGTGAAAAGGTGCCAGACACTAACTGAAGAATTTCTTGCTAAAAAGCAACAGAGCAATCAACTTCATCCAATGACAGCTCCACTTATCACCCTGAATGACTGTAAGAAGGGAAGGGAAGGGAAGGGAGGAAAAAGAAATATAGATCTCACTTTTTAAATAGGCTGAACAACTTCTAAACAGAATTCTTTAGTAAGTTTACCAAGAAGCAAAATAATGACTATTCAAGGCTTGGTGTCAGTCATACTGGAACTGAAATCCTGTAAATTTTCAGCATTTTGTCACAGACAGTTGAAACTTTTTCTCATTGCTCTAAATATTATTTCTTTTGCCAGCTGTCATTTTCAGAGTGGGGGCCAAGGCAGGCCACCCCAAGATGTGCCGCTGTGACGTGCAGATTATTTCTGACAGCAATCAACCCTAGAGACTCAGACCAAGACTATGACCTCCCATCCCCAACTGCATAAAAATAATCCAGATGGAGGAACTGCTCCAGGAGGTGTGGTCTCGCAGGTGACCGTTATAGTGTGAACTAGGGCATGGTGGGGGTATGTGGCAGAGTCTGCTAAAATTCCTCTCTGTGGCCCATTGTTTCTGTGGAGCCATTAGGTATTTTGTTTATCAAGCATTTACTCTTGTCATGTTCCTGTGAACTGCTTCCTTTTTCCTTTGAAGTCCCAGGCCCCTACCCCCTTCTCCTGGGTCCAGGATAACAAATACCTCATTCTCCTTGACTGTCTTTGGAACCCACATCTATGGCTTCCCCGTAGGTACCTAATCAAACTTTGGTTTTTGCTTCTGTTAATCTGTCTCATGTCGATTTGATTCTTAGGCAAGCTAGAAGAAATTTATTTCTTCCCAACAATAATTAGGACTCTGATCTGCAGTGTCTGAGAAAAAAAAAAATCCACACAATTCTTGCCTGCTGCCAACAAACCTCACAGATCTTCAAACTGATTTTTAGACTCTTTCCTAAAGTGTCTATTTTCCAAAGATTGCTTCTCCAGAAATGAAGCTTCAAGTCAGTGTCTGTGTGAGAACGCAGACCCACAGAGGCAGAACACAGCTCATTTCTGCCTCTGTGGTTCCCTGAACAGACTCGCCCCAAAGCTTTGGTACGGCTGAAACGCACAGTATCACCAGAGGCCTCAGTCTCCCGGGAACAGAGCAGAAGGATAAAGAGAGAAATGATGGGGTGTAACAGTCAAAACTAAGGTTACCACACTGCTGTGTGCTCATGGCTGTTCACCCACCTTCTCTTGTTAGTATTTCCACATGCAAATCAAGGAGACACTTGCTCAATGCTTTCCACCCTCAACAGGGAAGCTGTTAAATAGCAAATTCCATTTCATGAAGTCCTCTGAGATGTCTCAGAATAGTGAATCTGCAAGTGCAGAGCATCGTGAACAGCAGGACAGCTCAGCAGTCAGCTGGAAGGTCTGGAAGGAAGTTCTGTGGGCTTTTCTTTTCCTGAGAATGTTCTAGGAGCTGAGGCTTTAGACAGAGCCAAAGGGGATGCTTTTGTGGTGAGAAAATCGCAGGTGAAGGCAACAGATTTTAATTTTATTAATCACCAGTGAGGCATCAGCAAGTATTAGAGAAGAGAAAGGAAACCAAGCCCTGCCCTGGGTCTCCTTAAATGGAAAGGAAACTCTAATGTGGTCCGATTTGTGGTTTTTGTTTTTGTTTGCAAAAGGCTTTTATTAGATTTTTTAGATTTAAGAGGTTTTAATTGAGGAAAAATATGATTCCATGGGCAGAAGCTTGGTTTCTACACACACACACACACACACACATATACACAGCTTAGGCAGCCCCCCCACCACATATGATACATCTCACATTTCATTCTGGAGACTTCTACTACGTGACAGTCACCGGGCGTTCAGGGACACAGCCGTGTGTGCATCACAGACACCAAACATGTCCTCCTCCAGTGCCCATGACCGGCAGCACGGAACAACCAGAGTGCGGTGGGCAGTCATGGTCTGGGCCCAGCTTGGAACCCAGGGCCCGGGGCTCAAATGCATCCCCATCCCTGTTGCAATGAAAAGAGCACTGGCTTTGGTCAGAAGGCCTGATTTCTGATGCTAAGCCACACAGTCTCCCGTGCCTTGGAATTTCCTGTGAAAATCAAAAGCAGCCTCTAAGACTACAACCACTCAGTTATGGGACTCCAGCATATTCAGATGTGTTTGAATCACACCACCAGAAAACCCGCCATCACTTCCAAATGCCCGTTAGCATTAGTGTGTGATGCCCCATGCTGCAGGGTCAGGCTTTGTCCCACAGGCAAGTCCTCCAAAAAAGAACCAATCAGATGGGCAATATGTTAAAATTTACTCACCATTTATGCCCCCTTTGAGTGAGTTTATCAAGCTCTTTCTCATTAAACAGGCTCTACACTTCTCTTTCATACTCTCTCATTTTCTCACTAATTAAGAAAATAATTAGATCAACTATTTAAGCTACAAAATCAGAAATGGCTGTATATTTATAGCAGGCCTGGTTACTGGGGACATTTCTTTCAGAAAATTATGGAATCTTTATGTTCTGATGACTGTTTTCCTCCCCATAATTTAGCAGTTACTCCCATCTCTCCGAAAGTCATGATAGTTGGCGTGGAAAAGGCCACTAGCTTCCTTGATTGGACTGCATTTCAGTGGAAGGTTACTGCATTTCTAGTACTGGTCATTATTATCATGGAGAAAAAAAATCAGATTGTTTATTATGTTAGAGAAAAGAATAAGGTACAAAGCTTTGAAGAGAGATGGCATTCAAATATTAAAGGAACAGTGGTGTAAAGAAAAATGTTAAAGTGCACACTCATGACCAGCAACTCAGTCTTCAAGGAGAAGTGAGCTAATCAGACAAAATTATGGGCTGGTTACTCGAGCTCACCTTCAGCAGGAAGCAGACACTAGCAATCAGGAAATCATATTCTTTGTATGGCCAGGGCAAGTCCCTACTGTGTGCATTTCAAAATGATGACATGAGGGACATCATCACATAATAAAGGTCTATAAGAGAGTGTACAAATATGTAACATTTAATATTATAACATATATAGTTATATATTAGTGATGTGGAGAAGAGATGATTTTAAAGCTTAGGTATTTATGCTCTGATGCAACCCCTTTATGTCAGGTGAAAGAACTGACTAGTTCTTCTGTTGTTTAAATGTAGTAAATAATAAGGATTGTATGGTTCTTATGGCTGCCCTAACAAAGTACCAAAACTGTGGCCTTGTGTCTACAACAACAGAGAGTTGTTATCACAGTTTGAAAGGCCAAACGTCTGAAATTAACATGTTGGCACAGTTGTTTTCCATCTTGGGCTGAGAGGGAAAATCTGGCCCCGAGTCTCTCCTAATGTCTGCTGTTGCTTAGCCAATGGCAGCATCGTCCACTCTATCTGATGTCAGGTGGCATTCCCGTGTGTGTGGGTCTAGTCTGTCTATACTGACAAGAACCTGACAAGTTAGTGAGAACTAGCCTGAGATCATGCAGCTAAGGAGGGGAGCTTGGATTCAAGCACAAATCTATGTGATCAGCTCAACCACTAGATAGTTTTGTACTCACCCAGTCAATCCCAATTTCAAATATAGCTGAAAGAGGAGGGAGGTACAATATACTGGAATAGGGAGATAACAGGAATGTAACTGCTTGAATAGAAACTGTGCAACAGTGTGTATTCAATCACATTATAAGTTGTTCCCTTTCTGAAACATTAAGACAAGAAGATGGCTGAGAGTCATTACTGGCTGGGGTCAAACACTCTGCGGCTGACATCATGGAGGCAACTAGCCCAGTAATAGACTTTGAGCTCCACGAGGACAAGGTTCTGGCACTGTCTTGTGCTATGCCACTCTATCAGCTAAATATCTAACATTCCAGGAGACCTTTCTGGGGGCCAGGTACTTTAAAAATGCCTTCCTTATATTTCTTCTTATCTTTCACATGAATGCTGTGAGGACTGGTATCCCCACCCGTACCTTAGGAAACCGAGGAAAAGGCAAGTTGTGGCTGAGGTTCCAACAGACTGTGAGTGGTGCCACCTTGTCTCATACATTACTAGCCTTCACACTTCAGTGACATAAAGGGTGTCACATTCACCAGTCTGCCATCTTTGTGGTTAAGTTCTTGCAGAAAGGCTGGAATCTTGGATGTAAAGTAGCTGCTAGCAGCTACCTAGTCTTATCACAGAGAAAAACAGTAAGCAGAAAGCCCATGACTTTGGACCTGGGGTTTTTTCCAAGGAGGCTTTAGCCCTGCCAGCAATCCACAAAGGCCAGATATTGCTGGCATGAGCATCTGGAATTCCTAAGAGAGCTAATCAACCTAAGTATAACCAACAGTGTAAATTTTGCTTCATTAATAAGAACACTTTCAAAAATTTCAAGTAAACAAACTCTTTCCTCTTCACTATGTGCAAGTGTATAGCTTTCTCAGCAAATTGGCTCTTCATGTTTGGGAAGCATGCCTTGACGAAGGTTGATTAAAACAGAAATAACTGGTCACATCGATGTCTTGATGATCATGTAGCAGATGGGCGTCTCTCATCAGAGGCAGATGACACAGCGTTACAGCCCCCAGATCATCATAAAGGAGCAGAACCAGCTACCACGAGGAGAGAGGCTGCGGTGTCACACAGGACGGCCAGAGCAGCAGCCCTGTCTCACGCTTCACCTCCAGTGCATCTTCACCCACACTTTCTGCCAGCAGAGCCATAGCATTCATGCCAGACGGGATGATGTGCAAACTGTCTCTTTTAGACAGACCTGCATCTAGGAGAAAGAATCCTCACAATAGCTGCCGTGTACTGAGCACCTGCTGAGCACTAGACTGCGGCATGCTGTGAACACTGTGTGGCATCCCGTTTAGTCCCCAACAGTCCGTGATGTCCATACCATGGAGGAAAGCAGAGGCTGCCAGGGCTCAGCTGCTCAGACAAAGTCAAACTCAAGTCTCTCTACCGCCTTCCATTCGCCCACAAACCCCACGATCTGCTTCATCATACTGCTAGGCAGGCGCTGCTCAGTGCCAGAAGGTCCTGGAGTCACAGAGTGGTAGTACAGAGCAAACGCCACAATCTTAGGATCACACCGCCACTGTATCAGACAGAGTGAGCAGGAGGAAACAGTATTCAGTCCGGACAGCAGACTTGAATCAAGAGATTGTTTGCAGAGGGGCTGGCAGGGCGAAACGGTGACAGAAAGGAGGCTAATGCTCACAGAGACTAGCAGCCGAGGGAAACCAAGGCCCAAGGAAGATGGGAGGAAAACGGACACCATGGAGGAGTTGTGGCCCCATAAGGTTAAGTCGCTAGAGCCAAGAAAGAGCAGGGACAACACAGCCCAATCTTTCTCTCTGTCTCCCTCCTCTTTCCAGTATGTCAGCACTTCCCATCGGCAGACCCAACTGAAAGCCGGTCAAGCAGGGAGCCCAGATGATAGTCTTCAGAAGCCAAGCCCTTAAGGACACAGCACAGCGCGGGCAGCAGAGAACAGACACGGGGAGGCACGACAGCACACTGTGCATTAAGGTTCTGAAGACCATGCTCCTACCTCTATGCCGAGACTAACATCAAGATTAACATCTGAGACTAACCTGACCGATAACCAAAAATAATTATCACCTTTCAGTCTGTGACCTTTAAAAATTAATACACCCTACTGTCCTACACGATTGTGTCCCTTAGATGTCCTTATGTTAACCAGATGCCATAGGTCAGCATTATTTCAGAGGGACCAGAAACAGCTTATCAATATGACCCAGTCAGTTGTGGATCCCTTAATACTGCTAGAGACAGATAAACTAAATGAGATGACAAAATAATGTTTTAGGAGTTGGTCTACCATACCAAGATTCAAGTAAATTAATATTAAAATAGTGACCTGATCTTCAGGAAATTTAAAAAAAATAGTTCAAATCATGATTTACTATTTTGCTTAGTAGTTCTAACATTTTAAGTAAAAAGGAACAATGAATCAGCCCTTGGAACAGGTACTTAATTAAGTGGTGTGTTCCTAGAATATCCTCAACAGTGCCAGATTAAGGAAAAAAGAACATCACCTTATTCGATCATGTCAGAATTTTCTTTTTTAGTCTTAAGAATGACAGAAAGTAGGTTTTTATTGGTGAACTGAGAAACATAGTGCATAAAGCAACAAAATTGGGTAAATAAAGCAGGCTACTATTTGTAATATTACTTATTTCATTAGTGGAACACCTTCAGAGGAACACTAAGAGACATGCATTGAAATTACACATGCCAACTTGGGCATTTTCTGTTATCCATTAGGCTTTCTTCAATAGAGAATTAATTATGTCGCCATTCCATAATTCTCTCCTGAAACATTTATGCAGGTGTCAGAGATGCATTTGACAGTTTAGAGTCCCTGAATGCCTTTAACTAAAACATTTAAAATGTTGTGTATGAATTGGGAATTACTGTGGACTAAAATGCATATAAATGAAAGTGGCAACTTTTAAGAAATAAAACATTACATATACTTGGGCACTTATACAATGGCTTTTGCAAGGGTGTGTTTGTGTAGTTTTTCTTTTTCTCTGGGTATAGATTTGCCTTTTGATGTAGAAATATTCTCTGATAGATCTTTGAAAGAAAATATGAAGACTAATGTGCCAATGTTCTTTTTGACTGGACTACTGTCTAGCCCCATACACAAAGGTAAACTCAAGGTGGATCAAAGACCTGAATGTAAGTCATGAAACCATAAAACTCTTAGAGAAAAACATACGCAAAAATATCTTGGACATAAACATGAGCGACTTCTTCATGAACATATCTCCCCGGGCAAGGGAAACAAAAGCAAAAATGAACAAGTGGGACTATATCAAGCTGAAAAGCTTCTGTACAGCAAAGGACACCATCAGTAGAACAAAAAGACATCCTACAGTATGGGAGAATATATTCATAAAAAACGTATCTGATAAAGGGTTGACATCCAAAATATATAAAGAACTCATGCACCTTAACAAACAAAAAGCAAATAATCCAATTAAGAAATGGGCAGAGGACATGAATAGACACTTCTCCAAAGAAGAAATTCAGATGGCCAACAGGCACATGAAAAGATGCTCCACATCGCTAATCATCAGAGAAATGCAGATTAAAACCACAATGAGATATCACCTCACACCAGTGAGGATGGCCAACATCCAAAACACAAACAACAACAAATGTTGGCGAGGATGTGGAGAAAAGGGAACCCTCCTACACTGCTGGTGGGACTGCAAATTAGTTCAACCATTGTGGAAAGCAGTATGGAGGTTCCTCAAAAAACTCAAAATAGAAATACCATTTGACCTAGGAATTCCACTCCTAGGAATTTACCCTAAGAATGCAGCAGCCCAGTTTGAAAAAGACAGATGCACCCCCATGTTTATCGCAGCACTATTTACAATAGCCAAGAAATGGAAGCAACCTAAGTGTCCATCAGTAGATGAATGGATAAAGAAGAGTGGTACATATACACAATGGAATATTATTCAGCCATAAGAAGAAAACAAATCCTACCATTTGCAACAACATGGATGGAGCTAGAGGGTATTATGCTCAGTGAAATAAGCCAAGCCGAAAAAGACAAGTATCAAATGATTTCACTCATATGTGGAGTATAAGAACTGAGAAAAAAACTGAAGGAACAAAACAGCAGCAGACTCACAGAACCCAAGAACGGACTAATAGTTACCAAAGGGAGAGGGACTGGGGAGGATGGGTGGGAAGGGAGGGACAAGGGGGAAAAAGGGGCATTATGACTAGCAGACGTAATGTTAGGGGGGCATGGGGAGGGCTGTATAACCCAGAGAAGACAAGTAGTGACTCTATAGCATCTCACTATGCTGATGGACAGTGACTGTAATGGGATTGGTGGGGGGGACCTGATGAAGGGGGTAGTGTAATCACCATAATATTACTCATTTAATTGTAGATTAATGATATCAAAATAAACTTTAAAAAAATGAAAAAAGAAACCACATCCGGCAAGATTCCACAGGATGTTCCAGTTGCGCACATCAGGGCTCCCTGCTCAGCCTAACTAGCCATGCAGCTCCATTGCCATCAGCTCCTCCTCTGATCTTCTCCACACCAGCCAGGTCTTTACCAGATTAAACAACCTCCATTAAACATCAAGGAGAAGCATCTGGCTTTCTTGAGTTTTGTCTAATTCTAGGTGGGCACCTTTATGAAGAAACAGTTTAATATGTGGGGAACAGAGTTCCCTTCAGTGGGCTGTGAAGGAGCTACAGAGCCAGTAACAGGGAGCAGACGCTCCTGCCACAGAGCCTAAGGGTGACTGGATGCCTGCTGAGAAGGCCAGGCTAGCCACCCAACCACTGGCCTTCCCCGCTACCTGAGAGGAGAGTGTTCCTCTGGAGCCTTTTGTAAGTCAAAAGGCCATAAAGCAAAGAAGCAATTACCATTAACTTATATGGAAAATGTCTAAGCATTTCCAAGCCAGAAAATAATCTCTCTCAGGCTTTTATGATACCTTAGCACACATCTTGCTAATGGATGCACAGAATAAATCAAGGTTAGTCGCAGATGCTCACAGACCTAGCTCAGAGCTCTGGGGACCTGATACTGAGAGGCTGGGTGTGGCTCCCAGGGAAGGAGCCTGGTGGGGCCCCTCCACAACAGCTCGCTGCAAAACACACTGAACACTATTTTCTCTTTTTGCCCTTTCCTGCCAAAGCAAAATCCCCCTCAGATTTCTTTCTGTTAGGGAAAACAGGTACTAAGAAAGCAGGTAATGAAAACCCTATCAGCTAGGAAGTGATGGTCACCATCTCTGAGTGAGACAGCAAACCCAGGGGGGCACTGAATACAGATAAACAGAGCCCACCACGAGCACGCCCAGTCTGCGGGGGAACTTCAATATGTGTTCATACTAATCATAGTAAATGACCTCTCTGAGCAGCACCGAACAGAAGGGCCAGTTTCCTAGTGAGTCTCCCCATCACCTGATTGGGGAGGCATTTGTTCATTTATTCATTCCGTTTGTTTTAAAAGTCCATTGCATTGTGTTGAGACAAGGTAGATGGTCTTTTGGTAACACTGTGCAGATCATAAACAAAACCCAGTCCTCACTGCAGATGGCAGAGGAAGTGCTCCCAGAGCAGGCAGAACGAAGCACACAGAGAACAGGGCACGGCAGCCAGGAGCTGCGGCCCCCACGTCTCACCTGGTTTGACCTGGAACATTTACTGCGTGCCTTTCTGCTTTTGACCTCAGATGCAGTAAACGGACACCTCGTCACCATCACCTCAACCCGAAGAAGGGCAGCAGGGAGCACTGGCTTTTGTGGCTATTGCTAAACTGCACCCAAGCCCAGAGGCAACGATTGCTGAAGTTCTTATCTGAGGGAGAAGGTCTGGTGCAGGCCGCCCAGGAAGGAGCCCGGGGCCTGAAGTGACCCGACAGCGAGGTGAGCATCCGTGAAGACACCACGCAGCCCAGGAACTCGGCCGAGAGCCCCGCCGGGGCTGCGCTTCCTCCTTAGCAACCATGTCAGGCGGCCCTGTCCTCCGTCCCCACTCCCCGGTCAGCGCACCTGCAAGCAGAGCAGCTAAAGGCAGCTTGGCAACTACAGCCCTGAACTGAAACCAAACTGTTCCTGGGCAACAATCACACCTTTGTGCTACCTTCTACTGGCCTCACACTGAGCTAATACGCCCTTTTTACCCACAAGCCGCTAAAGGCTTGTATTAATATTCAGTAATGAGACTGCTTTGCCTGCTTACTGTCACAGTTATCTTTAATATGTCAGATAAGATCCACCCTTTATGAAAATATTTCACCTTGGAGTCTTCCAAAAATTTCATAGTGCCTCCAAAAATAATCCCTCAAACCCTCTGCACATTCCTTTAGGAAGGGTGTGTATGTTGTCATTCCGATTCACATCAGAGTAGAAGGCGAGTCCGGGCCATCTGGGGCTGACCCACCACCCATCTGGATGGCATTGCCTGGTCTGGGCAAGGAAGCAAGCAGTTGAATTAAGTCCTAGGAGCAAATCAGACCTGGTGGCTGCCTTTGGTGAGCCAGTTCCCGTCCTGGGGCAGAGGCAGAGGGATGCATCTTCATGAGTTGTGAGGAGGGGGGTGAAATATTTGTTACTCACAAGAATTAAAATATCAAAGAGCATAAATAATTTGTTCTTTCATTAGAGGAGATTCAAAGTTCTCTCTTCAACAGTAATCCTGTCACTCACTGAATACCTGAGGTCTCCTCGAGAGGGAAAAGGTTGGCATTGCAGCTGATATAAGAGGAACTTACGGAGAATACATTGAATATATTGAATTACCAATAGCAACTTTCATATGTGTGAAGGTTAGGGGAAAAGTAAAGACCCATGAATTCCAACTTAATTATTAGGTTGGATTCATCTGTCCACATAAATAAAACAACCAGCTGTTCATTTGAAGAACAGCAGACTCTGTTATAATTCCTGTAAGCTTTGCCACCAGGCAAGGTACAGTCCCACTGGTGGCTGGTGATTTGTCCGAGGTTCTAGAATGACAACACGGGGGACCCCAAATGGAGGAAGATTTTTTTCTTGGTGATGCGCTTCTACACTAGTGCAGTGGAATATGCTGTTTACCACCTCTGGACCAGGAGGCAAACATCCTGGTCTTAAATCCCATCACTACCTCTAGCATTATAACTTCAGGCCTGTCACTTAGCATGTCCCTGCCTTGGTTTCCACATCTGCAAATTGGGTGTTGTAAAACAGTATTTGTTTCTCAGGGTTTTATGGACATTAACTGAGTCAATACTTATAAAGTGTTTAGCCCATAGTACACACTCAAGAAAGCTCAATACAGTCACACTGTCTCTATTATTCCTTAATCTGGATAGTTATAGACTCACCACGGACCTTTGGAAACTTTCTTCCTGCCCCACTTACAATTTACTGAATGAGTATATCAGATTTAAGCCAAGAAATTTATTTGACAAGTTCTTTAAAAGAGTCTCCTGATCAATGTAGTTTTTAACACCACTTTATCACTAACAAATCCTAAACCTCAAAGTTACAAACTTCTCAGAAACAATTTGATCAAAAATGTTTCCTTTCATACACATTACTTCACCAGTTTGCATTTATTTATATGCATATCTGTCTGCTAAATGAATTTATATTAATTATTTACTATGATGGTTTATTGTAATTATTTCCATTTTGCCATGGGAAATTATGTTAAATGAGCAGATAATATATCTTATTGAAGCTTAAATACAGTTGATGAGAATAGACCTCAATATAAACCTCCTCACCTGTGGATTGTGATTCACTAATGTTCATTATTTCTATGATTTGCCTGCCTTCTTGCTGATGAGATTTTCCTTCCCTCTAAATGGTCACCGCCACTTCATTTAACTATATCTAGTGAATATATTTTAAACATGAAAATTTCGTCAGCAGTGATGGAGTCAATAGCAGTAAATCCCTAAAGAGATTTATAAAGGAAAACATGTAAAGCAGAGAAGCGATCCCCTTACTGGAAACTGGACTTAAGGCACCAAATCAAGCACCAGTCATTGCTATTCCCTCAGCACAGGGCTTCTTGTCACCCTCAGCCCGAGCCACACTTGCACCACAAATTGCTTTCTAAAAGTAATAATGCAGAAGACACACATTATTCGTTTGGACCTAAAATCTGCCAGGAACTTCCAAGGGAAGAGATGCTGCAGGCTGCAGGGGACAAGATAAGAAATACTTCAATAAAGATTCACTCAAAGGAATGTTTCCCCTCTGCTGGGAGAAAGGATTATATAAAATAGCATCTAAAATTATCTTAGAAAGTCTTCTAAGATGCACAGACAGATGTATATAGACAGATGACCTCTTTTTTTCTCCCAAACACCATAATTAGAGATCTTATCAAAATTGCCATTTCTTCCTGCACCTTTTGATAGAACGAGAATAGGTTTAGTATAAGAGACACCTTCTCTCAATCCTTAAGGCCTTCATTGACCTCATAAGTGACCCTCTGCAAGGTGATTAATCTCTCCTATCCTGAGCTTTTTCACATGCAAAACAGGGAATTATTGCAAGGATTAAATCTGATAATATGAAATTGATTGATCCCTTACCTCTTACCTGGTTCAGAGTAGGCATTCAGTAAATATAAGGGTTTTAAAATTTTTATTAATGTTAGCCATACTTGAGTGTTGGCTGCATATGTATACAAGTTCTTATACTTCAGAAGAATAAAATTGCATCATTTTTCCAATACCTATTATATTTTGTAATGTCCTCAACTAAATTTTCCCATTATACTTTTTTTACTACACAAAAATGAAATGATCTGAGGGCTGATTATTTCTACTGAGTCCAGACCTCACCTGATCAGACACATTGGCATTGAATTCTGGGTGAGCAGAAAATAAACTTTATTGTATCAGCGCACTGACATTTTGGGTTTTTCAACTCAGATTAATACCATGGTTTTTTAAAAAATCATTCCTCACAACCATGGTGGAGAAGAAGAAACATAAGCAATGCTCTTCAAAGAAATTCTCTTCCAACCCTTCTATTTCCACTCTCCTGAACACAGGTTGGACTGAAGAGAAGCCTGCTATGGGGAAGAGAGGAGAGCTGCCCCTTACAAGTCTGTCTGGTGGCATTTGTTTAGAAATGAGCTGCTGCTTCTTAAAACCAAAGGACAATTGACACACAATAACTGTTACAGTTTCAGATGTACATCGTCATGAATCAGCATTGTTATACACAGTGTTGTGAGCCCCACACTACCATCTGTCACCACACAGAGTCATTACAATATTATTGGCTATATGTCCTAGGCTGTAGGTTCCATCCCCATGACTTATTTATTTTATAGCTGGAAGCTTATACCTCTTAATCCCCTTCACCCATTTCACTGACCCTCCCCAACTCCTCACTCGTAACCAACAGCTTTTTCCTGCATGGATGAATCTATCTGTTTTGTTTTGTCCAGTTGTTTTGTTTTAGATTCCACATATAAGTGATACCATATAAGAGCTGTCTTCCTCTGCCTGGCTTATTTCACTGAGCATAATACCCTCTAGGTCCATCCATGCTGTTGCAAATGGCAGGATTTCCTTCTTTTTCATGGCTGCGTGATAGTCCATTGTGTGCATGTACCACATCTTCTTTATCTATCCAACCATCCATTGCCAGACAATTAAGATGTTTCCATATATTGGCTATTATAAACAGCTGCAGTAAACATGGGATATCTCTTCAAGATCCTATTTTTACTTCCATTCAATATATACCCAGAACTGGGATTGTTAGATCAGATGATAGTTCTGTTTTTAATCTTTTAAGGAAACCATGTATTATTTCCCATAGTGACTGCACCAATTTGAAGTCCCAAAAATGGTGCACAAGTGTTTCCTTTTCTCCACATCCTGTCAACACTTGTTATCTCTTGTCTCTTTGGTGATAGTCATTCAAACAGGTATGAGGTGATATCTCATGGTTTTGATTTGTATTTTCCTGATGATTAGTGATATTGAACACCTTTTTATGTACCTGTTGGCCATTTGTATGTCTTCTTCGGGAAAATGTCTATTCAGGTCCTCTGCTCATTTTTTAATCAGATTGTTTTGTTGGTATTGAGTTGTGTGAGCTTTTAAAGTATTTTGGATATTAATTCCTTATCAGATACAGGAATCACAAATCTTTTCTCCTATTCTGTAGGTTGCCTTATTCATTTTGTTGGCTATTTCCTTTGCTGTGCAGAAGCTTTTCAGTTTGATGTCATCCCATTTGTTTATTTTTGCTTTTGTTGGCTTCCCTTTTGGAGTCAGATCCAAAATCTCATTGCTAAGACCAGTTCAAGGAACTGACACCGCTGTGTTTCATCTAGGAGTTTTACAGTTTCAAGAATTACATTCAAGTCTTTAATACATTCTGAGTTGATTTATGTGTATGGTATAAGGGTCCAGTTTTCCCATCACCATTTATTGAAGAGATGATAATTTCTCCATTGTATATTCTTGGCTCCTTTGTTGTAAATTGATAAACCATGAATGCATGGAATTATTTATGGGCACTCTATTCTGTTCCACTGATCTATGATCTGTGTTTAGTCTGATATCATACTGCTTTAATTACTATAGCTTTGCAATATAGCTTGAAATCAGGAAATGTGATGCCTCCAGCTTCTTCTTTCTCAAGATCACTTTGCTATTCAGAGTCTTTTATGGTTCCATATAATAGGGTTATTTTTACTGTTTCTGTGAAAAAATGCCATTGGATATTTGATAGGGATTGCATTGAATATGTGGATTACTTTGGGTAGTATGGACATTTTAACAATGGTTTTTAATTCCATGAGTATGGAATACCTTTTCATTTATTTTTGTTTTCAATTTCTTTCATCAATGTCTTACAGTTCTTAGCATTCAGATCTTTCACCTCCTTAGTTAAATTTATCCTAAGGAGTTTATTCTTTTAATTGCAATTGTACATGGGTTTTCTTAATTTCTCTTTCTGATCATTGTGTATTGATTTTATATCCTGCAGCTTAACTGTACTTGTTTATTAGTGCTAACAGTTTTTTTGGTGGAGTTGTTAGGGTTTTCTACACATAATATCATGTCATCAATAGAGACAGTTGTACTTCTTCCTTACCAGTTTAGATGCCTTTTATCTCTTTTTCTTGTCCTATTGCCATGGATTGGACCTCCAGTACTATGTTGAATAAAAGCAGTGAGAGTTGACTTTCTTGTCTTGTTCCCAATCTTAGATGAAAAGCTTTTAGCTTTTTAGCTTTGAGTATGATGTTAGCTATAGATTTGTCATAATGGCCTTTATTATGTTGAGGTATATTCCCTCTATATCCACACCAAATAGCTGTATTATTCAAACAATGGCTTTAACTATTTCTAATTTAGAACTAGTGGGAGTACACTTTAATGACAAAGGTCTTCAAAATACCACATCAGATTTAAATTAGTTCATTGTTAAAGAGGAAGAAGGAAATTTTTGCTGCTTCTGGTATGTACTAACTACTTCTTCAGTCTTAAGAATTTATTTTAGAAAATGTGTCAACTATTTGAAAAAGCTTGAGGTACCTGAAAAGAGTACATCAGTAAAACAATGTCACAGTAAGATTATGAATGCCTTTGAAGCTTGCATGCTTATTTAATATTTTATGTTACCAACTAAAGACAATGTTTTAAATTTAAGAAAAGCTAATTTTAAATAAGGCTTTAAACAATACTGACAGAATAACACTCACACAAAAAGCACAAACTTCCAGATGTTATCAAACATAACTTCTTAATATATTGTTAAACATTACCTCAATGACAATAAAAATTTCACTTTCTAGATTACACACTTTAGTGTTTTAAGAAAATCTATCTTTTCAAAGGAAAACTTGAACCAGTAAAAGACATAGCAATTGTTACAAAAAGAATCAGAAACCCTGGATCTCTGATTTCAGTGGCAGTTTTCACCCAATTCAGTCCAGTTTTGTGGTGCCATATAATTGCACTTTTATTTGGGACTGTGTACAGAAGAAAGGCATCATACAGAGAGCAATAAACTTCCAAGACAGTAAAATAATAAAATGGTAGAAACATACAAGAACACAGAGGAGATGAACTGCAGGCAAGAGATGTCAATACCTCTTTAAGATGGAAAGTACACAAATGGCTCATTTGGCAAAGAAGTCTGAGCCCTATGTGGCTATAGAGGGGTTGCTGATTCAGGGTGCAGGACCCAGGAAGTAGTCAGGAACTGACAGCCCCCTCACCAGCAACAGCGGTCATAGGAGGAGGGAGTGAGGAGGCCTGGCTGAGTCACTTATGAAGCTGTTGCTGGGCACCCCTTCCCACTGTAAGCACAGCTCACTGTGCTTCATTATCCCAGCAAGTGCCATCAGCAGAATTCAAGCGTGACCCTGCAGTGACCCTGGCCCTTGAGGTAATAGGAATGCCAATATGATGGTATCAATCGCATATCTGTTACATCATATGGCAAAGGGCAGATTATCCGGATTTGGCTCAAACAAATCCCAAGACCTTTAAAAGCAGAGAGTTTTCTCTGGCTGGTAACAAAACAGGAGGCCAGAGGAGGAACAGGGGCTTGACAACGTGAGGGCAGGGACCCCAGTCCTACAACTGTACTGAACTGAATCCTGCCGACCACCCATCTGAGCTTGGAGGCAGCTCTTCCCCAGGGTCTCCTGGGAAAAGCCCAGCGCCAACACCATATTCCAACCCAGTAAGACCCTAAGCAGAGAACGTAGCGAACCCCACTTGTACTTCTGACCTCCTGACCTACAAACCTGTGAGCTACTAAATGGATGTTATTTAGAACCGTAAGGTTTACAGTAGTTATGCAGCCGTAGAAAAATAATATATCTATGTTTATATACATGTTATACTATGTAATACACATTTTGTATATTATTTAAAACCAGTCAAAAAAATTAAGACTTCATTAAAAAAGAAAAAAGTACAGCAAAGAAAATTAAGAAAGAGTCCTTAGAAATAAAAACCATGGCAGAGGAAATTAAAAAAATAGGAAGTTTGGAAAATAAAATTGAGACAACTTCTAGAAACAAGAACAAAAAAATCAGAAAGAATATTATTAGCACATCAATAGAGAAAATTGATCATCTATCCTCAGAAATTCCAGAGGAAAGAACATAGATACTGCAAACAAGCAACTTCCCAGAACTAAATACATAGGTTTCAGATGAAGAAATCGACCAGGGGCTCGACACAATGAACTGAAAAATAACAGCAATGTATCTATCGTCTCTGATATATCCACACACCCCAGTGTGTTTGTTTTTTGCCCTGAAAAGTCTACTAACCCCAATTCCACATTCCTTCCATACAAGAATACAAGACATAACTCCTCCTTTAAACAAAAGATCAACCTTTCTTTAATGGCCCTGGCTGTTCCTTATACTTATCACCTACCTCGGTGGCCTTAATTCATTCTCTTTTTTCTAATATTTCTGAATGTTTGTAACTCAAAATTCTTAATCTCCAGTAATCCTTAAGAGATCTTTATTACACAAACCCACTTCTATTCACCTAATTTCTCACAAGATTCTCCATTTCTCAAGTTCATAAATAACTGTCTTCATAAAGCTATTCACCCAACAGACTTTAAGAAATAGCTTTTTGTGATTTCAAAGAATCCATTCTACATCCCTAGCTCTGCGGCAGACCATGGGCTATGGTGCTCCAGTCCAGCACACTTTCCCAAGGAACACAGGGTATTTTTATGTGCCCACAGCAGCCAGAATTCAGTGCAGAGCATATCAGACGAGGACAGGGTTCCAGATGAGGCAATTTGAATCCCCTCCTCTCAGGAGAGCACTTGCACCAGCAGGGAAGTGAGCCTGGTAACTGGCCCCATGGCCAGGATTTGTGAGAACAGTTCTAACACTCCTTGCAACCTCTTTCTCTCAGAAAACAAGGAATGATTCATGAGCCAAATTTTAGGTTGTGTGTGTTCCTTTTTGCTTTCACATTTTTAAAAAACAATGTGCCCTTCTGCAGAGAACAGTGCACACTGCCCTGTAGGCCCTGCTCCTCTTCCCAGCGGGAGGCAAGCAGATGTGGCTTTTCAGGACACTGTGTACAAAACGATCAAGTTAGAATGACAAAGGGAGAGAATGAAGATAAAAGCTGAATAAAGGAGAACCTTTTCAACCAAGAGATTCTGAGATAAAGATTACTATTCTCCTGGAATTTTAATGAGTTGGTCTCACCACTGACCCCTGGAAAATGTCAAAGTCCACATTTGCGTGGGAATGGAAGGACTCATGTTTGTCAGCCACAGCTTGTCGCACTGAGACTGCTGTGCTACTGAGCTCTCTTTCCTCTTTCTCTCCCTCTCTGCGCACACAATTCTTTCCCCCCTTGGGTATTATCAGATCTCATTTTTTTATCTGAAGCTGGACAGCTAACAACAGAGTTGGAAAATGTGACCATGTTAGTGTTTACAAGAGGTCCTGTGCTGCATTAACACAAATATGGGCCAGCTAAAGACCCATAGTGAGGTGCAAATCAGGGCACGAGAGTTACCATTTCATTCTTTAATGGGACATTTTAATGCTATTTAAAAAGAGTTTATCACACACAAAAATTTGTTATGCCTTGTTCATAATCAAATGAAACAAAAGGTGTAGAAAAAACTAAAGATCTATGCTAATGTGCCGGCCAGGGTCGCCTCTGCGTGTGCCATTCGTTCTGAGTGTACCAGTTGACCACTTCATCCGAGTGTATGAAGAGCAGCGGAATGAGCCCTTCAAACAGGCAACAAACAGGATATTGAAATAACTGAAACTATCCATTGCCTGTTTCCAAGCAGTCATCAGAGCTTTGCTGTATAATAGGATATTAATAAGAACACATGTAGAAACTGTCCCAGGGGCTGGCTCCTGGGTTTGCAGTACCCAGCAGTGGGTCACTACACTAACCTCTCTGTTGAAATACCCACTATCTCTTATTCTCTCTCCACCTCTTTTTATATTTTGCTTTTATTTCACTCTTTGAAGCCTTCTTAATGAAGATTTTACAAGCATAGTAAGGATGCTATGAAGAGTCAGGGTGTTTAAAAATAACTTTTAAAAGCCTGCTTTCACACACATTTGCATTTAATGCAGACAAAATTAGCAGCAGTAATAGCTACATGTAAACGCAAGGGGGTCACCCATCCACAGCTGCCTCTGAGGGGCTCAGGAGTCCATGTGGCCGAGGGAACCTCCGTCACAGGTGATACCCAGCGCTAGCTCTGTCTGAACAGTGTGCTGTGACCCCAGGTAATGCTCTCCACCAGCTGAAGAGGGAAAGAAGCCAGAGAGCCAGGCAGCCTGGGGACACTGCGGGGTCCTTGAGACAGAGCAACCCGAGAAGAGAACTCCCGTGACTCAGGGACCTGCAGGGAGATGCGAGCAAAGCTAGAAAGCAGTCTGCACTGTCCCACTAACATTAAGACCAAGAAGATAACATCATGTTTGAAGAATAAAATATACCCCCAGCCAATCCCCGCCAGCCACCGCACTCCCTGGACAGAAGCTGTGGCTTGCAGGGGGTCACGCAAATGATTTAAAGGGAGTGAGGTCTCCACCTGCTAACTGAGCATCACTTCAAGAGATCTCTGACAAGGAATAGACCCAGAATTAAAACAACAAAGAACCTGTAGGCACAAAAGCCAGCACCCCTCAACCTCACTCTTGGGGGACAGTCACAGCGCTCCATACTAGAGTGGAAAGCTTTCCAGACTTACCTGTGTCTCTTATGTTACAGAAGAGCTGAGACAGAGAAGACAGAAGTGATTTGCGCAAGATGTAAGACCAAACCAAACCCAGAACCCACCTCCTAACTTGTAAGCCAAATATTTTCCCGTAATATGCTGATTCTTCTGGGTTAGAAATGTTTAAAACCAAAACTGAACGAAGTGAATTTGAAGCTCTAATTGGCTTTATGAAGTGATTCACGAGTTGGGCAGCATCCCCTCTACAGAGATGCTCCTGGTTTTTAAGGACAGGACGACGAAGTCATACACAGAACAAAGGATTGTTTAGAGTGAGGTCACCTTCATCTGAGGACAAAAGGGTCTTATTAGGCAGGTTCCTTTTGATGGAGGAGACACAGGTGACAGGTTATTTTACGGGGGCTGACCAGGGAATTCTGGACTGACTACTATTCCTGCAGGAAGTTGAAATTGCAATTGGGTTATGTATTAAGCATTTGGTGACTTGGCTGAGCAGAAGTGATCCCATATGGGGCCTTTGTTCTTTGTTTTAACAGAAATAAAATCAGTCTTGGCCTCATGCCTGCCTACTGACGATCCCTGTCACCTAAGGAGCAGGGGAGGCCCTAGTCTCCCAATAGCATGAATCTTCCCCCTTCCTAGTCCTAAACTCTCTAGGACCCTGTGACTCACAGGGATCAAGGGTTATACAGAGATTTCTGGTGCTAGGAAAGGCCCACCATACAATAATGCCAATACCAGATGTGTACCCCACCCTCCCACTACACATTCCCAATTGCATATAAGGTATGGAAAGTCTTTGCTGTAACAATGTCTAAATAATACTTTCTGGATTATACATAATTCTGGATTACATAGATCCCTACTAACAGAACTTTAAGACATTTAAAAATGCATCCAATCAACTGAACACTGTGAATCACCTGAGACCTCCTAGAGAGTAAGCTGTGTGAACTAGAGCATCAGACTTCCTGTCTCCTCAATGTCCCCACAGGTCCGTTTATGCCCCGCGCCATCTTCTGGGCTCATGCATCAGCCTTCCCAGCCCTCCCCTCATGGCTGTAAACACATGGCCTCTGTGATATTTGCTGACAGAGCATAAAAGTTCCCTAACTGCTCATCCATCCCATATCTCTATGCAGGGGCACCAGGGGCCCAGAAGCCTAGGCTTAGATCTGTCAACCTCATCGCCAAGCTCCTTGGACCTGTTTCATAGTATATCCCACCAAACAACTCCTGCAGTTATTTCAAACATGTAGGAAATTTTTTCTGTTATCATTGGCTCTTTCTTATCATCTTATTAGTCTGTATTTCTTTCATTTTGCAGGTTAAGTTCCTTGCATTATAGGATTTTTTTCTTTCCTATAAATCAACCCTAAACAAAAGGGGTAGTTATTGGTCTCCTGTTCAGACTCTGTATACCCAAAGTGGCCAGGCGATTCTGTTTTGGGAGAAACATAAAAATAAAAGAAACAAACAAAAAACTGACCCTTGGATTCTGGACTTAAAAGAGAAGGGAAAACTTGAGAGTGAGGATATTTTCTCAATTCAAGCTCAAATCAAGAGAAATAAGAGCAGGTTTCTCAGTAAGTCAAGGGGTCATGGACAGAGAATGACCTGACTGTAGAGGCTTAAACACAAATACCCGGACTGAGATTTCACAGATATATGCAGACTGAGATGTATTTCAAATGGAAAAGGCCAGAACTCAGCTCCGCTCCTATACATCTGAGCTGCCTACACATGTGGATTACTGATCGGCTTAAACATAATTTATATCCTGATCTGCCTTACTGGGTCTGAGGATGGCGACATTATGACCTACCGGAAAGTGGGCTTAGGGAGGTGGGGCGTAGGGCACGGTGCTGATTTCCACCTTTAAAAGTAGAGCTTAAATCTCTATCACATGGAAATGAAATGAAACTGCCAGACGTTCCAAGGTGATCACATAAGCAGAGGCCAAGCGAGCCACCCCTTGTGGGGCAGATGTCGGCCGCGTATCAACGCCAAGGCTGAGAGATGCTGCCACGAAGGGGCAGCCGCTCCAATGGACTTTGAAGAAACATTCATAATATACCCAAAAAAGGACTGCTCGTTAGTGTCACTGCTCACTAAAATGAGTTCACTGAGTTGTGTTTTTTTTTAATCTCCCTGGCTGTGAAATGCGGACATGTGTTTTGATGCTGACATCTTTACTGCCAAGACGCTGCTCTGTCCTGCCCGCCACTGACTGGCCATGCTGAGGGCTGCCCTGCATGGGCATCATGCCACAAAAGGGCAGGCTGAGAGCGTGGGGATGGTCACGGTTTCTCTCAGAAGCTTGGCACAGTGAAGGGACTGTTTCACCAAAAGGGTTGGTCATTAGAAACATGAGATGGGAAGCATATAACACTACAAAATAGTTCAATGTAAGGTAAAAGTACCTGAATTTTGTCTAATTTCTAGAATCATATATTAGATATAAAGAGACCCAAGACAAAAAATGTGAATTTTCAGATCTTTAAACCCAGGAAGGGAAAACTATTTCCCTGTAAACTGGGCCAGCCCTGGAAACTGACACTGAGCCAGAATCTGGGACGTTCCTAAAACAAAACACTTTGGGTGGGATTAGAAGATATATTTTAAATACTGTTTTCTGTTTCAAGATTTAAAATACTGAAATAATTTTTATTTTTGCATGTTTTCCTCAAATTCTTATCCATACGAACATAAATATTAAGTAAAAAAAATCCATCATATTAATGTGCCATAATTTACACAACCATTCT
The DNA here is from genome assembly GCA_032199065.1 of Smutsia gigantea. Taxonomy (NCBI): domain Eukaryota; kingdom Metazoa; phylum Chordata; class Mammalia; order Pholidota; family Manidae; genus Smutsia; species Smutsia gigantea. Next base: position 32,459 of record JAVSCE010000755.1, on the reverse strand, counting down.
AGAAATGAAGTACCATTTAAGTTGTCAACAGTTATTCAACTCTTGGAAAGGGTGACAATTTGGGTTTGTTTCAGAGGTTTTCAGCATGGACAAAGGTTAGGCGAGCAGGTTTGCCTGGATTCAGTGAACCATCTATTCCAGCAGGCCATAGAGGGGTCCTACAGCTGCCTGCCATTTGTGTTTCACCTGTGTTTCTATAGCTCAGCTTTTCTCAAGGACACTGGGGAGGCTCAAATCATTTGTAAGTTTTGTTGCATGTAAACTACTACTAATATTAAAGTCCGAAATGTTGAGAAATCCTTTTTAGAAAAGCACATAACTGAAGATTATCCTGTGACATGCCTTGAAAATTACATTCCCATGTACAACTTGAATGGGAAAGAAAGGTATGGGTACATGCAGTGAGGTATTGCACATCAAGTGGTTTTTCACACATAACACAACTAAAAAGATGCTTAGGAACGGACAGCACCACCCCGATTTCTGCCCTTCTGGCCTGGTGGGTGTCCCCCTGGGATTGTTGGTTTCCACTTTAGAGCAGGGATGTGTCTCCTATGCAGAGCTCTAGAAAATTCACCAGGAAATACCCTGGCTGCAGTAATAAGGAGCAGTGAGCATAGAGTGTCTCCAAGGATCTCCAGACCTTCACTGTTTTCAGTCAATTAGGAAAAAGAAATGGGGCAAGAGAGTTGGAGTCACCATTAAAATAGGTTCTTTCTAATATTGGACAGCCACAACATCTCTTTTTCTCAAGACCAGAAAATAGCGTAAGTGTAAGAAAACATTTAAGATGTGGTTGTAGTTTTCAAACCTGACAGAACACTAGAATCATTTGGAGAGGTTTCTTTTTGTTGTTGTTGTTTTTTTAATACCAATTCCTGGATCCCAAAACAGAGATTCTGACTTAATTGATCTGAGGTCAGACCTGGGCATTCAGAAATTTAGAAGTTCCACAATGATGCTAATGTGCAATAATATTTGAAAACCACTGAGATGGTGAACCCAGTAAGTCAGCAGCAGCATTAATAGGACCAGGTCACTGACCTTTAATAAGTAAAATACTTTCCTGCCTTAAGATCTGCAGTCAAACTAAATGCTTCTAAATCTGAAGTGGCAACTTAAGCTCATAGAAAACAGAGAATTACAAGATTCAACAGAACCTTTTTGATGAAGTATCCATTAGGGAGGATTACTGCTTTAGAAAGGTTTAGGCTAAAATTGGTTACTTGAGACACCAAAAGGTAGTTTCTAATTGGATTGTTTCTCCAAATTTTCTCTCTGATTGTGGAGGGGAGGAAAAAATTATTTTTACCTCCATCCCTCTAGGTTGTCTTCAAGGGCCCCATAAACTAAACTGATGAAAGATTAATAAGAGAAAACAAACAGAAGTACATCACATCGACAGGTGGGCCCCACATACACAGAGGAGCAGTCAAACGAGGAACTCAAAGGGTGGTTAGAACCTGGGCTTCGAAGCATTTTAACCAAAGAACAAAAATTTTTTTAGAGAAGTTACAAGACAAAAGAAAGGACTCTGAGTTTCTAAGGATGGAAAATTATGGGAAGGCAAATATATGGGGACTAATGGCACCTCAGGGCGAGTCTTAGAAGGTTCATTACACAGCTTTCCCTGGTGCCATATCTGAGCGGCTACGAGTCCAGCGGTGTCTCTGGTGATTAACTTCTTTCTAAATGGCAGAGAAGGGAGGGACGACACCTTTACAAATGCATGTCCTGCTTTTAGGCAAATGGAAGGCAGAGAGCTTTTCCTGTATATGCTGCTTCTCAAATGTCTTCAGCTCAAAATAATCCTTATGCCAAAGTGGAATATTATGAGGTGACATATTCTGCTACCCTTAAATTTCTCATCTCTCATTGTTCCTAAATGGGACAAAAATCTATTGCTGTGATTCATTTATGCTTTGGATTCCAATAGAGTCCAGCAATAAAACAAATAAGATTCCAGCTTTAAAGGTCATAGTAAGCATCTGTGAAGAAATAATGCCCAAATCTTGAAACTTGAGCACAAAGAGGACTCGTGTCCTTTCAGCCGTGCGGGAGCATGAACCGACAGAGGCACCCATGGGCTCTTTAATGATGCTGGGGGGTGGGGGGGGTGCAGTGTTTGACTTGCCATTTGTTTTGTTATCACAGCCAAGAGTCTGTGAGGTCATGTGTCAAGTCTGGTGGACATACCAGTTTCTTTCCAATAATAAGGATCATCTCGAGGTTATGGTTTTATGGCCCTGTAAGATATTAGCCATTTTTGGCTCTTAGTATATTTATCTCAGTACAACTTCCTGAGGGACTAACTAACTACTTTTCTTCTAATTATCTTCAGAACCAGACTTATTATACTGGTTTCCTCAATAAAGAGTTAAATAAATCTTTGCCACATGTTTATGTTTGTCACATGTATGAAAGTCAGGATTTAAATTTTTTGAAAATTATACTTCAACAGTTAGTGGCATTTTTCTTTAAAGTTTCTTCTATCTCAGCAACTTTCCCAATTCAGTGTAAATATCAGCATTATATGAGGCATGGATGCATAGGGAGTTAAAATACAACAGACCACAGAAAGTTGAAAAAGAAATACATAACTGTGCCTGTAGCTGCTCTAACATGTACTTTTACACTCAGATGTGGAGAAATTATATTTTTTATTGAATTCAACTTAAAATCACAAGCTTTGATTTGCTCTCAGTAGGTGAAAACAGTCTTGCCACTTCAAGTCAACTAAGTATTTTTCAGTTGAAAACAATCGTTTGGGAAATTATTCAGTCTATTTAGGGCTTAAATTGTCAACCTAAAGTTCAGTCACCTCAGCAAAGGCTTTCTGAAGCATCAAACATCTCTTTCCCTCTTACCTGGGTCATTGTGGGATGAAGGGAAAACTTATTCCATACCACAGATACGAGGAAGGCATTTCTAGTCCAGATCCATGTTCTGAGACATCAATGGATTTAGTTCAGTTCACTTCTGGTCACACCAAAGAGTTTAAGAGCATCCCGGGGGCCCCACTGTGAAATATCTGAGGTCCACCTTTCGCCCTGTCTCAGACCTCTGTGGCTTCCCCATGTGCTCAGTGTCTGCACTGACCTCACTAGGATATCCAAGAATTTCTGAATCTTCTCCTCTCTAAACTTACTACAGGGAAATGGCAATATTCAGAACATTGCTCTACCTAAAAACTCCCAAGTCAGCATTGGAAGCCAATTCCTCCAAGAATTGCAGGTGGAAGGGATATATGGACCTTCTGCCCTTGGACTTCTTTGGCATTTCTCCAGCCCCACCAGGACAGGCCTCAGCATTCTTGTTGTCCTCACTCTATGTACCTCCTTTCCTGGCTCCAAATGGGGCTCTGTGTCCTCCCTCCCTGGCCAAAAAACTATTCTTACATCTTCCGGTTCCTCCAATTAACTTTTACAAAATCTCAGCTCTGAACCTCCAACTTCAAGTCCTTAGAACCCAAGACATATTTTCTTTCTACCAAAAGCCTGAATCTTATAAGAATCACACACAAAGATCTTGACTTCCAAGCCACTTTTTTTCCAAATATATCCCAAGCGCATGGAAGGTGAGGAAATAGGAACGAACATCATCTTTTTTCTCAGCTGGACTCACTCTTCCCCAAGCCTCAGTGGATTGTGATCTTTGGAAAGAAAGAATTAACTGAGATTTGAAAAGAAAAATATTTGAAGATAAATCCTATTTCATCTGTGAACTCCTAACATAATTGAGGTTCACCTCTCATTCTGAGCTTTGATAGAAAAAGTAGCAAATACCGGTAAGGAATGTGCAACTCATAGAAAGCACGAAGATTAACTTGCACGCCCTCTCCTCTGCATTTCCCCCTTTCCTTCCTTCCAACATCTGCCCTTCATCTTTGTTATTGTAACTCCTACTCTTACATTTATGAATTCATTTATCTGAGTTGTCTTTCTTGATGAGTCTAAAGATTTATCAATTTTATCTTTTCAAAGAATCAGCTTTTAGTTTCACTGAACCTTTTATTGTGTTTTTTTAGTTCACCATTTATTTCTGCTCTGTCTTTATTATTTTCTTCCTTTTACCAAGTTTGGACTTTGTTCTTTTTCTATTTCCTTTAGCTGTACAGTTAGATTGCTTATTTGAAATATTTCTTGTTGCTTGAGGAGGTAGGTCTATAACACTATAAACTTCTCTCTTAGAACTGCTTTTGCTGTATCCCAAAGATTTCTGCATTGTTGCATTTCTATTCTCATTATTTTCCAAGTATTTTTTTATTTCCTCCTTAATGTCTTATTTATCCATTAGTTGTTTAATTGGTATCATGCTGGTTAGTCTCCAGGATTTTGTGTTTTCTTCCAGTATTTTTTCTGGTAATGGATTTCTCCAGTTTCATAGTGCTGTGATCAGAAAAGATGCTGGTATGATTTCAATCTTCCTAAGTTTATTAAGACCTGTTTTGCAGCCTAACACAATCTATCCTGGAGAATGTTCAGTATGCACTTGAAAAGAATGAGCATTCTGTTGTTTGGGGATGTAATATCCTAGTACATGTCCATTAGGTCCATTAGTTCTAGTGTGTTGTTCAAAGCCACTGTTTCCTTATTGATTTTCTGTTTGGATGTTCTATCCATTGATGAAGTGGGGTGTTAAAGTCCCCTGCTATTACTGTATTACTGTCAATTTCTCCCTTCATGTCTGTTCATATTTAATTATGTATTTAGGTGTTCATCTTTTGGGTGTACAAGAATTTAAAATTGTGGTACATTCTTGCTAGATTGAGCCCTTAAACATTATATAGAGTCATCATCTCTTGTTACAGCCCTTGTTTTAATGTCTATTTGGTCTGATATAAGTACTGCTGCCCCAGCTTTTGATATTGTGTTTCTGTTTGCATGGAATGTCCTTCTCCATCCCTTCAGTTTCAGCCCGTGTGTGTCTTTAGGTCTGAAGTGAGTCTCTCATAGGCAGTTTGATTTGTTTATCTATTCAGTCACTCTATGGCTTTTGATTAGAGCATTTAATCCATTTACATTTAAGGTAATTATTGATAGGTACGGACTTACTGCCATTCATTAAATGTGTTTTGGTTGTTTTTGTCATTCTTCTCTGGTCCTTTCATCTTCTCTTGCTCTCTTCCCTGTGTGTGATGACTTTATTTAGTGTTGTGGTTCACTTCCTTTCTCTTTATTTTTTGTGCATCTACTACAGGTTTTTGGTTTGTGGTTACCATGAGGTTTATATATGACATCTTACGTATCTAGCAGTCTATGTTAAGTCAATGGTCACTTAGGTTCAAGCTCCCCCTCCTCCATCGCGCATGTATAGTGAGGGGCTCCATCACTAATTTAAGATCTTCAGGAATTCATTTAACTTCTCAGAGTCTCAGTTTCCTAATCTGTAAAATAATGATAATATTCTACTTCATAAAATAGTTATGAGCATAATAGGAAAATAGAAGATAATAAATCTGGAAGTAATTTATGAAACTATAAGTTTATATGAGTTAAATGAATAGTTATTATTAAATAATTTTGATACTTGATTGAAATAACCAGACTTTTGACATCAGATATAAAACAAGAAATTACTAATCTTCATCATAACAATACCATCTGCCCCGTCTCATTAATAGTTGAGCAGTAAGAATATATAAAATATGATCAGACATTTTGAGATAATATGTAGTTTATGTCATTCCATATGTATCTATAATTTTGCTGTATAGGATGCTTATAGCCTAAATTTTAAGACCCTCAACTAATAAATTGAAATCAAGTTGTAAAGACTGAAAATGAAAGGGATAATGTGCTGTCATGATGGAGTGGGCTAATCTGTGTTCCCGAAAGAGTTATGTCCACATCCTGGCCCTTGATCCTCTGCATGTGACTTCATTTGGGAACAGATTCATTAAATTAAGGGTCCTGAGTCATGATCATTCAGGATCTAAGGTGGGTCCTAAATCCATGATATGTCCTCAGACAAGCAAAGGGAGGTTGGAGACATAGAGAGAAAGGACCTGTGACGGTCTCCGAGGTCACAGGGCGGGGCTGCACCGCACAAGACAGGCAGGACTCTTGTCTCTCCCTCTGTGGTCTGCCTGCTGACTCATGATTCCACAGGGCGGGGCTGCACCGCACAGGACAGGCAGGACTCTTGTCTCTCCCTCTGTGGTCTGCCTGCTGACTCATGATTCCACAGGGCGGGGCTGCACCGCACAGGACAGGCAGGACTCTTGTCTCTCCCTCTGTGGTCTGCCTGCTGACTCATGATTCCAGGCTTCTCATCTCCAGAACTATGAGAGAACAGGTTTCTGCTGTCAAACCACCGAATTTGTGGTACTTAGTTATAGCAGCTTTGGGAGACAAGTAACATGGTATACTTTCATGTTGTTTCACCTAAGTATTAGCATAAATTTGAAAGAGCTGTATGAAAAATTGCAAAAGAAGCACTTACACCTGCAGGAATATCATCTGTGCAACAGTGAAGTTTTTCTTATCCCGAAAGCTCTGTCTCAGGGCAGAAAGACTGCAGTGAAGGTTTGTAATTAGAATGGTGGGTACTTAGAGAAAGAACGTGTTTAAAGGAAGGAACATTAAAATTAAGGCTTTTGGAGAATTTTAAGATAAGGGGAAAAAAATAAAACTTTGATCAAGAGAAAAGAGGGGGTGAGTACACTTTTATGACACTGAGATTTGTGCTATTAATAGACAATGTTAATAGCATAGGTTTTGAATGTGGGTAAGCCTGTCTTTAAAACGTTAAATAGATTTTTTTTAACAGGTACACAATTTTAAGTATAAAAGAGAAAGCTTTTGGCATAGTTGTACAATGAAAACTTTTCATTCAGCCATGTTCAACATATGCAAGATTTTGGGTGGGGAAAATTAACAATTTAAGTAAAAATAAGTGTTTACCATGAAGATTTAAAAGCATATTCAAAAAGCAAGTTTTATTGGAAACCACTGACACACACAAAAAGCAAAACATAACTGTGAGGATAGTTATGTCAAAAGGCAAGAAGCAATATTCAAAGGAAATAAGACCATGGGAACAGAAAATCATTGATCCTCTATTCCCACAGTCAGCAGAGCCTCACATATGCCCATAATACTGTGGGTCTGAAGGACTGTCTCCTCACATTCTGGTCTATCCCAGAAAAATGTCAGGCAAAGGATGGCCTCTAGCCAGATGCCACAAGGGACAAGTAGACTTTGGCAAGTAAGCAGAAAAGGATGAAACTGAGCTGGTTTAACAAAGCTTTCTGAGGCCACAAGAAGGAATTCCCAGATGGTGACTTAACCAGTCACTTCTTTTCTCCATGTAGAAGGACACCGGTTAGAGAAATACAGTGAAGATTATCTACCAGAAGAGGAAACATAAGATGGACTCACTGAGTTAAGTCTCTGTTCCTTTTTTCAGTGACAACTAGAGACCAGGAGAGTGGGAGATGAGGGAGCGGGGACAAGGGAGGAAGGATCATAACATCTATAACTGAGGGTTAAGCAAGTAGCTTTATCTTATTGTTCATAAGTGCAGAGGAGAGATATGCCACAGAGCTGGAAACATGATTTCTTGAGGGGCAAAGTTTTTTCCATTAAAAGATTTTTCAATTGCAAATAAGGCAATTAATACTATTCAATTTGACAAAGCACTGGACCCAGTTGATTTGCATAATTCATGAGGAAATAAAACAGTAGCAAGGGAAACACAGAAGCCTTTGGTAAAACGAATGATAGCTCAGCAAGAGAAAAAAAGGGAACAATCACATTTGAGTCACTAATAAGCATTCTGAGATACAGCAAATGAAAATCATTTAAAGAACTAGCTTCCCAACCTTAATTACTAAGCACAAAACTAAAGATTCTCTCAAATCTATGCATTTGTGATTTACCTAAAGAGCTGGTCTGAATTTAGGAATTTAAAATTTACTTTTATTCAAGCTTCAGGAAAGCACAATTTTACTGCACATCACCTAACAAACAACTCACTGTGGTGTCCCCAATCATCGTGGATACCAAAAGTGATACAGCATTTCACAAGCTGATAAAAAAGTCAAGTCAACACACATGAATAGTACTGCTTAAAAACATTTTTTAACAGAATATGTTTCCTTTTTCTCTCACCGAAACACTTACAACCATTCATACAGCTAGTCACTTCCTGTGAAGTGTGGTAAGGCTGTGATCCCACACCTCACTCCACACACAGACCTTCCACCTCTGCCTTTGCTTGCCGCCCCCCACGGGTTCCAGGGCTTCTGTGTCAGTCCCTGTGAAGTTGTAGGGACGAACCTCAGCCTCATCCTGCCTGTGCAGCTGCCATTTCTGATCCAGCAAGGCATGAAGAGCACAGGGGCCCTTTATGTAAGCTCTGCCAACTGCATTCTAACGTGGAGATGAACACTTCAAAAGCACAAATATGTATGACCGCAGCATGTGCGTGGGAATTTTTAGGATTCGAGCAGAGCACATGCAGCCACAGGAAAACAGGCCACCAGGGCCAGGCACTTGGTCCAGTTAGAAGGCAGCATGAAGGGGACGCCTATGGAGACAAGCACAGGTTTAGTTAAAGAAACACAGAGCCAGACCTATCAGATAATTTAGTGGAGTCAGACAAAACAAAAGAAAAACACACTTAACGGTCCCTCCGTTCAAATCACAAGTCTGGAAATCGTGCCATCTGAAAGATATCCCAGGGCAGACAGCCCTTTAGAGAGTGAGCATGCACTCAGCAGACAGACACCTGGAGAGCCCCCTTGGCTCTGAGAGTCAGTGGTTCTGATTTTCTTATTTAAAGTCAAGGTCATGTTCAGACACTATGAACTGTGACTATGTCACCCACTTCAGGTTATTTTGCCAATGACCTGAGTGGATGGTTGAAGCTCCTCAAATAAAACTTAAAACTTCTCTTAATCTTTCAAATTTTAGAACTCAGATAAGAGAGTATAGGACTGAATCCTCTAGAGAGGATTACATATAATACTATAGTTCTTACCTATTATTAAAAATCCCCCCAAGAAATGTTTTATAAAATATCCTTTGACAACATATTGCTACATTGTGATAAATATAAAATTCACCCCTGAATTGGCATAAACAATGAACTAAGTATTTTATTTCAATTTCACTCAAGCAAGAAAAGAGGTATAGTAATCCTATGAGATTAAATTTTGCTGCATTAACCAACAATCCCCAAATCTCAGTAGCCTAAATATAACAAGGATTTATTTCTCTTGCACACAAGGTCTCAAAAGTCCTTCAACAAATTGAATTTTATTAAGATCTATTTTCAATTTCTTAAACTCATGTAGAAAGTGAAATATGGTAGAAAGAAGGTGGATTTAATGTCAGAAGAACTGAGTTCCAGTCCCAGCTTCACCAAATACAGATGTAATACTGAGCAAAATATTTAACTTTCCCAAGCCCACTCCTCCCAGTGAAAAGTGGGGCTCATGTTAGGACTGGCTCTTGTCCGTGAAAGTAAAATAATAAATGTGGAAAACATTTTATAAACTCTAAAATAGTTCTACCTCAGATACAGAAGCACTCTACAAGATAGCTACAACTTTACTCTATTGACAATATCCTCAACTTTATTGTTCATTTATTTTTCTATCTCACCTTTCTAGCAAAGTCCCAACTTGATCAATTCAATTGTTTATTCTTCATCAAATTGCTGAGTGCTGCCAGAGAAAAAACATACAGAGCCAAGCTTCTACTTGGCTTCATTGCTTCTAAGACTGATTCAAGGTTTTCAACCTCAGCTGGGCGTTAGGGCTTCTTGTCAATCTTAGATTTCCTTGGTCAGCTCCCCTTCTACACTCCACAGAAGCTGTGTCTATGCCTTCCATGTTTTCACCACGCTTATTTCTAACTCCTGTCCCAGACTCCAAGTAGGTGACCTGACGAATCTCAAAAAGAAAAGCAATCAGATAGGAATCCCCTCAAGCTCTGACACCAAACCTCACATAAACTCCTCCTTTTCTCCCTCCTTGTTGTCCCCACATGAATCCTGTCTGTCGAGGTACTGCCTTCACTACTCTCTGCTTCTCACACCTCCTTAGATTCCCAGGGACCTAAGCCCATCAGTTTTCCACTCTGTTACTCTTTGAGCCCAGTGAGCTCTCCATTTCTAAGCAGTCTGACCATCAGCATTTAGCTGGGATCAGGTATCTCCCTCTGCCCCACTGCCCCTCCAGTTACTAGCCTGACCTCATCTCCTCCACTCTGGATCACACACTCACACCCCTTCTTGTTGATAAATACAACAGGTGATTTGCAGGTCTCTGTTCATGTATCTGGAGCACCCGACACTCATGAACATGCCTTCCTTCCTTAAGGCTCTCTTCCCACGGCTCCAGGACACTGCATGCTCTCCATCCCTCCCTTCCCACGATTCCAGGATGTTGCACACTCTCCATTTCTTCCCTTCTCTGGCTTCTCCACTAGGTCATCTTTTCAAACTAGCTTAGATGCCTGCTCTGTACACTTTCTTGTCCCTCAGGAGTCCGTCTTGTCCTTTGACTTTTCCCACCCTCCCAGTTTTCACTTAATAACTTCAGGCACACACCTGGCTTCACATGTAAATTTTGGCTGATGATTTCTCCTGGGCTCCAGCCATATACCCTGCTGTCTCCTGACAGCTCCTCTCAGCGTGTCCCACAGGAGCTTCATATTCAACATTCCCCACCATCCACGGAGCCTGGACTACCTGCCTTTTCTGTTTTGATGTTTGGACTAAGGAGATAAAAGATAAGGAGGCTGCACCTCCAGACTCTTTGAAAATCTCTGCACGGTATGATAAGGGCTATGAGGAGGCATGCACCATGCACGTTGCCTCCTCTAGAAGCAACCTTGTAAGAGAGAGCACCACACTTAACAATGATGTGAAAGACTGCATTAGGCACACTCCGGGAGCCCATGACACTAAACACATTTGGAGAAAAGGCAATAGCGAGTGAAGAGTTTTGGAGGTTTCTGTTTTTCAATTACATCATTATTCTGATCTCCAAGACTGAACTCCCTCAGGAAATAGACTTTGATCAAAACCAAAAATAATCTATCACCTGAGTTGCCATAATATCACCTTATATAAGATTTAAATGTCAGATGTCACCTGAGCAAAATTACATACCTGCTCCTGAATTTTACATATATAAACATTTAATATATTTTATTGATTATATTATATATTCTTATCAGGAGCATATATAACATTAAATATATTACCAAGTTATAAGTAGCCATTCTTCAATGGAAAATCATGGAAATTTTCAGTAGGAATGATTTAACTGTTAGAAAAATGGTAACAGTCCTTGCCTGAATGTAAGACTATAATCTTAAAAATTACAGGAGCTTACAATTAGCACACATAATGTTGGGGGGGGGCCATGGGGAAGACAAGTAGTGATTCTATAGCATCTTACTACGCTGATGGACAGTGAATGTAATGGGGTATGTGGTGGGGACTTGATAATGGGGGCAGTCTAGTAACCATAATGTTGCTCATGTAACTGTACATTAATGATACCAAAAGAAAAAAAATTACAGGAGCTATTGAGATAATTCAAATATTCACCGTTTTTTTCTTTACCTGGACAGAAAATTTACAATTGAAGACTTACTTCCCTTTAGATGGATAACTCTGCCAGGCTTGGCTTAATATGCCCTTTGCCAACAGGGTTAATATTTGGACATTTTAGACCTAAGAGAAAAAGAACTACTGAGCTGATTTACAAAGATTCCACATCGGCAAGAAGCTGAGCATCCCTGAACCTCTCCTAGTCTCTCCCTCCTCCTCTGCATGTTTGTCTCCAGATGCAGTTGTTTCTAGACCTAGAAGTTCCCTGGTCTGGGAAGTTTGCGGCCTCCCCCAAGGCCTGATCAGATCAAGTTTGGAGGGAGACGGCATGTCCTGGGCTCCCTGACAGCCCACCTTTGAGCCTTCATCACAGAGCACCCTTTGTCCCAGAGATTCTCCTGTTCCCTAAGAAAACTTTCATTTTATGGCTTTGGAGGCTTTTCCTTAGCAAGGGCTTCCATGTGAGTTCCTCCTGTCTCAGCAAGCCTTGGATTCTTCCAATAACCTAAATGGGTCTGCCAATATGAGTCCAGCCAGCCAGCACTTTGGTTTTATCCTTTCCTGGCCTGAACCGGGATTGCAGCGGAGCCAGGGAACTCAGTTTCTGCCGATGGGACTATGTGATAGTAATTCTGGATTGGTTTAAGCCACTAAATTAGTGGTATTTATTAAAGCAACAATAGGGACCTAATACACTTAAGCTACATAACTTGTCTAAGGTCGTATAGCTGGTAAAGGACCTTCAGGCACATCAGACTCCAAAATCCACGTCTTCAACTATTATGCTACTGTGTTTCCAGGTAGGTCACAACACGGAAGCCGACTTGCCACGCTGTGTGGAGTTTTTAGAAGAGCATCCAGGTAAGAAGGACCCCGGCTGACATACACCACTCACTCCTCAGAATAAGACCCGTCTTTCCTCTTGTGCATCCTCCCTCAGTAAGTGTTGAAACACCAAAAAAGTGAGCTTTCTACTGTTTAAAGGCAGTTCTGAAAATAATTTTAGAGGGTCTGAGCCCACTTGAGCTCCAGGGAGGAACGAGGATATTTGCTAATTTCCACTCCAACATCAGGCAGATCTAGAGGAGTCCAGGGCTACTATCCTTAAAATAGAAATGCAACTTGTCATGTAGAGTTTCGGTAATAGCAATAGCTAAAACCAAAACAAATGACAGTAATGTGACTTTTCAAAAAATGTTAAGCCCATGAATGTTTTATAGGTGAGAGATTATTTCAAATATATTTAATGCAACTTACAATCATTCTATGAAATAGATATTATCCCAAATTATCTGAGACAAACTGAGATTCCAAAAGGTTAGGTAACTTGTCCAATGTCACACTGTTAGCATAAAATCTACATGAGACTAAATCAAGATTCCTAGCCTCTAGTTCCCAAGCTATTGCCATGGCAACCAGCTGCAGTTTTGAGGAAGCCAAGTGTGGCTGTTCAACGACTTCGCAGGTTGTCTTGAAATCAAATGAGATTTCACAAGGGGACATGTTGCATCAAAGTAAACCTGCCATCAAATATGCAGCATGAACTCTGCCTAAAACTGGCCTCATTCAATTGACACTAAGAGGGTGAGATCCTGTGAGGGCATCTCTTCACTGTTCAGGGTTACTCACAAATCCAGGATCACAAAGCAATTTTAGTTTTAGCACCCAGTTCTCTTTTAAAAACTCTGAAAATATATGTGCATCTTAACAGTGAAACCCAATATACACAGGGAATAAAAATAGTGGGAGAAGAAGCAGGAGGAATTGGGGGTGGCTTTCCTTTTAGAGTCCTGGCCCTCTCCACTCCTATGCACATCTGAACAGAGCCAGCACCTCCTCAGGGACGGTGGCCCCGAAGTGGGCGACAGATGCCCACATCCGGCAAAGGTCACTGGAAGCAGCTGTGCAGCCAACTGTGTTTATCCTCTCCCGGGGCTCCTTGCTCAGGGGAAGAAACGATGCAGACAGATGAAAAAATGCTGCCCTGGCACTTCTGAAACATGCTGAATTGCACTAGATAAAAAGCAACTAAATTTTTGGAGTCAATTCTCCAGAGAAAATATAACTCTCAGCCCTGGAAAATGGAGAGCGCTATCCAGCCAGCCCAGAGGAACTCTCCTGGCCAAATAAGGAATGACATTTGATAAGTATGTTCTGTGGACATTCGCTGAACAAGTGGAATAGTTTCCTATTCACTGTTGCTATCTCAGCAAAAGCCATAAAGGAAGGGAATTACAGCAATGGAAATTTCTAGAGAACAGAACTGGGTAGGATGCCTCATTAATGGGTCAGTCTGAAGAGCAGGGTTACAGCCCAGAGGAGGAAAGACTAATTCAGAAGGAGTTAATCCAAGCCTGTCAGCATATCCTGGGCCATCAGCCACTCCTGCTCTTTCCTGTGAGCAGCTCCCTGTATCAGCTGTCCACAAACTTTTGTGTCAGGCCACCTTTACATTCAGAAATTACTGAAGACCTGCAAAGAGCTTTGGCTATGTGGTTATATCAACTTACATTTAGTATTGGATATTATTTTAATACATTTATTAATTCATTTAAAAACAATACTAAAGCTGTTATATGTCAGTAAAACATGTATCTATGGGGAAAAAAACTATATCTTCCTAAACAACACAACAAAAAAATAGCAGGAAGAGTGTGGCATTGGCTAACATTTTGCAGATCTCTTTGATTTCTAGCATAATAGGAGACAGCAGGATTTCAGTATCTCCTTTTACATTCAGTCTGTTGCAGTATCGTATGGAAAACTCCACTGTGCACTCATGAGACAATCAAAAGAAATAACTATAAATAGTGTCTTAGTCTTATTATGATAATAGTTTTGAGTTTGTGCAACACTGAAAGAGCTGTTGGAACCCCCAGTGTTCCTGGATCATGCTTTGAGAACCACCATCCTACACTTGACCTTTATTCTGATTGGAATCAGAATTTCATTATCTCATGAGTCCAGCAGGGACCTGCAAAATCATGTGTACAATGTTTGAGCCCCAGAAAGTTACAGCTAGAAAGAACCTGGTGATCTAGTCCAGTGTTTTCACTCACCAAATAAATTCTTTCCATGTGCCATGCACTCTTCCAGTTCTAGAAATATAGCAGTGAATAAAGCAGAGTTATGGAATTTAAATATCAGAGACAGAGGTAACAAGAAAATCAATGAACAGAAAAAAATCAAGATAGTCTCAGACGGTAGCGAGCGGTCTAACTTTAACAGAAGCCTAAGTAACTGAGTGCTCTCGGGGCTGGAGTTGTGCAGAGATCTCATGACTTGCCTAAGGTTATTCATAGCTAGTTGATAAGAACTGAGACCAGAATGCAGTGCACCAGAGAGCAATCCTGAAATTATCTGGGATATTGGATAGTGCAAACAGCTTTTCAATTATAGAAAATCATCAAAGCAAGTTTTATTGATATTTCTCTCTAAATTACCTCACCTGACTTTTCTCATAGGATCTATTCACCAGGCAACCAACCCACATTTCTTTTAACGTGTCTCAAATACTTTGTAAAAACAAAAACAATAGATAGAAATAAATCTTTTAAATGTTGAACATTATATACAATCATGCCAGGGAAGAAAGGTCTTGTAACATAGACTGATACCCCCACAAAACCATGCCCAGGAAAAAGTTTGCTATATGCATAATTAGCCCAAAAGAGAACAAAGTGTATCTTGGTTATCTCCCACAAGTACTTTTCTTCATAATCCCATCTCCCCCAGCAATCCAATGCCCCACCATGAACCCTTGTGTGTGTGTGTGTGTGTGTGTGTGTGTGTGTGTGTGTGTGAGTGATAAAAGATTCCTTAATCTTCTTTGATAGCATAACACACTTATACAGAAAACTGCAGTTGGCTCAAACTAAACATTCCCACACAACCAGTGCTTAGATTGTGAAGCAGGTCCTACTACCAGCTCCCCAGAAGCTCCCTCTGAAATTTTTCCAGAAGATGCCAATCACTAAGGGTACACAATATCCTGGCTCTAACCTCATAGATTACTTCTTCTGTACTTAGTATAAGTGGAATGACATAGCATGAACCCTTTTTGTCTGGCTTCTTGAGCTCAACATTTTGTTAATGACATTCATTCGTATTGTTGCCTGACTGTGGATCATTTATTTTCATTGCTGTAAACACTCTCTCATTGTGTGAATATGCTGCAGGTCTCGTCCAGATGGACATTGCAGCTTTCACTTTGGGGCTATTACAGATAGTGCTGCTGTGGACACGCTCATTCATGTCCTTTAGTGAATGCATGTATAAGTTTCATTTTATATATACTTATATTTTTATATATTAAATATGTTTATTGAAATATGTTAATGTTTAAAAATTTTGGTCCTAAAATATACTTATGTTCATCCTTAGTAAATACTGTCAGTTTCTAAAGTCATTTACACTTTCACCAGCAGACTATGAGACATCCAGAAAATCCTTTTTTCTACTAAACTCGTAGGAGCCTATCACGTTCTCAGGCCATATCGGCCACCACTGACTTTGTAAGCAGCCCACAGAACAGTTTCCCACGGCTGCGGTGCCTGCCACGTTCACCATTCTAGGGTGCTGAGGTCCTGTTGTCACTTATTGGCTTTGTCACGTGCCTTAACCCTGAAAAGATTCTTAATGAGACGTCAAATATTCAATCAACCCAGTAGTAAAGAGAGACTTAAGGTCCTAGTTCCCAAACCATATGGTCAGATCTCTCCCCATGCTGAGTGATACTAAGGGAGGAGCCTCAGATACCAATTCTCGCTGCTCATGAGTTAGTAGAGCTTGTGAGGCAGCTCACGGTCTAGGCACGTAAACCTTCAAAAGTCACCAGCCCATTTCTCAGGCCATCTCTTCACTATGTCTTAGTCCTACTTGCACAGAGGCATTAAATGTCCAAGACCAGAGTTTATTGGGGGAGCAGACATGTGAACAATTTTAATACAATGTTATTACAGTTGTTGACAGAAGATATTTCTGTTTGCAGTGATGAGAGAAGGCTTCAGAGGGATGCAGAAGTTTTGCTTGGCCTGGAGTAGCTGAGAGCTTTCCAGTCAGAGAAGTGGAGGTCCACATCATGGGAAGAGAAAGAGCCAGAAAGAGGGGGAAACAATTATTCAGAAAAGTTTCCTTTGTAGCATTTCTTGTTTTTACTTCTGGGGCCCTTTTCCCCAATCTCATGATCCTCCCCTCCCATGCAGAATCAACGGTGATTCCCTTTCCTCCCCCAGGCACCCTCTAGATATGCCTTCCTGCCTGTATCTCTTCAATATGAGATTGCACAACTCCAGAGCAAAACCTTTACAATTCAGAAGAAAACAAGGAAACGGCATCACGGGGGTCACATTCTGCAGCAGCCCAGAGTCAAGCCAGGTCTCCCTCTTGAGACTCAAAGAATATGCAACTGAAATTACACTACTGACTATTCCTCAAGAAACACTCTCCCTTTGCTTTCTGTGATATTGTATAATCGAGTGATTCCTTTCCCACAATTTCCAAAAATGCCATTTCTGGCCTTCTACTCTCTTCCACCAAATGACAGCCAGCATATTCCAGATTCCCAGAGCCTCAGTCCTCAGCACTTTCTTTCTTGTACAATTTAAAACAATAATAACAATTTTTTTCTCATGCACTACCCCAGTGGCATTGGCACTCCTGACCCCCGAATCCCCACACCCTCCTGTTTCATGGATTCTCAGTCACTGTCCCGTATCAGTGGATGTCCACAGTCCTTTCGTTTGCCTCGGACACTTACTATACATCACCCATCCGGTTCATGTGTGCACACACATGCTCCTCCACTACCAGGAATTTCCCTGAGACAACTCCCCTACCTCTCATTTTTGGAGTCACCCCCAAGTCATTCTTCTACTTCAGTTACATATTCACCCATCTAGCTGATTCTTCTTGAATCTATGTTGTCTTCACCTTCCTTTGCTATCTCACCAGCAGGTGAGTGAGGTCGTGGGCAATTATAGGGACACTGACTATATGGTCATCCCTAATTTTCTGCACAGCACAATGGAGAAGAATGAGAGATAAGGAGACAATTTGTTATGGAGGTAAGTGGGAATCCCTCATTTTTTAAAATTAAGTCCAAACTCCAGTGCCTTAGCAATTATTAATAGCAGTGACCCACAGCATACCTCATGCCTCACAGATGATGTCACTTGTGTGTCTGGAGACCTGGACATTGACAGCCATCAGAAATTGGGAAATAATAAGGAAAACACACAAAAAAAATTTTAAGAGAAAAAACATTCCATAGTTAACATGTTGACATATTTCTTTTTACTCTGTGTTCTGTTTTTTACATACTTATCACTTAAGTAATTGGGATTATTTATAGTTTTATATCTGAAATTCTAAAATACTTAACATTAAAGCATAAACAGTTTCCCATCTTTGATAGCGTCATTTTGATTGATAGCATCAGAAAAGATTCCTAGAAATAGATTATTTTGTCAAAGTGTAGAAATATTTTAAATGCTATGTAGAATGTCAAATTTCTTTCCAAAAAGATTGAAATATTTAGAAGTAACACCAACATTATAAGAAAATGTCTGTATCACGATGTTACAAGCATAATCATTATTACTCACTATAAAGATTAAAGGCAAAATCCGAAAACTATTGTATATACATTTTATAACTGGGAAACCTGAGCATTTCCATATTCAGGTGATTCTCATTATTCTGGATACTTATTTTCTGTAAAGCCTCCACAAATTAGCAAATATGGAACCATTCTCCAGGGCCAATGCAGGGTTAGGGCCCTGGAAGCCTCAGCGGCTGACATTTTCACCCACGGATCAATACACATCTCGTCTTGCGCATGTCTCTGAAGATGTGGTATTTCTGCACACGCTGTTGACTGGTTTAAGTGAGCGCACGGCCAACAGGGCTGCCGGGCGGGCCTTGGAGAGGAGCTTCCCACACTCGCGTCTCTCCTGACTGCGCCTCGGGGCCTTCGCCCTGGGAGTCCTGAGGATGCCCCCACTCACAGACCCGGGCCCCCAGGACGCAGGAAGGACCCTGCGTGCTGGGCCTCCACGGGGCACGCAGACGGCAACCCTCTCAGCCCTGGAAGTGCTGCAGGGGTGCATTTGGGGGCACAAACACGTTTTCACAAGTAGGTGAGTTTGGAAATACAGAATCCATGAGTAATGAAGATGACTGTACTTATTTACCATTTTAACATCCTCTGTTTCAAATTCTCCATACTTTTCTGTTGGGGTCGTAGTGCATTTACTATGAATTTATGGGAATTTTTCATATTAGAATATTAATCTTTTCTTAGGCTTGGGACAAATATTTTATCAATTAATTAGTTCATTTTTTAATTTTATTCACTTAAATTTTCTTTATTCTTGTATAGATTCTGTCTTATTTTAATCATCTGTTTAGAGTCAATATTAGCATCTGGCACTAGTGGGGGGTTTTTCCTAAATAGCTTTTTCTAGTTTTTTGTCTAAATAGCAAATATTCCTGGTGATATTTATTCATTATACATTTTTTCAACAGTAAAAAATGTAACCCAAACGCCACGGCTCCTCTGGGACTCCTCCTGGAACCGCCGGCAGGTGTCTGTTAACTGAGAGAAACTGCTCGCTCGGCAGCACACTGATCCTGGGGCCCTGCCGGTCCCCACGAGGGCGCAAAAATCCCTTACACCCTGTCTCCCTCTTCGGGGACTTTGAGCCTTCTGTAGACGTTTCTTAGCAGTAGCTAAGACCCCGGGAGGTGGCCTTGTTTATTTTGCCTGAGCTCCTCGCTCAGGCGCCCCGGGACTGCCATGGGGGATGGGGGCGCGTCTGCCTCTGAGCGTCACCTTCACTCAGTTCTGCATGCCCATGTCGCATGCACCCCCTACTGCGGCTTGGTTGCATCCTGTGGAATTGCCCGCCACTCCCCGCATGTTTTCAGCTGGAGAATCAGCCCCGGTCGACTTCTGATTTCCTTCCCTCTGTGCCCTGGGGAAACAGGACTAACAGCGCTGCCTCCTCCTCAAGGTCCTGCCTGTCCTGAGCTGCTGAATTCCCTGCCCTGAGTGGCCCTTGCTCTGCTACAGCTTCATCTGCGGTGTTTCCACTGCAAATAGTCTGTTCTTTCCAGATGCACCGCCTGCCCCTCACCCAAGTGTGGTCCTTCCGAGCCGCAGGAGGCTGCGGCTCCAGGGGGTCTCTCCCAGCCCTTTGTGCTCCTCCTGCAGTCCCTCACGCCTGTCCTGTGGGGTCTGCCGCAGCGAAGAGCATCAGTCATTTCTGAGAATGGCAAACGAATGTCCCACCAAACTGTCCCACAGCCCAGCGGGTCTGCTGAGGCTCCTGACCCACAGCTGCCTCCTGCCCCCACAGCCACCTCCTGCCCTTGCATGCCGGCTCAGGTCCCTGTGTGCCAGGCAAGGCCTGTGTGCAGACGCCCACCTGTGAGCTCCACCGCCCAGGGCCGCGGGCAGAGGGAGGGTGCTGGGGGGAGTGGGAGGTAGGCGCTGGCAGCTCCCGCTCAGTATCTGCAGATGAGGACACATAAAGGGGCCAGGGGTGCCCTGGGGAACGGCGAGAGCGCGTCCCTCCTGTGACGCCCTCCTGGTGTGGGGCACAGTGGCGGGAGGTGCTGAAATACGGTGAGAACAGGTTCTCTCATCAGCATCGTGCTGTTATTCCCGATCATGCGGGGAGGTGCGAAGTCTGGGTAGAGGGGAGACATCGTCACAACACTGAGCAAACTCACATTCACTTTCTCCTCTCCTTCACGCTACGACCCTACAAAAACGTTTCATAGCAGATTAGTGATATCACCCATCTTGACAAGTAAAATGTGGATTGTATCACTGGCCATTTTTTCTTCGGAGGTTTTCTTTGTGTTTCCAGGAATCCTAAGGTCCTTAAAACCTCAGCGGATGAAGACCCGTCTCTTAGCTTTCCTGCTAGAAGCCAAGGCCCCATAGAGATGCACATGGGAACAGTTTCTCAACTCAGTGTTTTGATCGGAGTGTGAAGAAGTTAAAATACACTGCTTTGGGGTCAGTATAAACACAGAAACTCAGAAAGGAGCCAGAGATCAGGGCATAATGAAACAGAAGATCAAAAGCTGTTAGGGGACTAATCTTTTTGTATAGAATGTGGGTCCTCAACACAAGACTTGGAAGGAAAAGAATAGTTTGGGGTAGGTATGTTCTGCCGCCTTGAGATTCAAGGGTCTGGGAAGTGAAGCGCAGGACCCTGGAGCGCCACCCTCTGAGTTCTCACCATCGAGCCCAGAACAGTGTCCCGGGACTGCCTCTACCCCTCTTTCTGCCACCTGCCCCTCCCATGTCATCCAGTTCAGTGTGACCTCTAAGCCCCTCGTTTCACAGTAGAAGACATACTTATTCATATCCTTTATAGAATATGTCTTTCAGTAAATGTGAAACTCAACTGATAATTCAAATTCACTGCAAGTCCGTGATAATGGAATCAGTTTGAAGCCAATTTTCAGAGGCCTGCAAATATCTAAGCCAGAGCTTGTTCCAAGAAGCTGAGGGGAGACACCTTCCCAGGAAATCAGGCTATAAGACACATCCCCAAACACTCCAACCTTCTCAATCTTTTCCCATGCTTAGTCTTTATTTCTCTTTTCTGCTATGTAACTTTTTTCCCCTTAATGATTAACACACATTTCTTCTCCTTCTATACAGAATTTTTACCACAAATATATTTTCCCTGTCTCTTAAATTCTGTGCTCACCAGACTGTCTTGTGACTGGTTTGGTGACAACTGTTATCTATCCCCATGGGTGCTAAAATTTAGCTCATTGATTCACTCAGCAAATAACTTTTAGTGACTGGTATGTGCCAGACACCATTTGCGTTAGTTGAGGACAGAGGTGGATATATCCACAAGAAAGGGGCCATTTGAGTTTCTGTAGCCTCTCATTCCAGGATTTCATTTAATGTCATTATTATGAAATAAAACACAGCACCAGAAAAGTGCATAAAATGTGATAATAGCTTTTCACAAATAATTATAAAGCCAGCACCCAGTGTGATGAATAGCCTTTAAAAGGCCCCCAGCACCATATTCACACTTGTGTAGCCCCCTGACCTGCACAGGGGTTAGAACTAGCAACTAGCTTCCAATGAGTGTTCCAGCAGCCCAGCAACCCGGCGCCACCGCTGGAATCAGGCTTCTTGTACCTGACTTCCCTCCTGCTGGGTTCTCTCTCCCTCCCTCTCTGCCTCTTCTCACAGGTTTGCTTTGCTGGACAGGACCGTCCGGCCAACCGCCACAAGGACTGCATCGCCCCACCCTCCCTGGTGAGATGGGAGGAGGATCTTGTCCCAGTTGAACCCTGAGATGAATGCGGCCGACACCTCGATTCCTCCCATGAAAGAAGCTGAAGCTGAGGACTTGGTTAAGCTGTACTTCGATTCTGACTCACATAGGCTGTCAGATAATAAATTTATGTTGTTTTAAATCATTAAGCTTTGGAGTAATTTGTAATGTAGCAACAAACAATTAATATACCCAGTAAGCACAAGCATGTCAAAACTAGAACCTTGGCAGTGGCCCCAGGCACCCCAATCCGATCACAAACCCCTCTCTCTCCACCAGAGATAATCACCATTCTCACTTATGAGATAATCACTCTTCTTTATAGTCTTCCTTGCCATCTGTCAGTGAGCCCCTAATGACATGGTTCAGCTGGGTTTTAGAACTTTATGGGAATGAAATATCACTGTGTTATTCTTTCAACTCATTTCTTTTGGTTCACGTTATATTTGCAAGACAAATCAAGTTGCTGTGTCCCTAAGATTTATTCATTTCCATTGCTCTACAATAAATATACTTCTGTATGAATAAAATACAACTTCTTAGCCATCTTACTGCTGATGGGCATTTTGACTGTTTCAATTTGAGGCTGTTAACAATGGTACAACCAAGACTGAGGAACGTGTACAGGTTCCCTGAAGCACAGGCGCACACATCTGGTTACCTGTGAAACAGCCGGGTCACAGAAGGCACTCGCCCTCCCAGCATGACAGATGCCATGTGGCTTTCTGTTGTCAGAAGGGGTCCTACCAATGCCACCGTGAGTTTAAAGGGAGCAAGAGGAGGAAGAGAAGAGGGAAATGGCAGGAGCTACTCATTTATATTTTCTGGCAATAAAACTCTGTATGGCTAAAAAAATCCTTTTTTTCATAAACTGTTTTTTTTTTAACTGCCCACTATTATTAGTCCTCCAAATAATAACAGCTCCTCCTATAACTGGACACTCCCATGTGTTGAGGAATTCAAGCAAATTGAAGTTTACCAAGTATATTTATTAGTTATGGTCTCTTGAGAGTCAAACTATTCAGGCCCAAGACTCAAAACATTATATTCTGTAATCTTTTTATATTTTCAACCCCTCTAACTAAGCTTTATGCAGGCATTGTGTTATAGGATCTGTCCAAAATCAGGGAACACCGCCTCTATGTTTGTCCATGCTTCAGTTATGTAACTGTAATGAAATAGAAATTTCAGGACACTGTGGAAGACACCTACCAAAGAGCTTCAGACACCCTCTTTTTCCTTAACAAATATGACAAAATAATACATTCCTTTCTGCCCATTGCCAGTAGTTGGAAAAATGTAGTCCAAGCAATCAAGATCTCCAAATTGGCCCAAGAAAGGGAGGTGACACAAGAAATTCCAGTGCATGGGAAACAAGGTCAGCTAGTCCAGGAAAACTGAGAGTGTGCCCTCGCTCTGTTCCCCTAGCTTCCCCATGGCAGAAACTGAATCTACCCAGAGCCTCCTCCAGCGCTTAATCCCTTAGACTTCTATCAGTTGAATCTGAAAACAGTTAGACAAAAGAACCTTATTTTCAGTTGGGATGAATAGCGGAAATGCTAAGCCACTGTAACAAAATACCCAAAAATGTAGTGCCTGAAAAAAATAGATTTTTCTTACTCACACAAAGATGAGGAGTATCATTTGGCAGAGCCGCTCTGCAGGTGGTCATTCTTTCTCACTGCCCCACTACTCCAGACCCTTGTCCACTACTCCAGGCCCTTGTCCACTTCTGCACACTGAAGACTGGAGTGTCCTCATGCCCATACTATAGCTCACAGGAACTGCAGAGGGAGAAAAGTATAGGGCAAAATTTCCTCTTAAGCAAGTGAGGCTGAGTTTGAAATATATATCGTTGTAAAATTTCCATGTTGTACTTGAAGGGGTATACCACCAAACATTTAATGAAGAAATTATGTCTATTCAACTACCTCTTCCAGAAAATAGAAGAGGAACATTTCCCAACTCATTTTATAAGACCTGAATTACTCTAATACATAGACAACACATTACAAGAACACTCTAAAGCAATATCTCTCATGAATATAGACACAATAATTAACAAAATATTAGCAAATCAAAATCCAGCATTATATAAACTACAACCAATGGGACTCACCTAAGGAAGCCAAGGCTGGTTCAGCAATCAAAGATCGATCAATGGAATGCACTATATTACCAGATGGAGAAAACCTGTATTAACATCTCAATAGATCAGAAATAACATTTGATAAAATTTTACAGCCTTTTTTGATAAAACTTCTCACCAAACTAGAACTAGAACCTAACCTAATAAAGGGCATTTACAAAGAAAAAAATTACATCTAACGCCACACTTAATGAGAGATTGAACACTTTCCTCCTAAGACCTACAAAAAGGCAGGGATGTCCTCTCTCACCACCGCTATCCAACACCATACAGTAAGTCCTAGCCAGTGCAATAAGATAATAAAAGAAAGAAAAGGCATGCAGACTGGAAAGAAGGAAATAAACTCTTTACCCACAGACATGATTGCCTATGTAAAAGTCCCAAAGTATTCTATAAAATAGCTCTTGGCTCAAATCTGTGAGTTTAGCAAGATTGCAGGGTACCAGGTCAACATATAAAAGTTTATCATATTCTTATATATGAGTAATAAACAATTGGAATTTGAAAATTAAAAAAAAAATTGAAGATAACACACCAGAAGTAAAACTTAGGTATAAATTAAACAGAGTATGTACAGGATCT
Source organism: Smutsia gigantea (assembly GCA_032199065.1). NCBI lineage: Eukaryota > Metazoa > Chordata > Mammalia > Pholidota > Manidae > Smutsia > Smutsia gigantea. Next base: position 7,838 of record JAVSCE010000755.1, on the reverse strand, counting down.
ATATGCTGAAAACCATAAACACTGATGAAAGAAATCAAGAAGATCTAAATAAAAGAAAAGATCATGTTCATAGATTAGAAACAATATTATTAAGACATACATGGTCCCCATTCATGTGCAGATCCAATGTAATCTCAATCTAAATCAGCAGGCTTTTTTTGTAGATATTTATAAACTGATTTCAAATTTTATTTTTAAGTCAAGAAATTCAAATATCAAAAGCAATTTTGAAAAGATGAAAAAAATTAGAAGACTCCTAATATTCTAAGACTTATTATAAAGCCATAATAATCAAAACCAAAAATCTCTGATTCAAAAAGACACATGCACCCCTATGTTTACTGCCACATTATTTACAATAGCCAAGATATGGAAGCAACCTAAGTGCCCATCAATAGACAAATGGTAAAGATATGGTACATATACACAATGGAACATTATTCAGCCATAAAAAAGAAATCCTTTCATTTACAACAACATGGATAGAGCTAGAGGGTGATCTCAATGAATAAGGCAGACAGAGAAAGACAAATAACATATGATTTCACTTATTTGTGGAATATAAAAGCAAAGCAAAACAGAAAGAACAAAACAGCAGGAGACTTATAGACACTGAGAAGGGACTGATGGCTACCATGAAGGGGGAGGTTGGGGTGGGTTGGAGAGCGTGAGAGGGATAAAAAGGCACAAAAATTCTCAGTCATAATACCAGTTGTTCACAAGGATGGTAGTACAGCATGGAGAATATAGTCAATGGTTCTGTAAATCTTTCTATGCTGACAGCAACTGCACTAGTTGGGGTAAGGATTTAATAATGTGGCAACTGTTGAACCACTGTGCTGTATACTTGAAACCAATAAAATACTGTGTATCAACTATACTTCAATTAAAAAATGTGGTTTTGTTGAAAGAAGAGAGATAAATCAATGGGACAGAACAGAGCGTCTAGACTAAGAGACACTAAATCATGGTCAATTGATTTGTGACCTACACACAAAGGGCAATTAAATGGAGAAAAGATGGTGTTTTCAGCAAATGTCACTAGAGCAAGTGGACATCCATTCTCAGAACAAGAATCTCAACCTATACCTCACTTACTTTACAAAAGTTAATTTAGATTAGAATTCTAAATATAAAGTCTTAAAGTTACAAAATTTTTAGAAGAAATAATAGAAGAAAGTCTTTGTAACCTTGGGTTAGTCAAAGATCTTATATTTGATACCAAAGGCATGATCCGTAAGAGAAAAAAACTGATAAACTGATTTCATCAAAATTCAAATTAAAGAAGAAAAGGATGTATATAAATTAAAGAAGAAAAGGATGTTAGTCGACAAAAGTTTTAACTGCTGGTACAGCCATATGGATAATAGCTCTGAATAAGACCAATACCCATGAGAAAAAATTTTAAGTCAAACCATGTTTTTAAGGCTCATATCTATTTGGGGAAATGCTTGATTTCTTAGCTGACTGGCTTGTCTCTTTTGGACTGTGGCATGTCGAGAAGAAATTCTGGAAATGAACTGAGTTTGTCTCCAGAGAAAGACACAAAGTGCTACCTCAAGAAACATCTCGTGGGGTGATGGCCCCCTGATAGAGCCAATGGCACTGCTAGAAAACCAAGGCTAGAGTTTCTCAAGGGTCCACAGGGCCTCTGTTGACAGAAATAAATATCTCTTATCCCCAGACATCCAGAGACAGATTGTATGGCCTTTCACTTTCCAGAGAGAGAAAATAGGAGCTGCTGAGGAGAAGTGGAACCACATCTATCTTTTAATCTCAAATCCCTGTCTTTCACTTTTTCCCCTTACAAATCAGAGCCTCTGGAGAAATTTATCCTCAGCAGGCTGACCTGATAACCTTGAGTGTGAGGGTAAATTTTGCAAATGTAGAGGGTTACATCTGAAGGAGCGCTGTGCGTCAATGCAGATGCGTGTCAGGAAACCTGCATTCAGGTGGAAATAGCAAACACTATGCCCTGCCTGCTCCCCACCTCACTCCACTGGCGTTCTTCCCTGTGCACAGCACACTTCTCCTCTCAACCCTCCCTGACAACACTCCCACTTTGGAAATCAGTTCTTGTATACATCAGTGTTCATTTAAGCCAATTACCTATCCCAAAGGCACATGCATGTTTAAGGCTCATCTGTTTAAGTAATGGCAGACATATGACCCCTGTTAAATATCTCAGTGGATGGGGGAAGTTTAAAAAGCCTGGGACTGTGGGTGTGGGGGGTGCTGATAAACAACTACACATGAACAGTCTTACTTAAAAATGGGGACAGCTTCAGTGGTTCCCACTGTTACATACTCCTTATTCAGCTAGCCCAAAGTCCCAAACATCATAGTATTTCCCAGCCATGCCATGGCTGTTTGGAGGTAATTTGCCAGATGTCTATGGGAGTTAGCTCACTCTAGATCCCTGTGCAATCAGACCCCTAGCTAACAGCTACAGAGCCATTAAGCTCTCAGTACTAGCTGTCTGATGCAATACCCAGAAATGGTCCCTGCATGACATGAGAGAGGCCAGTGAGCACCCCGGCTCATAGTGATAATGAACTCAAATCTTATCTCCAATTTAAAGCCTCCAAATGAGAGAAGTGATTCCCCATCACAAATGAACCATTAATACATGTTTACTGCAGTTACCGGTCAGCACTTCTTTTCATTAAAAAGAAACATGTCAGAAATCACCCAGCAAATAAGTGAATGCTAAAGGTGCTATGATTCTTGAGAACTTTAAAGAACAGGGTTAAGCTTTCGGAGCATCACTGAGTCTGCTCTGCCCAATCTCCTTTCAAGGAGCCAAACAAGTAAGTAAAAACAAAATACTCACCATCTGGGAAAGAGCTGACTAGTAAGACATATGACAAGCATCAGTGCTGGAAGGGATGCATATTTTAACTATGTATACAAATGATTTGGTACCGAGAACAAGGTTTGCAGATGACATTAAGGCAGGGAGGCACCGCACAGTAAATAATAAGGTACCAAAATGCCAAGCAGCAGCCAAGGGTTTACGTTGTTACGTGTTACATGTGGGCTTAGAAGATGGAAAATGCAGATAAGTGGAAATAAATGTCAAACAATGCTCCCAGTGGCCAAGAAATATAGAAAGTGAACTTGAGATCAGGAGAACGGTACTGTAGCATAATGACAGGAGGGGAAGGAAGCCCAGGCTTGTCACACCCCAGACAAGCTTCCAGGTAAGCCGGAAATGTTTCTGTGCAAACTATGATGCAAGGGGAAGTTGACTGCACCGTGGACACAAACATCCACTTTATACCTTCCAAGCACAGGCACTTCTCCAACTAATTCCCTGTGGTCTATGGGTATCATTCAGCTGGTATTACAGGGGAACATGGGTGTCCGGGCTGGTTTCATGCAGTTCTGTCTCTGTCACTGGCCAGCTGGTCAACCACGGGCAAGTCTCTTCCTATCTTTGGGCCACAGTTTCCCCGTCTGTAAATACTAAGGAAAGCTCAGCCACAGCCTGCTCTCTTAGCCGACCGTCCCGACCAGTGGTCACACAGGGCTTTGTCAGTGCTAAGCCCCCTTCCCGAGGTGGTCCCAGCACAGGCCCCGAGGTGCCTGAACACACTGGACACTTAGCCCACGAAGGAAACACTTGCTACATGTTGAATGAGTGGTTGGAACTTCCGGGACACATAAACTTCATGATTTGGTTAATTCTTTGTTGAGATTCCTTTTTAAAAAGTCTTTACAGTTTCAAATATATATTTTCAAATTTAAATCTCAAACTCAAGGAAATAACTGATTAATTCAAGAGAGAAAAATTAATTTAATTGCCAGGGTGTTTCTTGCCAAAACATCTAAACTTAAGCATCATTTAAATGCTTCTTTGGAATCCCTGTGTGGAAGGCAAGGTGCTTTGCTATAAGTTTCTAAGAACTTTCATATTCACTATTTCAGTCCTCATAACAGCCCTTTGAGTTAAGAACTGTTAACACAGTACCACTTACAGATGAGAATCCAAAAGCTCAGAGAAGTGAAATGACTTTTAAAAAAGGTCAAATGGTCATCTTCTTAATTATGCAAATATTCCAAACAGAAATGGTAAGAATGACGTGTCTACACCACCACTTGGGAAGACAACAGCCTGAATACCACAGGTCTTTCCCCTAAAGTCATTGCTAAGGACATGTGAACTAGCCTCAGGACCCTGGTGGGAGTCCTGCTTCCCCCTCACTAGTTGGGTGACTTTCGGTTAGTCAAGTTTTATAATATCAAGTTGCCAGGTCTATAAAATGGCAACAATCATAACACCTACTCCACAGTTTTACTGTGACCATGAAATGAGCTCACACGTTCATTTGAAAAATGTTAATAACATAGAAAGATGAGAGAACAGAGCACTATATATAACTATATTCAATGTAATTTTGTTTATAAAAAGTACAAATGTTTGACAAAAGATTAGAAAGATAACTCCTAAGTATTTTTTGGATTCATTCCCTTGTGGAGAAATTATTGATGATCTACTGATGAGTATTTATTTCCTATTTCACTGTCCTTACCAGAAAAGATGAGCCTTCTGGCAAATGGCCTTATTTATTTTAACTAATGGAAATGCTGTGAATTACCTCCCCCTGCAGCAAAGGGGATGACCTGACTGTACCCAGCACTGGGAAGGAAAGGTGTGTGAGCGGACTGCAGAGCTCACCCTGCGAGAACAGCACGCCAGGAGGGAGAGTCTTCCTTATCTCGTGCCTTATTGGTGCTACCATCACCGGATACACATGCAAGCAAGACTTGAGAACTGAAGCTCAGCTTTAAAAATAGGACTTCAATGCGTCACCGGAAGAGTACAGGCCCTGAGCAGCCATGACTGGAGGAGGCCAACAGCTGATTAAAGGCGCAGACCCCGAGAATCCCCGCCTCCTGGCCGGCAGGCCCTGCACCTCATCCTCACGGCCAAGTGCGGACATGGGAGGCCTCCGACCTGGTTGCCTTCACCACGCATCAGCGGCGGAAAGGATACAGGCCTCAGCGTAGGTACAAAAAAGGAGACTTTAAATCCAGAATCATTTTCCAACACATCATCTGAGTTGCTTTGCCTTTCTATTCAAATGAAAATAATATTCAAAATAACAAAATCAGCCAAAAAATCAAATCCCTTAGAACATGGTTTTTGCAGAGTGACAACCGCTTTCTTATCTCTGAAGGTCACCATACCCACAGTGCTATTCAGCCACTAAGAAATAATCATGGAAAGAAGATAAACATTGTTCCACATAACAATTACATTTTTCTGGAGGGCAAAGTAATATGACTTGCATAATCTCAGAGATTCTTTTTTATTACAGAGGCAAGAACTCCAAATCCCCTTTTCATGAACTCTTCAAATAATAAAAGATAGGCTCATAGGCAGATAGACAAGCCAATGTAGGCAGAATAATTAAGATTCATGACTCTAAAGAGCTAGGAAGGAGGCTGGGCTTCTAGCATGGGGACTAATAATCATGAAGAAACATGAGCAGCGCCCTGGCTGGCAGAGGACAACCACTGAGACCTAACAGTTCTGGTCTCCAAAGCATCTGCTCATCTCCCTGGGCAGCTAATACGCAGGGTCCTTGGTCTCCACTGCAGATGGCCATGCCACTGACGGGAAAGGTGCACTCTGCATTTAAGAAGCAACCCCAGTTTTCAAACGTTTAAGAATTAGCTTCTAGGAAGGTCAGTTTGGCCCTCACTTGTCTTCTCAAGAAGAACCTGTCTTCATAGCTTCGAAATTCCGTACCCGAGGCTGCTGTTCAGTCTTACAAAGAGATCTGAGCACCGGAGTCACATCTGTTACATTCAAAGTGAGACAGTCCTGGACTTCCGGGAAGATGGCGGTGTGAGCAGGGCAGCAGAAATCTCCTCCCAACACTATATTTATCTACGAAAACACAGAAAATACATCTATTCCTAAAAGAGAGACGAGAATACACAGGAAAGCGCACAGCGTGCAGCGACACCCGAGAGGACTCGGCACTCCAAGAGGTGGGTAAGATACGGAGCCACAACCCGGCGGGACCTGAGCCCTCCCCCACCCGAGCGCACCGGCGGGAGGAGAGGATTCAGAGCCGGGAGGGAGTGGAAGTACACCCCGCGAAGTAGCCAGCCCCAGTGATCTGCGCGGGGAGCGCTGACCCACATTGCGCAGTGCAGCGGAGATTGGAGAGACAGAGGGGCAGGATCTGAGCGGGGAACGCACCAGGGTGCTTGCAGCCGGCTCCCGGGAAGGAAAAAAAAAAGTGCGCGCTTTCCTCAGCGGTCTTAAAGAGACAGGAGCCCAGCGGAGGAGCCGGATCGCCCCAGCACACTCAGCCCAGCAGGCTGGGAGTCCTGGGGAGTTTCAGACGCCTTAGCTGGCGACTGAGGAAGCGTAGCCATACTTAACACTTCTCACTGAGATCAACAGCCTCCTATTCGTTCCCACCCCTGCCAGAGCGATAAAGGGCCCTGCGGAGCGGCACAGTCACAGCTGTGGAATAGTGGGGCAATAGCGCCACCTAGAGCATTCCCACAGAATCTACGTCCGGTGGGCATTTTTTTGTTTTGTTTTGTTTTGTTTTGTTTTTGTTTTTTCTTTTCTTTTTTTTTTTTCTTTCTTTCTTTTTTTTTCTTCTCTTTTTAAAGTCTTAAAGAGCCCAGCTGACATACGTGGCAACTATCAGTGACCAATTATACAGCCATGAAAAGACAGAGGAATATGGTTCAGACCAAAATCAACCAGACAACCCCAGAGAGGGAGTCTGAAGGGATGGAAATGCACAGCCTCCCTGAAAAAGAATTCAGAATAAAAGTCATAACCATGCTGATGGACCTACAGAGAAATGTGCAAGAGCTGAGGGAGGAAGTGAGGGAACTGAGGAAAGACAATACAGAAATCAGACAAGCGATCGACGGGCTTAACAGCAGAATGGACGAGATGCAAGAGACTGTTAATGGAATAGAAAATAGAGAACAGGAGTACAGAGCAGCTGAGGCAGAGAGAGATAAACGGATTTCTAGGAATGAAAGAATATTAAGAGAACTCTGTGACCAATCCAAACGGAACAATATTCGCATTGTAGGAGTACCAGAGGAAGAAGAGAGAGAAAAAGGGATAGAAAGTGTCTTTGAAGAAATAATTGCTGAAAACTTTCCCTCGCTGGGGAAGAAAGTAGTCTCGCAGTCCATCAAAGCTCATAGATCTCCCAACACAAGGGACCCAAGGAAGACAACACCAAGACACATAATAATTAAGATGGCAAAGATCAAAGATAAAGACAGGGTATTAAAGGCAGCTAGAGAGAGAAAAAAGATCACCTACAAAGGAAAACCCATCAGACTATCATCAGACTTCTCAACAGAAACCTTACAGGCCAGAAAAGAATGGCATGATATATTTAATGTTATGAAACAGAAGGGCCTCGAACCAAGAATATTGTATCCAGCACGATTATCATTTAAATATGATGGAGGGATTAAACAATTTCCAGATAAATGAAAGTTAAGAGAGTTTGCGTCTCATAAACCACCACTACAGGATATCTTAAATGGACTGCTCTAGAGGGAAGCACACCTAAGGCTAAAAAGATGTCACCAGAGAAAATAAAATCATAGCAAAGAAAGCAGACCATCCAAATACTAACTAAAGGCAAAGAATAAAACACCTAGTATATAAAGAATGGAGGAGGAAGAATAAGAAGAGAGAGAAAGAAATAAGAAACATCAGACTGTGTTTACAATAACTTAATAAGCAAGTTAAGTTAGATTGTTAGATAGTAAAGAAGCAACCCTTGAACCCACGAATCTAAAGCCAGCAATGGCAACAAGTACATACCTATCAA